>JADRCH010000047.1:14240238-14474005 GCA_019843965.1 Rhynchomys soricoides
AGAGAGAGAGAGAGAGAGAGAGAGAGAGAGAGAGAGAGAGAGAGAGAACTCAAAAGGGGACAGGGAAATTAATGGAAACCTCTAACTACTTGGGGTGGGAGGGAGAAATTTTTGGAAGTCCCCAAGATCTGAGATGGGGAGGCTCCCAGGAGTCAATACAGATGACCTTATACAAGATTTCTAAGGGTGGGACCATGGAACCTGAAGAGACCATCAGCTATAGCCTGGCATGATCCATGATGGACAGATAAGAACAACCCACCCACAAAACTTTCAACCCACACTTGTGCTGTCTATTAGAAATGCTGGGACAAAGATGGAGCAGAGGCCAAAGGAATGGCCAACCAATAACCAGCCCAAGTTGAAACCCATAAATTGGCAAACACCAATCCCTGACATTTTTAATTAGACTCTGTTATGCTTGTAGAAAGGAGCCTAGCATAACTGTTCTCTAAAGGCATTATGGAGCAAATGACTGAAAGAGAGGCAGATATTCCCAGCCAAACACTGGACATAAGTCCTTGCCTCTTTGGAAGAGTTGGGGTGGGTAGGGGGAATGGACAGCCCTGCATGGGATAGGAACTCCACAAGTACAACAGTGGAGTCAATTAATATGATCCCTTGGCAGCTCTCTGAGTGTGGGTCAACAGACAAAGAGCATACATGAATTTCACTGAGCCCTGGGCTCATAGGGCTACCTTGTCTATCTGCAGTGGGGGAGACTGCCTATAACCCTGCAGAGACTTAATGAACCTCCCGGGGGGGGGGGCTTCAGGTCCCCTCCCCTCTCAGAGGAGAAGCAGATGGGGGAAGGGAGAGGGACTCTGTAAGGGGGCAAGTGGGAGGGGGACAGTGTTTGGATGTAAATAAGTAAATTAATTTATTAAAAAACTAAAAATGGTAACATTTGTGTATTTCATAACAACTATAGGATCCTCTTCAGATCAATTTTTGATAGCAAATCATCAAGTTTTTATTTGTTACAGATTGTTATTAGAAATGAAGACAGAAATCCACATTTTAATTACTAGGTATCAGTTGCCACCACCTTTTCCCTATCTGTTGAATGAGGCAGAAACATAGAAGTTTGGCATTTACATGATTCTGGGAGCAGGAGTTCTGTTTACACTTATCACTGTAAGTTCTCAAAAATGGCACAACTTATATTCATTGGACAGTAAGTCCACAATCATTTTCTAATTGTCTTGATGTGTAACATTGAATGCTATCTGATCAGGGGTTATAGAAGTCAGAATGATGGATACTATGTTATAAAACCAGCAGGAAGAAAAGTCAGATGGTAGTAAGGAAGCCTAATTTCCACATGTGAGTCAAGGAACTGTTTCCAACATTTTCAACTGAGGTAGGAAAATAGGCAGTATTTTAAAAATACATATGAGAATTTAAAAGGTGTAAATTATTTAAGGAAGTCTATTTTTAAAAAATACAGGTTATCACAGAGCAATTGATGAACATTTGGTCAACCTTTAAGTACTGAGAGCATACTGAGGAGAGCATGTGTCAGCTAAGTAGATAACTAAAATTTGATTATATTATGAACAAGTATAAAAAGTAAATTAAGGATTATAGCATTTGAAAACTCTAAGGAGATAGTGTACTTGTTGTACAAACCCATGATGCCAAATATTGAATGTCAGTGTGACTATACCCAGAATCAACTAAGACCTTAAAACCTAAGCAGGTACCATACCTGTCAGTGATTTTATTAATTGAATTACTTGGTCAAAATCTGGGTCATACCTGCTGATGGCAACTAACATCCAGGAAAAGGAAGAAGCAAAATTTTTCTCTGCTTGTACTGTCTCTTTTGCTGATAAGCTCATCTCTTCTTTTACAGAGGTTTCTGTTTGCTTATATTAGAACCTTTTTCTCCTGCTTCTTCAAGATTTTAAATTTCACTAGGACAGGCAGCTCGCTAAGAATCCCCCTAGACCCCTGAACCAGATTGGGACTGCTGAAATATCCATTCCTCTGTAATGAACTACTACTGTATTCTTAACCTTTCCTTTATGAGATAATATGGCATTAATTTATAAGTACTCTAAAATGGTTAATATGAATGTTATATACTATACATACTATATAATATATAAGTATTATATGTTATGTATAGTTCTTATTACAGTGATAAAAATTGAGCAACTATATATATAACTTTATATATATATATGCACTCATTTATACATGAGTATATAATTATAAAATATTTTATAATTTATATATACCTAATATATATATGTATGTATGTGTGTGTGTATAAATATATGTATATATATATTATATATACATACATATATATAGTCCGAGTGTGTGTTCATGTGTGTATGTGTATATCCATTTTGTCAGTTCTTTTTTTTTTTTTTTGAGAACCTTGACAAATACAAACCCAAGATGATATAGGGATCTCCAGAAATGATACACTTGACTGTGCAATAGAGGTGGGCCAACTGTAGCCTCTAAATCTTCAGGTTACGAAGAACATGATTAACAAGTAAATATATATATATTTAATAAAAAGAAATAATGTTTCAAGCTTACTTTGAAAATCAAATTAGTGAGGATATGTCTGTATAGACCACATAAAGTGAGCTAAAAATATGGATAATGAAGAACTAAAGTCCTTCAGAACAGAAGGAAAATTGTCTGCATCTGCTGATTAATAGTTCCAGTCATAGGAGCTGTAATAGTAGGATAAAAAATATTTAAAATTAGGTTTTGGGAAGGAAAGCACAGGATGGTTTGTGTATTGTCACTGTTAAGCTAGACAGAGAAATTTGAAGTGATCTTGAATGACCAGATTTTTTAGGTTCAGACTCATAAGTTTAAACTCAAGTTAACTAACAAGCCAGTACCTAGCACCAGTTTCCAGGCTACACTCAAACAAAACCTGTGTCTAGCACCAATTTCCAGGCATCCCCCAACAAAACCTGCATCTCATGCCAGTTTCCTGGTTATTTTCCCCAAAATCTCCTCACCCCTGGCACTTCACTTCCTAACAACCACCAGTCAAGACAAAGGCAAAAGTTAAGTTTATGGTTTGTCTCCCAGCACCAGCCATTTATGTTAAGGGTGATAATAACCCTGCAATCAAAATGTGTCAGTCTAGATACCTTCTTGCCTCTATAAATGCTTGCCTAAAAATGGGCTTGTGGCCCCATCCTGGTCTACTGGGTCAGTGACAGAGAGATGGCCCAAGCTCGAGCTTGAAAAGAGACCCTAATGGGATTGCATCAGAATTGGCTCCTTGGTGGTCTTTTGGGAGTTTACAAACATTTCCTGGCAAAACAACCACAATATGTTGGCCAGAAAATTGAGAAGTTTTGGATAAAATTATTAGGTTCTCTGACTGTAGATTCATTTAGGGAAAAGTAAATGCATATTAGAAGTACTTATAAAACATTTTACATTATAAAGTGGAATAAAAATGTGTACATATTGTCTTAGTCAGGGTTTCTATTTCTGCACAAACATCATGACCAAGGTGCAAGTTGGGTAGGAAAGGGTTTATTCAGCTTACACTTCCAATTGCTGTTCATCACGTAAGGAAGTCAGGACTGGAACTCAAGCAGGTCAAGGAGCAGGAGCTGATGCAGAGGCCATGGAGGGATTTAACTTACTGGCTTGCTTGCTTCTGGTGGCTTGCTAAGCCTGTTTTCTTATAGAACCCAAGATTACCAGCCCACAGATGGTACCACCCACAAGGGGCCCTACCCCCTTGATCACTAATTGAGAAAATGCCTTACCACTGGATCTCATGGAGGCATTTTTCAACTGAAAGTCCTTTCTCTGTAATAACTTCAGCTTGTGTCAAGTTGACACACAAAACTAGCCAGTACACATATAAATATACATTTGTCTCAGAAGCTAAAGTTAAAGTGACATTCAGAGACATAAAACTAGCCTAAGAGATCAGGAAAACTGTTGACTTATTGAAACAGAAATGGAAAAAGAACGATGGAAATGTTTTTAAATCACAAGCTCGGGTGACAAATAAGTATGGGAGTTCCCATTCCCTAGCAGATATTAATAAAGTGAGAGCTCAGTCATCTGTCCTCTATGGAAAAAGGAGAGTTCATTTGAAAATAAATATCACATAGAGTGTAGAATCCCTCATAATTAAAGAACAAATTAACTGCACTTAATACTGGAGATCTAGGAGTCATTAGTGACCGTAAATCAATCATGACATTTTCTGCTTTTATGGATATATTGACCTGAATATCTTCAAGAGTTCTTAACAATTTCAGTAGCAAGAACACGCATAGGAAGTAAAGTAGCACTGATCTTAAAATGATGTTCTAAGACATTTAAGATTAAAGAATACAAAGGGAGGAAAGAAAACACAATACACAGAGGATTTAGAAAGTTTGAAGCAAAAATTAGGATGAGTTTAGAACAACTGGGTAACACTATCCAAACCAAATATTTTGACATCCCTTGCTTAATTAACCAAAACAACAAAAATACAGCTGTATGTTCAAATGCGTGAATCAAGTCTACATATTTTTAATACTCCATAGATGTCTGTAGGCAATTTACTTGAATATTTTCAGCCAAACATTATATCAGCATATTGAATACTTTGAGTCGACATGTTTCTCTGTTTTCAACTATTTTTACATAATCTGCTATGGTCTGAATGTGTACTCTAAAGTTTATGTAACTCAATCACAGAATAACAGGGACCTAAACATTATATCAAGAATGCTTTGCCAAGTGAATGTAGTAATATAAATATCACTGCAGTAGGGTACTGATTTTGAGAGTATATTTGTTAACAAAACCTTTTTCTTGCCAGCCTGAGTTTCATGTTTCTGCCATGCAATGACTCATCACATGGTCCCTTATCTGATGCTAACTCTTCACACTCTACAGGATTAGGTGCCAGAAATATAGTTCTTCCTTATGAATAGCTCACTCCAAGAACAGAAAAAGGACTGGGATGGGTTTTCCTTTAAATTCTTGAGAAGTAAATTATGTTTTGTGATGTATTTCCTGTGAAAGACTGAAAATTGTCTTTTATGCTTCTGTATATCTAGTCTGTTTACTTATTACATGGTCTTTCTATTGAGAATAATTCCAAATGTTGTTACATATAATGACATGCACATGCACATGCTTTCTGAGGGTTTTATAATAATTAAATAATCCAGTACATTCTAGCACTCATTTGACACACTTTACTTGTTTTGCTTGATATTCCTTCTATGTGTGCTGTTCATGGTGATATGAAATAATAATAAATAGAACTTCTTTCTTGTTATGAGTCAACCTGCACAGATTTACTGCTGGATTTAATTTTGTTACTACCTACTCAATACCTCTTTAAGATCCAAAAGTCTAAGTAAGATTCCTCAGAATATATTAGTTGTGTACTGTTTCCTAAAATCTCCCTTTAAATTTCATCTCCTCTTTTACATTTTATTTATTTATTTATTTATTTATTTATTTATTTATTTTTAACCCACCAAGTTAAATTGTTGCTATCTTTAGTCACAGGGGTCTATGATCCACTAGGGTATGGGCATCCAGTGGTTAGACTCCTGAAGTAAAGTGGTTCGCAGCCTGTTGGGGGTTGAACCTTGAAAACCACTCCCCAATCCTTAGTAAAATATTTTTAAACACTCATTTATTTTCAATAATGTTCTATATGTCTCTGTGTGTACCATGATCAAACAGATGCTTTCAGAGGCCAGAACAAGGCATCAGATTTCTTAGAAGTGAAATTATATGTATGTGTGCGCCATCCAATAAGGATAATGGAACTGAACTTACGACTTCTGCAAGAACAGTAAGAGCTTTATTGCTGATCTCTCTCTCCAACCTCCTTTTGTGCTTCAGAAATATTTTGTTAAGTTTACTCATTTATTATTGCTGAGGATGCATGCGTGAATTCAAAGGACAACTTTCACAAATGTGTCCATCTACCATTTTGGACTTGGAGATTGACCTCAAGTCATTGATCTTGTCAGTAAACATGTTTATCTGCTGAGATATCATACTGGTCAATCCTGGAACTTTTAACCAGATTGATCATTTTCAATCTTCTATAGGTAACCACAGTATTTATATGTTTTATGCACAATAGCCATTTTATGTCGAGAAGATAAACAACTCAGAGCACTTCTTCACATCCTTCAGATCTTATATTTGTCCTATTGCTTTTTAAGCTTTGAGGTACAGAGGTTAATACAGATGCATTATTTATGACTAACCACTCACTACCACTAATTTCCTGTACTTAAAATAATTATGAGTCTTTTCATCAACTACCACATACTGCAATAAGAAACTACTCTGTCAAGTTTGGGAGATACACAAATCTACGACTATGAATTACTTAGGCATTTGAAAATGTGCACATTAAGAAAACCAACACCAATATGTTCTCCTTTGGATCATATGAGCTTACTAACGGTGTTTTCATTACCTGGTATAAACTCTTCCTGTGGTGTATATACCAAATACAATCATGAGAATGCTTGGTTATCTCAAGAAATATCCATGCTCCTATTGTACCACTGGGCATTATTGCTTGGAAAGTGACATGAAAAGTATGGTGCTAGGTAAGAACACTACTGTCTTTCTTTCCCACAAGTCTGCATAATACCTTCTGATACTATGAAAGCTAGTTAGTAGGGGGAATTTTCTGGTCACTTCATCAGTTTTTCTGGATGGAGAGCACACTGATAGCTTTTGCAGTGAACTTGGATTCAATTCCCAGCACTGCCCTGGTGACTCATCCATAATCCATGTTCCAAGGGATCTGATAGGCACACATGTGATGCCCATTAGATACATATAAATAAAACATTTGTACACATATAGTAAAATAAATGTAAAAAATTTTTATTGTGTCTTGTAACCAAAATATGTATTATCTTCAACAAGAATCTTACCATTAGTTGTCTTAGTTGTGGTGGATAATGAAGAGCAAATGGCATTATGTGTATTGTTTTGGAGTTCTCAGGGGACTCTGTAACCAATAACTCATAAAGAGGCAACACTAGGAATTTCATTTAAAAATCAAACTCTTCTGGAGACAGTAAGTTTGTTAATATAGGGTACATTTATCCAAACCTGTTTCAAAGTGTGCATTTTAATTAACTTATTTGGTGAGTTAAGTGAGAAAGGCTCTCTACAGGGCCCCCTAGAGGTTCACAGATCTGAACACTTGGTCTGTAGACAGTGGTGCCAGTTACAGAGGTTACTGCATTTTTATGATATGTAACATTGCTGGAAGAAAGGCCAATGGAGACAAGCATTGCATTATTCCTTTCATGCACTTCTAGTTCATTATTTCTCTATTTCCTGCTTGAGGAGTTTGAGGAAGGAGATTGGACTTTTCAGCATCTGTCTGCTACCATCACCTCTGTTGATCTGGGTACCACCTCTTGAGCTGTACATCACAAGAAAGAAATCCTTAAGTTTATTCATCTTTGGTAATTTACCAAAACTATAAAAGCAAATAATGTAGAAGTTGTTATGGAGGGACATCGTTCTTGATAAGAATGGACCATAGTCTTATTGTATGTGTAGGAGTGTGGGAGCCTTTGAACCAAAGGGGTATTTGAGTGATGTGAACAGACATTGAAGGACTTTTCCTGCAGCAACCCGGAAGACAATCATGGTGAGAGGATGCAGATGATGGAATCTTAGTGCTTGGGCTTTCAGAAGAGGACAAAATCTCTTACCCACTGTATTAGAAGCAACTCGCATTATAATTTGAAAATGAATCTTGGTTTTTTCTGACCATGTATTAAAAATTCACATGAGAATAAGTTAAAATGTAAATGCCTAATGTCTCTGTCACAGGAAATTTAAAAACAAGCTAATTGGGTCTGTGGTTTGGTTATTACTGATTACTCATTTAGAAGTGTACAGTGAAAATGAGAATGTAGTGAGGAAAGAAATATAAAACATAAACTTTGAAGAGAAGAGAAAACACTATGAATACTTATGTTACACCTGAGGTATGTGCTGAAAGAGATGATGTAGCAAAGTAAGTACCATTCAATAACCCTCTTCTCTATACTAGAGCAATAGGAAGGGCTCCTAAACACTGTTAGTAGATAGGAAAAATTAGTATTACCAATTTCCATGACAATACGAAACTTTTAGGAATATAAAAACTTCCCCAAAAAGGTTTTATGTATAAGATGAGCATATGGCTGATACTCCATTTGAAACCTAGAGGCACTTGAGAAAAAGAAAAAGAGGGGGAAGAAAACAGAGAGAAGAAAGAAGAGTCGAAAGAGAGAGACAGAGACAGAGAGAAAGAGAGACACAGAGAGAGACAGAGAGAGAAGAAAAGAAGGAAGAAAGGAAAGAAGGAAGGAAGGAAGACAGGTAGGCAGCAAAGACAAAGGAAATCAAATGTTTCTGAAAAATATAAAATTGAGCAAATTGACCCTAACTCAGAAAAACATAACTCTGCATTCTACTTTGCTTTATATTGCTGTGATAAAAGACCATTTCTAAAAGCCACCCTGTTCCAGCTTATTTATACAATACCCCATTAAGGGAAGCCAGGCCAGAAACTCAAGGAAGGAATATAGAGGAAGAAACTAAAGCAAAGTTCATTTTAAAACAACGCATAATGGCATGCTTCTCTCTCATTGATTGATGCTTTCTTAGAACACCCAGGAACCCGTGCCTAGGATGTAAACACTTCTAGTGGGCTGAAAAAAAATAATTTTAACGTGATGAATATTCTCTGAGTACAAGTGTGGCAATAACACAGTAAGTTCCACTAATAATAATTATTTATATATATGTATGTATTACAAAAAATATATTAAATATGTTAAATAACTTGGGAATCCACAAATACCTTTAAAATACAGAGGACCTTCTGTATGCAGCAGGCCAGCCACACATATGAAGTTAAAACTCTTTTGATACCATGTAAAAGACCTCAGCAAGCCTAAACCAGAGCAAATCCAAAAATGGAGAGGGTCGTTAGGAATAGAGTTCTGTCATTTGCTTTAAAGCTATTAGCAAGTCTTAGTTTCTGTTAAGGGAAGTATCCGTTTATAATTTTGTTTAAAAAAATGTATGAGGCCGGAAAAGTCTACATGTTTCATGCTTCAGTGATAGATCACTCAGGCAGAGCCTGAAAAATACAGAGACGGATGCCAGCAGCCAACCGTTGGACTGAGGGTGGGGTCCCAGACAGAGGAGTTGGAGAAGGGACTAAAGGAGCTAAGTGAGTTTTCCGGCCTCATGGAGGGAACAACAACGTCAACTGGCTGGACCCCCCTGATCTCCTGGAGATTGTACCATCAACCAAAGTATACACATGGAGGGATCCACGGTGCTGGCCACATATGTGGCAGAGGAGGGGGTCTTGTTAGCCATCAGTGGGAGGAGAGGACCTTTGGACTGAGGGTGTTAGATACCCCAGTGTAAGGGAATGCCAGGGAGGGAAGACGGGAGTGGTTAGGGGGGGGGTGCACACTCATAGAGGCAGGGGGAGGGGAATGGAATAAGGGGTTTCCAAAGAGGAAAACATTTGAAATGTATTTCAAGTAAATATTCAAAATTAAAAATTAAAAAAAAAATATTTTGGCCCCCCAAAATGACCTTGATGGCGACTGTGTGGTAACAGAAAGCGGTGTTGGGATCAGGGAGGCAATGTGAGTGGGAAGGTAAATAGGATGAAATATACTATAAAATTTTTCTAATAATTAAAAACAGAAATTTTCATTAAAATCTAAATTAGCAAGACTTGATCTCTATGAAGTAGCAGCAGGAATAAACACATTCGAAACATATTATTTATTTCTTATTTGAAAGAATAAATGTAAATGTCAAAAAATGATGTAATTACATTTAATGTGTACATATTCATTTGACTACTTTAAGAAATAAAGTAATTTATATTTTACATGTTCTTTCCCAAGAAAAATACCCCATTTCTAGAGATTATCTATTAATTGACATACACTTTGGATTTCAAAACATTGAACTTAGAATTTTATGGATTTAGAATTTGTGAACATTTAAAAAAGTAGCTGGGCATATGATTCATAACTATACTCATATGATGATCAAGTTTTGGGACACCAGATTCTTGAGATCCAGCTCAGAGTTACATAGAAATAATGTCTCTAACTGAAATAAAATAGTTCAAAATAGCTTCTATGAAATACCTTCACATCTAGCCAGGGCTATCAGATTATAAGATAATATTATATATATCATATACATGATATAATGTTTGCTCTTGGTGAACATTTCATCCCATATAAGCACATAATCTATAGGTACATCTACTCTCACAATAAAGTGATAAGATTAATTAATTTGAAAAGCTATTTACATACAGGTATGCACATGAGACCCTCGGTAAAGCTAATGTGCTTGTTTTTCTTTTATTTGCCAGGCTACATTATGTAGTCAAATTCAGCGTGATGACTATTCTTTAGCAAGAAGCAACATTCTCTGTCAATATTATACCTAATATTGAACCTGGTGTCTTAGTTGACAGCTGGGTCATTGCAATTAGACCTTTGCAGTCAGTTTTATTCTCATGCTAGCTTCTTTATTTCTGAAAGAATTTATACCTTTACACACAAACACACACACACATTACTTAGAAAATATTAACAGAGAAAATAAATGTGTCTCGAAGCCAAGGTCATTTATTTAAACGTGTTAATAAAAGTATAATTACATTACAGTAGTAGGAAAAAACATTTATTAGAGTTAATGTTTTACAAATTTTCTATGATGTGAACGTATATATAATAGAGCTAATACAATTATCATCTGCATATAGATGCCTGTAAAACTGGAATTTTTTATGGAAAGCAGTCTACATACAGTACATTCTTTTTTGTGTTATTACATTCCCTAGTAAATATTTAATTCCCCACAAAAGTCCATAGCCAAATTCAGAGCGTATGTTGTGCTTCTTGTGTTGTTTCCTGTTCCTTAAGTTTTGATTCTTCCTTACTCCATTGGAAGTGAAAAGCCACTCATTAAAATGAAAGAGCAAGGCTCTCAGTTGGGTTTTGGCAGATGTGTGCTGTGACACTGAGAAAACTTTCTGATTCCTGTCAATGCAAATTTACTGTTCAAAACAATAAGCTAGGGAGAAGACAACACTCATGAATAACAATACGAGAGTTTGAGTCCTGCCTCGTTATGTTAGGGAGAAAATCATTAAACAGAACATGCAATAACCAATGTCAGCATTCCAAAATGTTGTCCTGTGAAGTTCAAACGTGACATTTTTAATTGTTATTTAACCAATTTTGCAAGCAAAGAATTAAAGAATATAGGTAGAAGTTTGGTTAAGAAACTGATAAACTTATGAATTAATTGAAGCCTTACCTCTATGGACCTAATCTTTCTTCTTCTCAAAATTTTCATCCACAGTTACATAAATCCTCTAAGGAAACCCCTGCTGCATGCAGATCTTATTATGTATGTCTATTAGTTTTGTTTTTTCACTTTCTTTTGGGAATTTGTCTGAAACATGATAGCAGGCTTTCTTGAATATATGCATAAAATACCTCACAATTGAAAGACAGAATAAACTAATTTTAATGGTTTCTTTTTCCTCTTTTCTTCTACCTCACTCCCATCCATGTGTATTTTTCATCCTTTTCATACTTCAAGTATCATGATAAAGTATTCTATATTTCAGTTGATTTACCTTCATATAAATAACTAGAATACTCTATATAATAATTTGCAACAAAGCCTTATGACTTTTGTACACATGTAATAATCTTTGCTTATCATTTAAACAAGTTTGGATTCCTCCTCTTGTTTTTAACATGCTTGCTACTCTTGCATTACTGACAACATGGGGCCAGCTTTGCCTTTACCTTAGTAACTAAGCAGCAATTGATTTGTATTTTTGAAGCAATTTTTATTCATGATGTTGTATTTGTTGAGTGTAATTTCAGGGGTGATCACATGAAGAAATTGTCAGAATCTTCCTAGTGTTACGAAGTGTCACTTAGGTTTGGTTTTCCAAATGGATTGTTTCATGCTGCTAGACTTGTGTTGACAGATGAGAACTAGTAGTGTGTCTTGCTGTGAATCAATGTGAAAACCAAAAATTAAACTGCATCATTGATCTTTTCCTTTCTTCATTTGTAAGTGGTTTTCTATGTCTTGAATTGCAAATAATTTCCTAATGTTTTATTTTTTACCTATCTTTTAGAAGTGAGAGTCTGAAACAGAAAATTATTTAGTTCAAACCCAGAGAAAGACAATATGGACATTTGAGATTAAATTACTTTAGAAGAATTACTTATAACCAGTTTTTTGTTTTTATTCAGTGTTTCAGATATGATTCATGCTGAAAAACAAGTCGCTCCAAATTCAGCAATTTACTTGTCAGTGTTAGCTAACAATATCCAGGCTTATGAAGGGAATAGCATTGTCAAACATTTTGGGTAACATATGACACAGGAACTGACACCAAAGACAACCACACAAAATTATCAGCTGACTAAACATTACACTAAATAAGTGACTATTTTATTTCATATTAAATTTTCTTGTAATGACTTTAGTGTTGATAATATCCCTATTACCTAAAGATAATGTCTTAAAGAAAAATACACAACAATGTACACATACCTCTCTTCATAGACATAGCGAAGAAAAAGTGCCTATAGGAAGTTACTTTCTAACAAACATGAGGTTACTTTTGATTCCTCACCTAAGTGTGGACTTTCTTAGATAAAAATAACTTTTTACACTAGTGCTAGATTACTTTTAGTGATTTGTATGGTAGAAAAGTGACTTTAAAATGGTAAACTTAAATATAGAAAGATAACTTTGTAGGGTTTCCAACTTACATGTTTAAATAAGAAAATTTCCAATGTATTCAATGTTGTCCTGTGATTTCATGGGTAAAGTTGATATGCAGTATGGTAATATAAAAGTAATTTCTAGACATTCATTTGGGAACAAAACTTTAGTTAAAAAATATTTATATATTTCAGCTTGAAAGTAATGCATGTCCCATATACAGTTTATATAGATCAAATTTTGGTTAGTTAGTACAGTTTTCACTTGTCTAAAATAGTGAACAGAGTGGAATCTGAAGACTTGGGTGAATCAATATATATTTTCATTTGTCATTTCCTGGAAAATCAAATAGTATAAACAAACAAACAAACACTTCTAGTAATGCTTCAAATAAAACTGTTAGATTCTATTAATGCAAGGTATACCAGATTTGGTACTGTTTCTGGATGACTTTTGGGAAACGTAATGTGGGTATCTCATTTAAAAGAAAGGTCTTCATCCCCATCTACATCTAGTTCACTAGAAAATTCTATTCTATTTTCTTATCCATGGAAATTCATGTGTCTCTTTTTGAGTCCTCTTTGTTACTTAGCCTCTCTGGGTCTGTGGACTGTAGCATGATTATCCTTTACAGCTAATATCCAATCACAAGTGAGTACATACCATGTTTCTCTTTCTGAGTCTGGATTATCTCAGTAAGGATGATCTTTTCTAGTTTCACAGATTTGCCTGCAAATTTTGTGATGTCCATTGTGTAAGGGTCTTCCATTGAGTGCCATCAGGATTCTTTCTAGGTTCTGACTATTACAAATAAAGCCATAGTTAACATAGTTGACCAAGTATCCTTGTGATAGAATGAATCATCATTTGGGTATATACCCAAGTTAAGTCTTGAGATAGATCGATTCCCAGTTTACTGAGAAATCACTACATTGAATTACACAGTGACTGTACAAGTTTGCACTCCCATCCGCAACAGGTAAGTCTTCCCATTGTTCCACAGGTTGCTCACAGCATAAGCTGTCACTGTGTTTTGATCTGAACCATTCTCAGAGGAGTAATATGGAATCTCTGGTTCATTTTGATTTGCATTTCACTAATGGCTAAGAATGTTGAACATTAAGTGTTTCTCAGCCATACAAGATTCTTCTGTTGAGACTGTTTAGATCTGTATCCCTATTTTAATGGAATTACTGGTTTGTTGATATCAAGTTCGTGAATTTTTTTATATTTTTTGGTTAATAGCTCTTGACTATTACCCAAAATATATGAAGAGCTCAGGAAGCTAACAACCAGGAAGACAAACAACCCAATCAAAAAATGGGGTAGAGAACTAAATAGAGAATTTTTCAACAGAGGAATCTCGAATGGATGAGAAGCATTTAAAGAAATGTTCAAAGTCTGTAGTCATCAGGGAAATAAAAAATAAAATGAGCATGAGATTCCACCGTACACCAATTAGAATGGCTAAGATCAAAACCTCAGGTGACAGCACATGTTGGTGAGAATGTAGAGAAAGAGGAACCCTCCTCCATTGCATTCCATTCCATTGGGATTGCAAACTGGTACAACCACTGTGGAAATCAATCTGGAGGTTTCTCAGAAAATTGGAAATAGATCTAACTGAATACCCAGCTCTATCACTCTTGGGCATATACCTAAGAGATGTCCCACAATGGCATAGGGGAACATGTTCTATTATGTTCATTGTGGCCTTGTTTGTAATAGCCAGATGTCCTACAACATCAGAATGGATATAGAAAATGGGGTTTATTTACACAATGGAATACTACACAGCAATTAAGAACAAGGACATCATGAATTTTGAAGTCAAATGGATGGAACTAGAAAATATCATCCTGACTGACATACCTCAAACCAAGAAGGACATGTATTCACTAATAATAAGTGAATATCAGCCAAAAATGTACAGAATACCCAGGATACAATCCACAGAACTCAAGGAGGCTAAGAAGCCAAAGGGCCCAACTGAGGATGCCTCAATCCTATTTGGGAGGGAGAAGAAAGCAATCATAGGAGGTGGAGAATAGAAGAGGGACCTGGGTGGGATTGGCAACAGGGAGGGTAAGAGGAGTACATGATCAATTATTTGAGGGTGGGGGACAGGACTGAAGCATTGAGGGTTAGCAGAAAGAATGGAAACAGACAACCTAGGGATCTAGGGGGACCCTCCAGAATGTACCAGAGACTTGGGAGGTGAGAGACTCTCAGGACTCAAAGGGTGAGACCTTAGATGAAATGCCCTACAACGGGGAGTGGGAATTTGTAGAGTCTACCTCCAGTGGAAAGACAGGTCTTCAAGTGAATGGATGGAGTTGCCATCCCACAGTCAAAAACTCTGACCCAGAATTGTTCCTGTCTGAAAGAACTGCAGAGACAAAAATGGAGAAGAGCCTGAGGAAAAGGAGGTCCAGTGACAGGCCCAAATTGGGATCCAGCTCAGGGGAAGGCACCAAGGCCTGACACTAATACTGATGCTACGGTGTGCTTACAAACAGAGGCCTATCATGACTGCCCTTCGAAAGACTCAACATGCAGCTGAAAGAGTCAGATGCAGATATTTACACCTAAGCAATGGACAGAAACTGGTGACCTCTGTGATTGAATTTGGGAAAAGCTGGAAGAAGCTGAGGAGGAGGGTGACCCTACCGGGAGCCTCCAGGCCCGGGGGAAGGGTAGTGGTGGAGAGCACGGAGTACAACTCTGATACTGGCTTTAAAGTCTGAGGGTCTTAGGACCTTCTAGCTCTCTAACTGAACTGAAATGCTAATGATAACTAGAAAAATCCTAAAAACTTTCTTCCTCTTTCTGAGGCTTAAGAGATTGACACCTGTAGCCTAAGCAGCAGGGGATTAAGAAATGTGACCTTTGTTCTATCTCAGCAGGAATTGCTCTTTCAGCCTGCTAGTCCAAAGTCACAGGAAGAAAACAGGACACTTAGAAAATAATTATAGAAGTTTTTACTGTGTTGTAAAAAAGTTCCTATGAAAACTATCTAAGAGGGAAAGTGAAAAGATCCTAAGTGGAGAAAGGCAAAAAAATTTAGTAAGTGAAAAATTCTTCCAGAAGGGGAAAAAGAAAGGGGGGGAGGGAGGGTTCCTACTCTATCCTCTTTGCCTTCAGTACTTTTACATCTTTTATGATACAAGATCACATGTTACAAAGCTCATCACAAGTTCATACAAAAAATCAAATCATAAATTGAAATAGAAGTTTACAACAGAGAATGTTTACATGCATATCCATTAGGAGTAATTATCTGGCTAACCATCCATCACCTATCTCAGCTCCACAGGTTCACTGAAGGTTTAAAGCCATAACCAAATTATTAGTGAAGTTTTGTATAGATAAACACAATCAATATTTTATTTCCTGTCCTAGCACCTATAGTAAATCTTTCATTCCCCTTTTATGACCTTTGGTTAACTATTTTACAACCTCCTGGTATGTGCATCGAGAAGGAGAATGTCTGGTTACTATCTAAGAGCAATTAACTGGTGACACTTGGAAGACTGGCAGAGTTCTCATTGAAGTTTTGACTATCAGAAAAGGACCTAATAGCAGCCCCACTATAAAATAGCATAATAATCACTGATATAAGTTTAGGAATTCTTATAGGATCATCATTAAGACTTACGTCATCTATTTGTCTATATAGCATGACTACAAGACAGTACATCTTCGTGGATCTGCAGAGATCTGCTCCAAAGGAGTGTGCTAATACTTAGAGATTGTTATATATGTTTAATAATAACAGGAAAAGCATATTAATAGCAAGAATCTTTCCTAAATCAATTCCTTACAGCCTTGCTTAAAAAGGGCTCACCTGTCGCAGATTATATAATAATCTGAAGCAGTCCATTTCAGGATGATCACCTTCTAGTTATTAGCTTGTCCCATTATGGCTCCTGACAGGACTCCATTGGGAGACCTAAGTCTCAACTAACCTGGACTCAGACACTGAGCCACTAACCAGGCAGTATGCACCAGCTGATATGAGGCCCCCAACACATATACAGCAGAGGACTGCCAGGTCTAGACTCAGTCAGAGAAGATGCACCTAATCCTTGAGAGACTTGGGCACCAGGAAATGGAGAGGTCTGGTGGGATGGTGGGTAGGGACATCCTCTTGGAGACAGGGGTAGAAGGTGTGGGATGTGGAACTGTGGGAGGGTGGACTGGGAGGAGGATAAAATCAGGACTGTAAAAAAAGATTAAAGAACAAAATAATTTTTAAAAACTGACAATAAATGGTACCTCTTAAAGCTAAAAATAAAATTACAACTAAAATTTCACAATAGCAGGTGGATTCACTCTACAATTTTTCCAATCATTCAAAGAAAAACTAACACTAGCAATTACAAGAAGATGCCATGAAATAGAAAATGAAATAGAATAGAATACATTTGTTTCTTTATGAAGCCAATATTTCTTTGGTATCCAAACCTAATGAGTAAATCACAACAAAACACAATTTACAAACAGATTTCTTTGATGAACATAGACGTAAAATTCTGAATAAAATGCTGGCAAAAGTAATTCATGGTAAGATCATTAAAATCATATATATTGGTAATGTTTACTTCATTCCAGAGATCAACTTATGAGTCAATCAACAAATGTAAGTCAGTGTATACAATACATTGAAAATATTGCTTGTATGATTTATTAATCTCAGTAAATGCAGAAAAAACCATTGACAAAAATCCAACTTTGATTCATTGAAGTAAAAGAGAAGTAGGGTAGACAGAACATAACTGAAAATAATTAAGGCTGTGTATAAAGAATGCATACCATCTTGCTGTATTTTTGTGTTTCAATTTCTCTCCAATCATTATGAACTCTCTCCCTGGAAATGTTAGTCAAAATAAACTTGAATCCTGCCAGGAGCAGATAGAAATAAGAATTTTTCTTGGCTTAGCTAACGCCATTTTGTAGTAGCTATAGGCCTAAAGTAGCCATGGGCCTAAGCTTTTGTTTAGGCTTCTGTCTCCTAAGAGATGAATTCTTTCCCAGAGAACAGGTGACTCCTTTATGGTTAGGTGGTTAGCAGAAAACAGATAGTTGCCTTGGTAACATGTCCTGTTGGCTAGGAGTCTGTAACTCCTTGGAATTTCCCCACCCCTATTGCTTTGTGTAAGCCTTGGTTATTTTGTTTAAGCTTCATTCTCTTTTTACTACATATTGCTGGTGAGAAAATTTTTTTGGAGCTTAATCAGACATCCTGTCTTGCTCTCATCCTTGTGTCTCTTGTCTCTTCATTCACCTGTCCCCTCCCTAGTTCTGCATTGAACACCCAGCTGACCAGGGCAGAATCTAAAGTCATTTTTTGTTCTTGGTGATTCATCACAGCAGCAGAAATCTAACTAACACAGTTCTCTTGGTCTCATATTTGAAAGGTAATCCCAGAAAACAAGAAAAAAAATAATAGAAGCATCTTCACATTTTTAATATTAAGACCATTGGTATAGATGAAAGGTTTTGTACTAGGTAGCTGTGTATATATATACATACACACACATTCCCAATGGGAATATATATATATATATTCCCAATGTATGTACATACAAAGGTGGGAGAGTATCGAATTTTTCTAAAGAAATTACATCCCACTTAGAGCCAAGCTATTCTTGAATGTGTTTATGTGGTCTCTTCAAACATTTTATGACACTACAGTAAATAAAACCTACAGTATGTATTTATGGTGACATCATTACAATACTAAATCTGTTAAGTGCTAACAAATTATTGGAGTGAGAATCAGGCTAAAACAAATGGATGTTGCTGTACTCTACCAGAAATTACAGATGAAACTCAGTATTTATACCATGGCCATCTTTCTTCCATCGCAGTTGTCACTGACATCAAAAAAGTTGCTAGCTAAAATTTCTAAAATTAAATCCATAATAAGGAGATCATCAAAACAAATTTTATATTCTCAGGGATACTCAGTCAATGAATTCAACGACTTAACACATCTTATCTATAATTGGTCATTATTTCGGGAGATGATAATAAACACAATGGCAGCTGTGACATATTATAACTATGAAAACACTGGTGGGAGCATGGTGGGCGGTTATGAGGCTTTCAATCTGATCACCAATATGGTGCTATATTTGATTTACTTCTCCATCAGTTGCTATGTCTAGAACATTGTTGAATGGACAGCTCAATCAGTATTTTCCGACTAAAGAGCTAAGTATATAATGAGGCAACCTTTTAAGGGAGGCATACTTAGCTTCTGCAAATGCACAGTGACATTTTCACTTTCTGCTTGGAAATTTATATGTATTTTTTTTTTTAAATGTGGAGGACTAGAAAATTCACTATGATATTTACCCTTGATCATCTGTTAGCAAAGCTGCAAGATATGTAAATAGAATGACTTGGCTGCGTACATTACTATTCATCCTCATATGATTCCGGTTTGATTTCACCGTAAAAGAGAGGCGCCTTTGAGAACTGAAGGCTTCCAGTTTGATCTCAGCTACAAACTTGCATCATTGATAAGGCACTTAGTATTACTAAGCACTTAGGGGATTTTGAGATACTTTGTTTTACAGTTTGAGTTAGAGATTAAGATTATCTCTATATATTTATGGCCACGGGTAGCATAGAACTGTTATCTGAAAGAGAACAATACCTTGAATTATTCTTCACTATCTTTCAGGAGAATTTCTTCTAGATGACGTTGTATATCCTGTAGTCCAGACAAAAGCATCTAGAAATCAACACAAGGACAATGGTTAACTATTTATTTACTACATGAAATGTTTTCAGTACCACTTTAGGAAGATGTGCAGCCAGAGATAAAAATGCTGCTATTATTTCAACAACCTTAGTGAAATAATGGCTTCTTCTGCATGTAAATCTGTTATAACATCGACTACATTAGCCCTGCTAAGATGGTTACTTCTTAAAAGAAGTAGAGGTACTTTATGATATTTATTTTAAAGTAAAATTTCGTGTTATAAATAAATAATTATTTACCTTTAGGGTTTGATTTAAAACCATGACCATTTGTTTTGTTTTAGTGAAAATTGAAGTCAAATAGAACAACAGTACAATCACCACCTAGGTAGGAACGTGAAGGAAGTAGGAGATAAATTATGTCATTATAAATCTGCCTCGTGTGTTGTCATCCCTCCATCAACTGACAGTCATTCTTTCTTTTGTGTTTAAGAAGTCTGGGAAATTGTGGGTGTCCAATTTCGATAGTGTGAAATCACTTATCAAAATGAGAAGAATAAAGTCACACTTAAGATCATAGTCTAGTCAATGTGAGTATTCTTCACATTTGATTTATCTGGATTTCTATTACCTTGCTCCACTGACACCTGTTGTCAGGTATTTTACAAACCATTCTATATAGGTCACTCTACTAGCCACTGTGGAGATTAAGGGTCAGGCTCAAATAGCCAACTAAGCTTTCCTCTGTGGTGCTTTTGACATTTGGATTATCTGAAAAAGTGTTCTTGAAAATGTTAGATTCAATGTATTTCTTTCTTTCTTTCTTTCTTTCTTTTTCTTTTACATATAATAAACTACATATTATGTTTCTTTCAGTTAAGCTTTTCTGTTCCAAACCCTTTTATTAGTCACTTACCTTGTTGGTGCATCAAAGTATCTAGCAAGACTCTAATTTAAGAAAGGAAGAGTTTATATGGGCTAACCTTTTGTCAGCTGTGACTATAGTTGTGTAAGGTTATGGTGCCAGGGCCTTGAGGCAGCTGTTTGCCCTGTTTTCAGTCAAGAAGCAAAGATCTATGGATTGCTCCTTTCTTTTCTTCTTTTTATCTAGTTCAGCAATTATAAGGTATTCTCAGCTCAGTTTTCTTAATTTATATAATGTCTCTTGGTCATGACCTGAATCTTTTCCTTAGAAGTTTATAAAGTCTCTCAAATTAATAATATTTACTATCATGAATTTCTTGGAGATAGCTTTTGAGAAATTAGCCTTTGTGTAAAAAATATAAATCCTATTGTTTAAATTCCCTGTTTTCATAGTTTGCAAATATTTTCTCCTAACCTCTATGTTACCACTGTTTTTACTTTTTGTCCTCAGATTTATCTGGTTTATGAGTCTGTTTGCATTCGTTTTATGAATAAAGACAATAAACCGATATTTCCAGACTAACTTTGCACTTAGATTATGTCTCTTACATTTTGATTTTCACCTATACTAGTAAGGTATCTTATATTTTTACGAAGTTTCAGAGATAGGGTTACATTTCTTTTTCTGTTAGTGTCTGATTATGTGTGTTGCATGCAAAAATCTCTCTACAAGTGAAGTGTTGTTTGTAAGTTCAATTAGAAATGTACCTTTCATAGACTAACATTATAAATCAATTTTGACTCGATTTAGACTGTATATAAAAGATGTTTGATTATTTTGAATGTAGATATACAGTTCTCTCTAAACTATTTATAATAATGTTTAATGTTCCAAGAGACCTTGAAAATTTAGTTCTCCCTAGTTGGGCTGACATTGGAGATTATCTTCTGTTTCATTGGTCCATGATATGATTATTACAGCTATCAAATATAACTTGAAATCAAAAAGTATGATGTTTTCTTACAACATTATCTTTAGTTTTACACAATCATTTTCATCAATGAATTCTGGAAAATGTTTAAACTTGTGAGAAACACTAAAACATATTTTTTTTCCAAATAAGAGAGCAAAATGAGCAACAAATATATGAAACGTTGTCCAAACACTTTATTCATCAGTGAAAGACAAGCGAAGTCATAATGAAAGACACCGTAATAACTGTTAACGTGGGTCATAGTAAAGGGATAAGAGAGAAGTCTTTCAAGGGGTGGAGACGAAAGATATTTTGTGCACTGCTAATAGGACTGTAATTTATTACATCTATTATGAGCACCCATATGAATGTTTCTGAAAATTATGACACATACAACCAATTATTCTATTATCTATTTTTTTCTCTTGAAATATATCTGTAAAAGAAAATAACTACTTGTGAATATATCTGAGTCCCATGGACACACAGTTAAACACAAAATATAAGAAGTAGTATTGTATAAGACTAATATAATCAAACATTTGCAATACAAATAATGTGAAAGCTACCATATGTGGGCAAGGAATCATAAAGAAAATGGATGTAAGATTCCCTGAAAACAGAGTGAGAAATCACATGGTGAGCTGATGAAGAAGCATTCTTAGTGTGGGCCATGTAGCATAACTACTCCAGTTGATATCAGAAACATTAGAGATAGAAATTGCTAAAGTAGTATGAGCAATATTAAATAGGTACATCAAGCCATTGTGATATAAATACTTTATCTTTCAATAACACAAGGATAGATTTTTAGTTTGACACAATTTTCATACAGCAAGATTTTCATTACAGGTTTCACTATATGTGGAGGCAGAAGACAGATCCCTTTCATCTCAAGCATTTGAATCCTTGTTCTTAAGTAGGTGGCCTTGACCACAGAGATTTAGATATGTGGCATTCCAAGAGAAAGTCTGCCAGTGATGTAGGAGTCAGAGTAAAAGGCCTTACTTATTCTAGTTTGATCTTTCTACTTCATATTTATGGTTAAATGTGTGAGCTTGCAGCATCCTGCTTGTTCTGATATGCCTACTGCTTTCTGTCGCGTTATCACCAAGACAGACTCCCTTCCTTCTGAAAACCATAAGCTCAAAGAAATGTTCTTCTATAAGCTGCCTGTGTCATGGTGCTTTACCATAAAAGCACAGAAATAACTGGCGGACTGCATTCACTTATTTTATGCTTTATACAAGAAACTGAGTCTATCTTAATCCCAACTATGCCAGCTAAAGATAAGTTGTGAGCCTGTATAAAGAACCTGAAGTGCCACCTGGGCATCATGATACAAGTCTCTCATCTTACTTAGTATTCCAGACTAACTAAGTCTCCAGACACAGGGGCAATAATGCTCCAACGAGGTGAAGTCTAGACAACCTAGGAGGTTCCAGGCTAGCAATGATTACTATCCACAACTCATCTGAAATAAATCGTGAAAAATTGTTTATTATTGTACTATTGGAAAGAATCTATTCTACCCTGCTCATCACACATAACTGAATACCAATTGGAAACAACATTTATTGTCAATAATTTGAAGGTTGAGTGTAGGGGACAGACTACACTCAGGGTTTTCTCAGAGATTCCAATGAAAGAACAAAAGGAACTTTAGTTCTATGCTCTTTTCTAGTAATAGAAGGCCAGAGTGATGCCGGAGCCAACGTTAGTAGTAGTTAGTTGTTCCTGGAAATCCTACCCTTCCCCTTGGATTGTTTGCTCTGGCTTTTATTCTTCTTTGTGTTTGCTGTGTCCTACTGAGGTTTTTCAGTTTTGCTTTTGTTAGCATTTTGTGTTATTATTCTTTCTATGCTTGTTGATTTTTAAGGAAGGACAAAGAGGTTGGGGATCGGGATGGGAGGGAATGTGGGAAGAATCCTAGAAGAGATGGGAGAGAGAAAATGTAATAAGAATTTATTGTGTGGAAAAACATACATTTTCAATAAAAGAAAATACTTCTATTGCTATATTAAACATTTAAATTATTTAAAAAACATGCTAAAAGATTAGAAAGTTTTTGTAGTTTTTTAATTCCTATCTTGCATGTTAAGAACCTTTATTATTTTTACCCACAAAGAACAGGAAATAATTTTGATTTATTACCATTACCTAGTATATTCCAAGCCTAGGTTCTCTTATTCTGAATGACACTTCTATCCTTGATGTCATGAACTGCACAGGTGCATTCTTCATCTGCACAGTATTAGGAGGGGGCTTGCCTTTGGCTAAGATTATCCAATGTATCACTTTGTCTTAAATAATTACAATAAAAAAGAATGCATATTTATTAATTTAATTTTTCTATTAGGCTTATGTAGGTCTATGTGGCTAAAATTCAGACAAAACAATCAATGATTAACTTAATGTTTTCTTAATGAAATTATTCTAAATTAATTGATTAATCTATTAATTGATATGTGGGAAGAGCTTGACTCCTTTAAATTTGGCAATGACTTTCTTTTGCTATTTTAATTTGTGGGCGCTTTGAAAATAAGATCAGCCTTCAAAACATGAGGGGATTTGGATAAGTTTAGCCTCAAACTACACCTTCAGGCATAGAGAACTGAAATCACTTGCCTAAGGCCCTAAAATCTGTTAAAAGCAAAGTATATCAGAGTTTTCTATGGGAATTTTAATGTTAAAGGAGTCTCAGTTGGGGCATTGATGTCATCTTGCTGCAGATCAGAAGTAAATAAGAAAGGGCTGTGAACTGTTTGTCTCACACTTGCTAGGCCACAATGCTAGGAATGGCAGGGCTTTTTCCAGGCTTACCAGGAGCTGAGGTTCCCCCTGGGGCTCGAATACTTGTTTTAAACTCACAGAAATCTAACTCATGAAGCTCTGGAAGATTATGTCTTCAAGATGAGTATGCTTGCTCGGGCAGCACTTACTCAGGTAATCTCTGTACATTTACTTAACACAGCAATTTATTTTTTCTTTTCTTTTCTCTTCTCTTCTCTTCTCTTCTCTTCTCTTCTCTTCTCTTCTCTTCTTTTCTCCCTCCCTCCCTCCCTCCCCCTCTCTCTTTCTTTCTTTCTTTCCTAACTTCTTTTATTATTCCCCGACAACCTTCATGTTGGCTTCTGTATTTGCACCTGAAGAAGAGTCAGAGCAGCTCTGTCCAGCATTATTTTTTTAATACTGGGTTGTTCACTGAATCTGAAGCACATCTATTTTGCCACTCTGAGAATCCAACATAGTTTCCAGTGGTTCATGTGCCTCAAGATCCCCATGTTGGGTCTATAGATGCTTGTGTAGTTTTCACTGTATTCAAACAAGGAACGTTTCTCAATTCTTAGGGAATTCTGCTGAAAGCACTTAACCATTCAGTGAGTTTTAAAGGGAGAGTCCATTAAAATACCCCATAGACTTAGGAAGCCCCTAAAACATGATAAACTTACAAGGATCCCTTCTCTCCAAAACTACATATACAGTAAGGAATGCTGCAGAGGAGACTCTCTGTTTTTTCAACTCTAGATTGAATAGGTAGTCCCAGTGTTCCAGCTTGTATGAGTCATTTCCCTTGCTGAGTTTTTCCTGTTAAATATAGTACCTTAGGAAGTAAGTGAATTCATACTTACATTTTCTCCTTTTATTAACAAATTTTTGGATAAATACAAAAGAAAATAAATCACTAAGTCCTCTGCTATTGACTAATCTATGATCCTGTAACCAATTCCTTATGCCTACTTTCATAAACCAATAAGCTCATTGATTGTCCAAATTGGTCTTTGGTGGACTGCTTTGCTCAGTATTTGATCCCTATCCAGGTAAGTGGTTATTTACTCACATCTCCCCAGTAGTAGCACCATACAACCATGATGCAAGACCAGACATTTATGAGGCTATTGAGAAGCCAAACTCTGATTCTAGTGCTTAAGAAGCAAACACATTAGTAACTATGGCACATCTCCATCCTTCTCCATTATAGCCCTAACCCCAATCCTAAACCTAATTTGTTTTTTAATGGACTTCTTTCCTTCCTTCTTCTTTCTGTCTCTACTTCCTTTAATATTAAAGCAAAGTGATGGGTTTTATTTTGGAAACTTCATACATGTGCATCATTATTTCTTGTTCTAATTCATCACTACCTCTATGCTCCAGTCTTGTAAGTCCCTCTTATATTTTGCTTTTTCATGTTGACTATTCCATCACCAGCAGAGCATACTTATGATAATCGCCTACTCACTTATGGCACATTTTATTACTTTTTAACAGAGAGAGAGAGAGAGAGAGAACAATAGAGACAGAGACTGACAGAAACAAAGAGACAGAAAAATACTTATTCTAATATATTTATTTCTGAGGCTGCTTTATTTTATTTTATGTAATAATTTCCAGGGAACTTAACTCTGTCATTAACAACTATTTCTACAGAAAATAGTAAGTTTTTTGAGAATTGTTGCATCATATTTTTGGATTCTGTCCACTAATCGCTATGTTTATATCTTTACTTGATGAATTAGCTAAAATAAGCTATTTTATGAATTCTGTTTTCTGCATAACAATGCATTTTTAGTTGCTTAATATCTATCGTGGATAAAAGCTAATGGGAAAATTTCCAGCACATGTGTTAATTTGCAACCCTTTATTCTCTTTTCTCAGTTTGTTTCTATTAATTATTATAAATTGGATCTAAGTGAATACATAGTTATAATTTCTCCTTTTCTTAATTATTTTT
Organism: Rhynchomys soricoides; assembly: GCA_019843965.1. NCBI lineage: Eukaryota > Metazoa > Chordata > Mammalia > Rodentia > Muridae > Rhynchomys > Rhynchomys soricoides. Next base: position 14,266,321 of record JADRCH010000047.1, read on the forward strand.
AATAAATACAAAAGGAACTTAATTATTCATATACCTATACTTACAAGTTTATACTTTACAAAATTTATCTGTAAGCTCCCAATAAATATTGTTGGCATAATCATTCCTCATAAATAAGGTATGTAGGAAAAGCAGAAACAGTGAGGTTTCCAGCATATCTACTTAGCTGAGGCAAAGCCAGGCAATGGGCTACTTCATTGATGGAACAGCACAGCAGATTAGTGGAGACAATGAGCTTCTCAATGAGCATCTCAGGCTGCAGAAGTCTCCAGCTGTAGTAGGCACTTAGGTTCTGAATGTCAATTCTGGTTGCTAAAAGTAGGAAATCATAACCTGTGCAAATCTGTTATCCCTATAATGAACATATATATTAATTTGTACTTCCTGCCATTAATTAGACTTCAGCATATTTTATCCATGTTTACTTTTCAACAATGTTTAGTAAGTTAATTAACTTTCATTTTATTTTTCTTTCTGTTTTATTTATTTATTTATTTATTTATTTATTTATTTATAGAATAGAGTTTATTCAGGGCATGGGGAGGGGAGTTAAGAGGGTAGTAGAGGCAGAGAAAGGCAAAGAGAGTGAGTAGAGAAGTAGAGGCAGGCCATGAGCACTTGGAGAGAGGGGGGAAGGAAAAGGGGAGAGAAGCGGGGAGGTGAAGCAGGGAAAGAGCAAAGGAGGAGCAAGAGACCAAGAGGGCAAGAGCCATTTTATTTTTCTTAATATAGTTTTATGTGTTTCTATAAAATTATAGAATAGTGTATCATAGTATTCTTTTTCTTTTACAAAACACTGTTGACATTTAAACATCATTATTTTATAACTTAGTTTGCACCGTGTCTAGTGGGAAGGGATATAGAAGATACACTGAAATTTGACATTTTTTCCTCAAGGAGTTTGATAATGTCTGTCTATAAGAAAATATTGAACTCAAGGACTGTGAAAATGTGAACGAAATGGATCCAAACAATAGTTTTACTTCTTTCCTAGTTGACACGTTGCTTACCTGCATTGACTCCAGATTTTCAGATGACAGCAGTGAGGAGTTGATTTAGTTTCTTATCACTTCAATACCTTTAACAACAATGTACAACTATTGATATATCTTCAATGAGTTATAGAGACATTAGATATCATTTTCAGAGTCGTAAAGTTACTGAAGTCCAGCATAAATTTCCATTTCAGCTTGTAATGACACTTTTAGTAGTGTTCATAACTTCTTGCAGGAACCTCAAGTTTTCTTCTTTATTCTTCACTACTATTTTGATATACTTTAGATAACTCAAAGTTATTGAAATTTTGAATTATGTAAACTATTATATTAGAAAGTTATATACAATAGAGACCTCATGAGTTTTGTATTAACTAAATGTAAATATAATCCAATATGCTCATATCTGTAGGATGAAGGTATGTATTTCAGAATAATGAATGTTTTTGTTTGGTAAATGACAAGGGACTGTAAACCAGGAAAAAATGTATCCAAATAGTCTCTCTTTTTTTTTTTTGATACTATTCCATTTTATCTCTCCATAAATGTTTAATTTTAAATGCAATTGAGCAAAATATAAAATATAAATAATTTTAAAATAATTAAATCCTTAAAGTGAAAATTGTAAATTAACTTAAGAATATTTTCTTTCCAATTCTATAACTTATTCTTGTCATATGTATTTTGATAGCAAAAACCATATATTTGTCATTTCTTATACAAAAACGTGCAAATCTAGTGCTATTCAACTTATATCATTGACCAGTACAATGCCATGGTGTAGGAGGAATGGAGGTGGCTGCCTCTGCATAAATGCTGGGGCCATGCAGCTGCAAAGGTATCTCCTGCAGGAGGATTTTATTGATGACTATCTGAGAGACCAAGGATTGCTGACACAGACAATGCCAGCCAATCAGGAACTGGTGTTTGAAAGAGATGCTTTCTTGGGAACAATGGGGCGCAGGTGGAGGATAACAAAGGAAGTTGCAGCAATATTCTCACCTACTGTTGGAGTCCGTCTTTGATTCAGAGCCACCTCATCTACAATCCCCAAGGGCAAGGAGGGTTGGGCAGCAGGCGGTCCAAAGGCACCAGCAACATCTTGTTGTAAATAATATAGTATTAAAAATACAATTATTAATGTTAAGAATATTGACTATTTACATTCTTTCTCGTCACTTTTATGCTTTCATGTCCATATCATATGCAATATTTCTTAGAAATGCAAATGGAGTATTCATTCCAAATTGTCACCTTGGTATTGTAAAGACATAAAATACAATTGTTGAATTAGATTTTCATGTTCTTATTAGGTATTCTATATATCAAGAAAATGTATTTATTTTAAAATTTGTTACTGAGCATTATATTTATATATATTGGTTATGTAGGGTAATAGCATATTGGTACTAATATCTACTCCTTGAATGGAGGTATATTCAACTTGCTCTGGTCCATGTCTTGACATAGAAAGCATATGTTCTTTAACTCTGGCTTATTCGTGCATTCAATTGATAGCATTATATAATTGAGAGTACACACAAGAGCTACTGATTTCTACCATCTCTTTGAGCACACCTAACATTGGATGTCATTGTTTACTATCATTTGATCTGGTAGTAAGTTATTGTTCCCATTAAAGACTAGGAATGTGTAATGGGCTTTCAGCATCTGACACTGCTATAATTAATAAGTCTTTCATTCAGTTTCACTGTATTTATCAAACTTTACATTATGATAGGAGCTAGAAACCTGACTCAGCAAGACTTTCCAGCGATCCCTTAGTTTTTCCATATCTTACCATCAAAGATGAATTCATCCATGCCATCTCTTATCATGTGGTGTTATGTGCTGAGTTATTCTTAGTTGAGATATTTTGTGCTTTGGACAGAGTCCAAATTAACATATTACTTCATAATTTGTCTACTGTAGTTAGGAGCTAATGTGACTATCTGATTGGCATGCTATTATAAGTAAAACTTTTATTTTGTATTGAATTTTGCTTAATGTGGGAGACATCATAATAAATTATATTGTTTCCAGAGCATACTTTGTCATAATATTTTTTTTCTGGATTATTTTCCCATGTATATATTATCTGAATTAATTGCTTCTCTATATCAATAAATTATAAATCCTTTCTGCTCTATGGTAAAATAGATTCCTTAGCATGCTATTTGATATGAGCTAATTTATGAGAAGCACAAAACTACAAACTATTTAGACATGATTAAGTTTTATATTAGAGCTTTTTATGGCTTTCCTCCAATGTACGAGTCACAGTTACCACTGTCTCAAGCTTAGTGACATCACTCTTTCATCTCAACGGGAACTCAGAATTGTAGGAGTCTGCTGTTCAAATATGAATTTAAGTGGGCTACAAGCACACTGTGGGTTTGCGGGTTACTTATAAATAGCTCAGGTCTCTTGCTCAGTGGTTACAGCATAATTAATCAACATGGAAATCACATTCGTTTAGGTTGTCAGGGTATTACTCCAAAGATAAAGGAAGATTTGGAGCTTTTCACCCAGAGCAAGAAAAACCTATCTAAACTGCTAGGACACATTTATTTTAAATTTTTATTATTTTATATGTGAATAAACAAAAAAATCTGTGTATTAAATTCTCCAGAGAGTGTGACATAATTTGAAATGTATTTGTATATCTGAAAAATAACTAATTAAAGAATTTCTTACATATATATTGATGCCTGAGTCCTCCATCCTGCCCAGCATCCCCCTTGTTGGCACTGAGTGAGAAGGCATGGAATCAACAACACAGACTTATGGAACAGGTGAGAATGTAGCAACAATCTCGCTTATTAATTCTCAGGGAGTGTCCTTTATACCCTCCACCTGCTTCCCATTGATCCCAAGCAAGGGTGTCCTCAAAGTGGCAGTTTCTGATTGGCTGTAATTGTCTGCATCACCAATCTGTAGGCTATTAGGCAGGCTTGAGTTTGGCTCGCATTTATTAATTTCCTCTGCAGCTGTGCCCTCCTTCACTGTTTACCTACCTTTATGCAACGTAATCCCCTGCCCTGGCAGCAGGGCCTTTCTGCTACTCCTACAAATATACCCTCATTACATTTGGAACAGGTCATCCACAGACTGCAATCCTGGTATTACAAGAATATTGTCCACTCTGAGACAAAAGAATCAAAAAACTGGCTAATGGTAAAATTCAGCTCAAAATCTAGAGCCTACTATCCTCAAAGATATATGCTGGTATACATCATAGAATCTATCCAGAACTAAGGTTTTTCTATATGCAAGTCAGGATTTGATGAGCCTCAGCTCTCAAGAAAAAAACAAAAGCTATGTGTGTCTGAATTCATTTTCTCCAGTCTGGTTGTGTGGAACTCACAAATATTACTTTACAATTCTGAGAATCACAAGCTAACTCCACTTAAAACCATCCTCTCAGAAACATCCAAAATAATGCTTTGTCTGGTTTCTGCTACAGTCCTAGAATTATTAATTTAACTACAGGATCCTTTAAGTTTCATTATCACAAATTCAAGACTTGTCTAGATTTGACAAGATGGAAGAAATCCCTAGCCAGTTTGAGAAACTTAGTGACGCCTTGTCTAAAATGTAATAACTAAATTTAAAAAAAATAAATAGATGTCTTTGATAAAACATAATGGTTAAGTACTTGTTTACCTTTTGTGAATTGTCTTTAGTACTAGGACAAATGCTATAACAAAATAACTAGATAGGTTCTGCGCATGGTTTTGGACAACAATTTAGAATATTTCTGAAATATTTTTCTTATAGTAAATAAAAATTAAAGTCTAAAAGAACCAAATTTTGAAGATATGGACTATTTTGAGGAACACTTCTTTCATAGGAGGATTAACTTGTTATTTTTCTATAAAATAAACAAATTAATAATAGACATTTATCAATGGTTCTGCTCAATGAGTTACAAATAATTCAAATGTGCAATATTGTTCTTCTATCAGAATGCTGTAAAACTAGATAATACATCTATTGTGATAAACATGTTGCGTACTTGTACTTTTCTGGCTACTTTAAAAGTAACTTTTATTCTGATCGAGGGCTAATTTCAAAAATATGTAAAGAAATAAAAATGGTTAATAAAAAGTAACTTTTATTTGCCAGATGGAATTCTTATCTTGGAGGCTTCCTGTCTCTAGTTCTTTCTAAACTCTGGATGTCTGGTTCAACTCAACTGTTCTGGCTCAAAAATCTTCTCCAAGCTGACTGATTCAATCTGGCTTCTCTCAGCTTCTCACTGAATTGCTCTGCTTTGCCTTAAACTAACTCTAGTAATTTGTTCTGATCATCTGGCATCTTTTCATTCTCTGGTTTCAAGTTCCTCTGTTGACCTGCACTGAGCTACATAAACTCAAGAACTCACTAAGAAACTCAACTCCACTGCATTACACTCACTGCTCTGACTCCCAATTGACTGACCACACTGCCTTAACTCTCCCTGTTCTGTTCTTACACAGCTTTTATCCTAGGAGTTGAGCATATCCTGTCTATGACACATTCTGTCACATCTTTCTCTTTTTGGGGATTAATGGTTTATATTAAAGGCATGTCTACACTTTATTCAGATTCCACAGATCTCGAAAGTCTTTAGATGTGATCAGAGATTTCACATTTCTGGGTTGAAATTCCTCCACAAGCTAGGAAATGAGTAAAGAATAATTCATAGTGTCTGGCTATGGTCAAAATTGATGGTCTTGATTTTCTTCAGGAAGGTGGAAAGTGTTAGTCTTCCATAAAAGTAACAATAACTTAAACCTATATGAATGATTTATATTATAAGCAGATACATAAATAACTAATGTTATTTACTGATGAACCTAATAAAGAGAAAATACTCAAGGCATTACATATCTAGTATGTGTGTTATGTCCTTCATCTGTGCATGTTGAACATATCTTCCAGGGCCTGTTTACTGGAGGAGAGCTTGACTCATAGAAAAATATTATGCAGAGAATGGTTCAGATTTTTAAAATATGAATTTTACTTCTATTGTGAATTAAATATTATAGATGTACTGATATCCCTTCCTGCAAATTCTTTATTAAAATTATCTAAATCAGTAAATAACCAAATTCTTATAAAACTGAGCTTGATGCAATTATGGAAAAACAATGTCAAAATATGACAGACATATTTTCATAAAATTCTTAAAATGTTGAATTCAATATGTATAGACATATGCATCTGTTTAAACTGAAACTTCTCAAAGGTACAAGAAAATGTAAACATCTGCATTCCATAAAGTAAAACACTAACAGATAGATAAAAACTAATACTTTAGAGTCAATCAAACAAGAGATTATCTGAAGGGTCTATTATCAACAAACTCCTTGGCCATAATTCAAGTACATTTTGACTCTGTAAGGTCAGCATTTGAACTCTAATATCTTCACAACAGACATTTGTAAGGCCATCCTACCCAAATGAAATCACACTCATTTTGGTACTTTATGAGTAAACAGCCACTTCAACTTTCATATTAGGTGAACTTGGGATATTAGCATTGGAAAATTGCTTGTAAGATAACTTATGATTAGAAATATGATTCTACATACACTACTCATGTAAAATCTTAATAATCAAATATAAGTTAAAAAGGATTATTTTTAAAAATTATTTACAGTTTAATGTTCAATATAAAAAGAGATTTATAGTCTTAGTTGCATTTTTGGTGGCTAATGAAATGAAACCTGTTTTCTTATTTATTGGATTTTCATTTCATCATTTGAGAATTCTTCATTTCATTAACTGATTACTGTTTGGCTTATTCAAGTTAATATTATTTATTTTTTTTAGTTTTTCATACAGTATAGAACTTAATTATTTTGTAGCTATATATTCAAAATGTGTTATCTTCTTTTTGTAAAATCTCTTCAATTGATGGTTTCTTTTTGGTGTAGAATATTTTAACCATTATAAGATTCAATTTGACTATCCAGTATAATTGTCAAAATTACTGGAGTTCTAACCAGAAAGTCTTTGACTATGCTGATGTCACATTACAATCAAAATTGTAGTCATTAATTAAGAAGACACAAAAGAATGTATGCCGAAGTAGATGCAGACAAAAAAGGAACCATTGCACACTGATAATGAAAATACAAACTTATCCAGCAGTGTGGAAGTAAGTATTGTGTTATCTCAAAATTCGAAAATAAATCTTACAGATGACCTATCATTTCAATTCTTTAGTGTTTTCCTGAACACCAATCCAACACATCACAACACAACACTTGTACATTAATATTTACTTAATCATTCATAATAGATAAGTGTGGAACCAACCTTTGTGAATAAAAAGAAATGTAAGAAGAAATTATAATAAATATGTGCATTTCAATTTTTCTGCCATAAATGGTATCACAATAAAGCTACAAAAATGGAAATGTGCCTAGACTACCAGGTCTGCTTGAAAGAAACAAAGATCACCCAGGTGACTGGATGAGATACTATCAAAGCTAGACAATGGTTTTCAAATTGAGTAATGAGTTAGATTTTTTCAGCTGTCAGTAGTCATCACTCCTCCTGAGGTGGGCTTTCAGAATTGCAGCTGTCTTTAAATATTACTTTAATAATTCTCTAATAATAAACTTTACTTTAATTATTACTTTAAATATTATTTTAAAAATCTAAATAATACAGTAATTATTTAATTACTTTAAAAATGTTCCTGTAAAAAAAACCCCTCATACATACCCAAGTAATTGATGCCAATATTTCAACTTATAGGAATTTGATACAATTCTTACATTCATCTACCTTCTCAATATCTGATGACAACAGAAATTCAAACTTCAATACATTATATTCTTATGTGAAAGTGACTTTTGTAACTCGGTATTATGCACAATTAATACATACCAATTGTGAAATTATATTAATAAGTAAAATAAATAGTAAAAATAAATAGTATGAAATAAACATTCATAAATTTACAACTTAAATTGTTTTCTGGAGGTTCTAGGGAGAGAGAGACATCACAGTCACATAATTCCATTCAGGCAAACCATTTAAAAACAGAAAATATACATGAACCTGTAGAATGATTATAAAATGGCCACTACCCTTCCATCAGGTTATAATCTTCCCCTCAAGTTAAGCAGAAGCTCAATTTCCATAAGATGAGGTATATGTGGGAACATATTGGCAAGCTGAGCTGCTGGGGCTTCACCCATTTCCAGCTGTGGACTTTTACTACTTTTGGAAAAGAATTCTCTACTCAGATAAATAAATCAATCTTATCTGACTTCAAGAGTCAGATTGTGGTCATTATTTACTGTCAATATACTTTAATTATTTAATAAATATTCCCTGTGGATGACATTAAGTACACTCCCAATTATTTAATTTTAAATGGGTCCCTGAATAAACAATGACATACTACTAAAAATTCATATTTGTTTTGAAATCCAGCATAGGATTGGAGTAATCATTTTATTTACTGCAGTTACATTTCTTTTTGTTTGTTTTGTTTTGTTTTAATTTTCTGAGAGCATACAAATACAACCTCTCTCAGTAGATTTCAGAAATGTACTGTTCTGATAAGTTGGACTTTTTCTAGAAAAAAAATACAAAAGCATGATAATCACAAGATATTCAATATGCCAATTGCTAAAATTGGAATAATCTAAAGAGCAATGACTATCAAGAATATAACCACACAATTAGAATATAATTTCCAAATATTAAAATTTTGCATCATTAACTTCAGCATAGGTTCAGATCACTGTTTACAGTCTTTAGTGTTTGTGCAGCAACCACAGACAAAGAACAACAGAAAGAAAAGCAAAGTTTTTTTTGTAATTTATTCAAACACGTTCAAGCTATATTTAATGCAATATGAACAGTGACAGAGAATTTCCAGCAGCAAAGTTATCTGTAATTTCTTTCCTATTCACAATGAAAAGAATTACATATCAATATCAACATTGAACTTCTATTACAATAGAAAAATTATGACAATTGCTACATGATTGATTCGTAGGATGAGAGCTATTTCTCAATAACTTTTTATAATCTCCCTTAAGACGTGCTATAATATCACTGTAAAAGTTATAAAAATCATAACATAATTCTTGTACATGAAGAACTAGGTGTAGTCTGATTTTATTTAAATCTTTCATTTACATCTAATGTCAGCTTGTCATGGGGAAATTTAATTCCAAGTGATTGAGTTGCTTAATGATACTTGGTCTCAGGTAACATATTTTTTTTAATGTGCTTATTTCCTCACTTGGTTATTTTGAGAATCAACTTGGTTTTGAATTAATGTTCTTAAATTGAACAGTACAGTTTGAAGACAAAAGAAAAAAAAATACCTAGAATTTCTTTTAGTTGTAAAACTCACATTGGTCCCATTTAAAAACACCAGATATATCCAACCAATGAACAGAAGCTCTTGACCCCTGTGATAGAACTAGGGAACATCTGGAAGAAGCTGAGGAGGAGAGCGACCCTGTAGGAAGAACAGCAGTTTCAATTAGTCTGGACCCTGGGGATCTCTCAGACACTGAGCCACCAACCAGGCAGCATACACCAGCTGATATGAGGCCCTGATACATATACAGCAGAGGACTGCCTGGTCTTGACTCAGTGAGAGAAGAAGCACCTGATGCTCAAGAGATTTGAGGCCTCAGGGAGTGGGGAGGACTGGTGGGATGTGTGTGGGGGAATAGTGACATCCTCTTGGAGAAAGAGGTGGGGGGAGTTATGGAATGTGGAATTGTCAGAGGGAAAACCTAGAGGGGGAGAAAGACTCAACTGTAAAAAAGAGATTAAATAACAACAACAACAACAATAATAATAATAATACACAAGATGTCACTCATGGTCTACAGAGGAACAGATTTGAGTCACCTGCACTGATTAACAAAGCAATCTGAGCGAAACAGTGTACAGGAAGCAAACTAAAATGTGTTACCAGGGACACATCAACCTTGCTAGATTCAAAACAATCATCAGATTCTTTTAGTGGAACAACTAGGTAGTAACAAGCACATGAATGGTATTTATAAATTGCAAACACTTGTATTAAAATTGACAGATAAAGTAAATAGTGATGATCTAAAATCACTTTTGGGTTGATGAACCATACGGAAAACTGAAGATCATGTGGTGGTGAAAGTTTGTGCCACTGACAAAATGCCATCTTCTGCTACATTAGCACATGGAATATTTATTTGCTCCCCACAGTGGGCTGAACACAGCCCAGGTGGAGTTTCCTATTACACAGTTCTCTGAAAATCATTTTCATTTGCTAAGCGATGAATAATATTACAAAAATTAATAATTGTCTAGCAAAAGATGAGCAATGTGGCCAGATAAATGATAAGATGGCACCCAAATTATGGGCCCAAACAAAATGAATGAATTAACACAGAAAATTCATCCAATTAAGGGTGATTAACTCACCCTTTAAGTATGGAGAAGAATGTGCTGGAAATAAGAGACTGAGATAGTTAGTAATCCAGAGGAATTAATTGTGAGTGACAAATAAGTGCAAATCTAGCAACTTCTAGCATTAGCTTATCCTACCTGAGATTTAGTCCAGATTAAATGGTCAACACTTTCTTTATTATTTCTACACCACAGTAGCTGCATTTCAATACCTGGAAGAATTAACAATGATAAATAGCATATTCCGGGTCTTTCCAAAATTATAACTAAATAAATACAGCACTAGTGGCTTCAAAGCATCCATGAAAGGATAAATAAATCCTCATCCTCTTCTTTGGATGTATTCTGCAGTCTCGATAAAGATGTGTTAATCATGCAGATATTCATTATCAGCTGCTTCCAGAGAATAAGCTTACTGAAAGCTTACTGAAAGGCTTCCACCACTTCCCATTAGCACTAGAAGAGTGGAAGGAAAATATTATGCTCAAAGCAGTTTGGAATAAAATCGGGAACCTTTCTTAAACAACATGTCTGCCAAGGGAAATTCTATATTTTTATGTAATCCTGAAGTGTCCTTTTCTGTGAGTTAACCTGGTAATAAAGCATATTACTTAATGTCGAGGATTTCCTCAGTGACATTGGCACAACTATTTCTCTCTACCTTTGTGACAAAAGTCTGGTCATCTTCAGGGTCCTCGATCAGAAAATGAATTCTGTAAAAAATGAGCCAGATTTGATATATGCCTTCTTCCTCAGATATGATTTTCAATTTTTACATGAAGGAAGAAACACAATCTTTTTCCGGTTATCTATTTCTGTTGTGTTTTCACTTGAGGTTTCTGAACACTCACAATACCACAATACTCTTTATGTAGAATACATATTGTATAAAATTGCTCTACCTCTTTTCTAAGGACGCATGTATGCCCCAAAGTGCTGGCTTACACATGAGAAGGTCTGTAAATATGACTACACTGGAATATATATCTTAATTTTTTGTACCGAAGTTCTTCAGTACAAAAAAATTCTTTGCTCCAGAATTTAATAGTAAGCTTTAGAATATTTTAGTGAAACAAACATTATATTACTCTAAAGTATTTTATTGTCACCCAACTTTCTTTGCTTCTGTACTTACATTCTTGCTAAGATATCTAGTTGCAAGTGATACCTAATGTGAGATTTGAATACTTGTTGTAGACTTCCATCTTATTTAGCCAAATCTTAGTTTTATATATGTACTCATGGTCATAATCACAGTCCTTTAAAAGAATCAGCACTCTATTTCAACTTTGTTATGTGTTTTCAGGCTTAGAGGCAAGCAGAAAAATCTTGTTTTAATTAGTTTATTACTTGCTCCAAGTGATCACAATAGAAAAATGATCTACACCTTCTTGAGAAGTACTTGAGATCTCTCATGAAATACACAACACATACCACTCCTACTACTGGTTTCAGTTTCTAGGTAACTGTGTTGATAAGATAATTCTTGGCCCCTTTAATAAAGGGTCTTGTCTCCTTCTCTCCCTAATTTACCCTGATGTAGCTAGTCTGTATTGTAAGCTTTTCTCTGCTTATTTTCTAAATCAGCTGTTACAAAAGTTCAAGATTAAGTTGGGAGCTTTCCCCTAATATTTATTTATTTTCTTTACTTTGATGTCTCATCATTATGGAGTATACATTTTTAAATAGAATGGTTTCCAGGAATTCATGAAGTGGTAAAACTGAAATTGCTTTGTAGTACTGTTTCATTTGCTAGCTGTGTTTACCATCAAATATCACTAAAATCCCCTACAACTTGTAATATATTATGTAGAGTTAGAGATCTGCATAAAAAGAACCAGCAGGGATATCAATGTAATTGGAAAACAAATCTCAGTTTTGGGCAAGTAAAAGCATTCTTCTACTTGGCAATTATAGAAGGTTGCTTTATTTTGACAGAGATTAGGTGAAGGTCATATGAACCTGAAAGACTATTTCATCACTTTGGAGAAAGACTTTTGGGTATACCTGTGAGGAAATAACTTGAATAAATTAATTGTGGTGAAAAGACCCATACTCTATGCTTCGTATTGTGTACTAACTGGAAACTTTGACTGTAATAAATGCAGAAAAATTAATTGAGCGGAGGAAACCAAGCAGTATTCTCTAATTCTCGACTGTGGATGCAATATGATCACTTGCTACAAGCCCCAACTCCTGTCCCCCTTTCTTCATTTTTCAACGGAGTCTGTAGACCAGGCTCTCCTGGAAGTCAGAGATCTGACTCTGCCAGCCTCTCCTCCAAAGCGCTAGGATTAAAGAAAGGAGCCATTATGCCCAGCTCCCATTCTCATTTTTGCTTCTGCTCTCTCAATCTACACCATGATACACAATACTTTGAACTACTAGCTGGAATAAACATTTCCCTTTTCACCTTACCTTTGTCACTGTATGTATCTCAGAAGGAAATCTTTACATGTATAGACTAGTTTTTTCTTTATACTGATATCTTTTCAGATATCTTAAGTTCACAGAATATAAACACTGTTCATAAACATAAGAGAATAGTACTGTTAGTTTGGGAAATTTTGCCTACCCTTGCACCCCCTTTCTGTCTCTTCTGGATTATAACCGGGTTGCAAATTGAATAGGAATCTCAGGATATTTAGTCACTTTAACAAGTTGATTGCTGCAAACAATCCATTTAATTTTCTTTTGATACAATTTTCTTTGCTTTCGACCTTAATCCCACTTATGTTTGGTCTTTTAGAAGTGATAAGCTTCTCAGTATAGAACATGGTATATCAGAAAGATATGCAATTAACACATATTTGCATTAACTTGCATTTGTAAAGGTTAATTAACATCCAGAGAATTAAAAGTAGAGGACAAGCAAGATTTTGTCATGAAACATATGGCAAAAAAATCTGTGGCATACACTGATTTTTTTCTAAGGATTACAATGTGGAAATTATGACGATGAGTAGAATATAAAAATTCAGTGCTTTACTAAACAATGTTTAGTAAAAGCGTAAGGTACAGATGATGGTTTCTGAATCTTAGTATCATTGACATTATAAGGAAGTTTTTGTTGTTTTTGTTCTTTTGATCAGAGAGTGTTCTTTGTGTATTGCACAATGTGTCACCATGTATATGCCTTATATTAAATAAGAGTAAAATTCTCTTGTATCATAACTCTAAATTTTTGGTTATCAAAGGGAATGGTGATTTATAGAACCAAGTATCTGCAAATCTCTTGAATATGTAGTATGACAGTCATTATACAATAGCATTTTTTTAACAGTACTACTGTAGAAAAACGATTTTTATTTTCACAACATTGTATGGAAGTGAATTCAGATGATGTCAGTCAGCAAATACATGAGATATTGAAAAATTCTGAGATACTGGCAGTAGAAAGAAATTATAGAATTTCAAATTAAGAAGAAATTCATCTTCCATGCCTTCTATAATCTCCGTGAATAAGGTAACAATGCTTCTAAACTTTTAAAAACTCAGATAGATATATGATATTTATTTGAATTATATTCTGTCACAAAACTATGAAGTGATATGACTCTCAAAAGTTCTACCCATATTGCTGTCTGTGGTTGTTGTCTCTTATCTTTATGTATATTTAGTAAGAAATTCTAAAATCATAACAGTATAGAATACATAGACAACTGAGTAGTTTTTTACTATAATAAATTTGTGTGTGTATTTAATATAAGAAATTTAATATCTCTATTCATTGTACTCAAGATTATTATGGAAAATAATATTCTTTCCTCAATGAAGTAGAATGCTGGTAGAAACCAGTTAACAATATATTATAGAAGTAAATTTTATTGCCCTGATTTAATGTCATCTCTGAGCCTCATTTTTTCTCGCTCTTTCTGAACTCTGACTTGCAGGTTCAAGTCTGCTGTTCCAGTTCAAACTCCAATTCAAGCTCACTGATTGAATCTGACTTATCACAGCTTCTCACTGAATTGCTCTGCCTGGCCTTAAACTAAATCTGACAGTTTGTTCTAATCTTCTGGCTCCTTCTTATCCTCCAGTTTTAACTGCCTCTGCTGGAGGGACTGAATGGAACGGAAGTCAATTCTACTGCACTGACTGACTAAACTGAACTTAACTGACTGAACAAAACTCACTGACTCTGTCTTCCTGCCCTGCCCTTATGTATCCTGCATTACTGTCAATTCTTGTGAAAGTTGAACTAGTCCTATCTCAGATTCATTCTGGTAAATCTTTTTCTGATTCATCACTTTGCCTTCCCCTTGATTCGATGCCACTTTCAAACCTGGCTGCTTTGTCCTACAAACTAAATTTATCTACATTGTTTGGGAGAAAACATATGCACTAAGGGAATGCCTGTATTCTAGCCAGAGCAGCCATGTTGATGGATTAAAATTCCTCTACAATATATGAACTTTCCATTGCTTCCATTTTTTATGGCCTTTCAATTTACTTTAAGTATTTGGTGTATTTCTTTGAGTTTATATGGTATTTTTTGTCATTTCAATCACAAAAACAATGAGCTTATTAATTTATACATAGTGAAAACTTTCTATCTTTTTTTGTAATTTTGAAGGTGAAATTTTAGATTCTGTTGCTCTATTTGTGTGTTAATTTGCCATTTATGTTATTTGAGCAGGATTCTTTTTGTGCAAAAGGATTCCTCATGCCCTAGTTAGGCATGACCCACAAATGTAAGATGATAAACAGTAATTGTCATCAACTTTCTACTTTGACAGATACTCGAACGTCATTGTCTCATGTCCAAGAGGATTAATAGTACAGTCTTTTATGGGATATACAAGTGAAAGGAGACTATGTTAAAAATTGTTAGCTTCTTTTACAAGGACCTTTTTCTATTTAAGTTGCTTTTGCTATTTTCCAGATTTACTACCATCTCCAAATCCTGAAGTCTAATTTGAGACCATTGCCAGCATATCCTCTTTGTATGTCACTCATTTTTCCTTCCCCAGTTAAGTCTCAGCCCTTTTACTCCCTTTCCCAAACTCAGGACCATCTGCGAAAGAGCAAGCCTATTTCCACACGACAGCCCGTGAACCATAATCTAAGATATCATTGCTGATTAAGTTGCTTTTTCCCTTTCACTTTATTGTCTAAATATTTCCCAACAGTAATTATAAATTTCTGCATATTGTTTATTTATAATGTTTAGATTTTAATGTAATCATTGTCCTAATAATTCTAAGATATTCAGTTCTAAACACATTCCTAGGTAGGATGCATTTTATCTGTAGCACAATCATATAATAATTTTATAATTTCAGTTTTAAACATACTTTCCAAATTTTTATACATATTCATCCATCATAATATTCTCATTTCATTGATTAATTGAATCAGGCAGCATTGGAGGTCTATTATCTAAATCCCTTCCTATACAGATAAAATATGGGGAGGAGAGGTATTCTTTGTTTTCAAATACTTTTAGTTTCATCTTTGTAAAGCTTCAGGCATTCTTATGCCCTGTATATTAATAACTTTTCTCATTGTGGAAAAATACCTGAAAGAAACAGATAAGGGAGTAAACATGTATTTTTGCTTTGGTTCTACCATAGATGTTTTCAACCTTTCTAATGCTGCTATCCATTAATACAATTCCTCATGTCATGGTGACCCCCAATCATAAAATTATTCACATTGCTACTTCTTGAGTGTAATTTTTCTACTTCTATGAATCACAATGTAAATATCTGTGTTTTCTGATGATCGTAGATCTCTGAAACCTTTATCTGACCCCAACAGGGTTGAGACTCACAAGTTGAAAACCACTATTCTAGGGGATAGTCCAGCAACTTTGATAAGTTATGTCAGCAGATGTCATGACACCTATTCACATTTTATTCATGAATACTGGAACTCTACTTGCTTTCTTCATTTAATTGGCTCCTGGACATACTCCAGTAAATGGGACATCCCACATATAATGTAGGTCATACCATCTCAATTAATCTTAAATAGGTAACCCCTCAAAGCATACCCAGAGAACTTCCCATGCTGATTCCAATCTCATCAAGATGACAATTGAGTTTAACCACTATATCCTACATACGTTCTCAGAAGTTTTGTTTTTTCTTCCTCTTTTTTCCATGAACCCTTACAAAATGTTTAGCTCATAGATGATAAATAATACAAGGATCATGACATAAGCACCACATCTATCCATGTCTCTTTTGTAGTCAGCTAATGACTTCTAGAGATTTAATTTTGCTTTCACAAGATGTTCTTGTAAGACATTGCCCATTAACCGGAAACCTGGTAAATACCTTCAGAAAGGCAAAGTGTCTGTTCAAAACACCATGCTTTGTTATTTTTTTGCCATCATTTCTCCAACTCATAAATTTACAGGGGACTCTTTCTCCTTACTGTGTACTTCTGTCTCTGCAAAAATCCATGCTTCTGTTCTGACCCAGATATATCCATCAACTCCCCTTGAAAATAAAGCCAGTGATCAGTACTAAGAATGAGTTTTATTGTATGCAATTACTCCAAGTATGACTTACTTCTTCTACAAATATTTGATACCTGCATAGTTGTAATTATTACCATTTATATGTGATATCATGGAACATGCAATAAAGTCTTAGATTAAAACTTCATACTCTTTTTCATCAGGTAGCACTGACCACTGAAGTCAGTTTTTTTTCCTTAAGTATTTTTTTTTATTGTGTGCAATTAATATAATCTTTGACAAAAAATACAGTTTTCACCAAATATTAATGACAGTACAGACACAGTTTTTTTGTTGTTGTTGTTTTTTTGTTTTGAGTAACATGCTTTGCTATACAAAGTCTTCCAATAATAACAAACCAAACCAAATATGGTAATCAGATTGTTAACCAAATGCACTGTTCAGGACATTATGTAGCTGGGTGCTATAGATAATCTTCCATGTCATTCCAGTACAAGAGAAATAGTCCTATGTTTTTCCAAAAAGTTCTTTATAGAAAGATGTGTCCTAAGAGAGATCACTCATACTGAATGTGGATGACACCATTCCCTTGGCTGATATCCCAGACTTCATAAAAAGAAGAATGTGAAAAATAATGCTCTCTGCTAACTGGGTGCAGATGTAAGTGATCCTTTGTCTTACACTCCTGATTCTATGTTTCTCTCATGGTAGGCTGTGCAATCAATCTGTAGCTGAAACATGCATTTTTTCCTTAAGTTGATTCTTATAAAATATTTTGACACATCAAAAGTAAAATAACTACTATACTGAACAACAGCAAATTAGGAAATCATCTGCCCGAAGATGCTAATTTTTTGAGATACTCCTACCTTGAAGTTGATGGAATCCATAGGTCTACTAAGTCAATACATTTGAAATGTTCACCTGATAGTCCAATATATGTTAAATAATTTACAGAGATGAACAAAGAATAACTTTTAAGGGGATAAGAATTAACACCATATAAGTTTTATACTAGATCTTAACCTTCTAATCTACAATATTGATTTTCTAATCCATCTTTGTAAAATAGTTGATATGGGTTCTTGTTTGTTTTAGATCTTCAGTTTACTTAATACAAAAATAACCATTTAAACATATAAATTTATTTATTTTAATTATAAGAATACTAAAGTGCAACTAATATCTGCATGAAGATCAAAACATCCCCCTTTTTTCTTAAAAGCAAACCTCACCAAATGTTTTATGAATTCCGTCTTACCTTCCCATTAAAAATAAGATCTGGAAACTGACGATCTGCATGGTATCTTTGTTGTATGGTAGGTTGTCCACTCCTACTGTAAATGATCTAGACCTTAATGATAAAACCATTTAAATACTAGCATAGCATTTCAGAAATCAGTTTTGTTTATTACACAAAATGAAAGTACATTATCTTCTCAATTATAATACACATGACCTAAGTGAGGTTCATGCTAGGAAGCTTGGCTTGATCCTCATTTGTTAGACACTTAGTTGACAGTGTTTGGAGAATATAGTTGCTAACTCAAATTATTAAGGCTATGTAAATTGTAATCAGTTTATACTAAATTTGACTTACTGGCCAGACAACACCAATGTGAATCAAGTTTTAAAAGAATTATTTGGTTTGGAACTGAGGATATTCAGGCTAAGGGTAGTTTCAGCTTTTAGTGGCTCGCTAAATTCAAGAGACATCTTTTTATTGTTTTATTTTTTAATTTATTTTATATTATTATTTTTATTGTATTATATTTTCTATTAGAAAACAAATGGAATATTTGACTTCTTTAAAAGAAAATCATGAGTCTGGTGGTGGTGGTGTACACCTTTAATCCCCAGCTTGGGACATAGAGGCAGATAGATCTCTAAAAGTTCCTGGCCAGCCTGGTCTACAGAGATAGTTCCAGGACAGCCAGGGCTACACAGAGAAACCCTGTCTCGAAAAAAACAAAAGCAAAAAATTCTGTCTCAAAAACCATAAGTAAATAATGCATTAATTAATTTATTAATAAAATAAATAATAAATAAATGAAATAAATTTATTAATAAATAGATAAATACAAAAAGTAATTAATTACCTGTCTATTGCTCCTCAGAATCCTGACTTCTACTGTAATAGTTTTTTTTCATTCACCTTTCAAGCATATGATTTTATATTCTGACGCACAGAGAGGAAGCAAACCTCTTCTTCAATAACTATTTATTGCAGTGTGGGAGAATTAAATGTAGTAAAGTTTCTAATTCTCCCCTTCCGAGTATAATTCATGTCAAAGGCACTGGCCAAGTGTCCCGCAGTAAAATGAAACACAGGAAAAGACTGAAGGAACAATGGTAAAAATCACAGGTTGTGTTTTAATAGGAGGTTATTTCTGACCCATCTAAAGAATGAGGATTCATAAGGAGTCCAGGGCAGGCTTCCATATTAGTGTTGGATTTTCTGAGTGTATATAATGTGAAAGAAGGTGAATATCTAAGGTAGACTGGAAGATTTCTCAAGTCTCCAACTCCTGATGTTTAAACAAATTCAATAGGGCAAATTTGGAGCAAGTCATATTAAGGGTAATGGACCATGGCACTGAATAACATGAAGAAATATGTTTCTGGAGTCAGAACTTTCTATGGGTGAGCCCTGTGGAAACAGCAGATGGTACGCCCTGTGTAGGGAGTCCTGAGTTATGAAAGAAAACCAGCTGAACCACTCACTATATGAAAGCCAGTAATTGGTATTACTCCATAGACACTGCTTCAGTTCCTGTCTCCCAGTTCCTCCCTCGTGTGCCTGCCCTGACTTCTCTTGGTGACTTGAGCATGATCTGAGTGAAAGTGAAAATAAACCATTTTTTCTACAAGCTAATTTTGGTTATGGTGTCTTATCACAGCAGTAGAAACCCTAACTGAGGCAAAATGTTATTACATTTTTCAAAAAGTTAAAGTATGTAGAATATAAAAATTCACAATCTATCACTCTTTTTGATTTATATCTTTCTCACACTTGGTGGACTGAAATGGAAATTTAGTCAGCATTATAATGAATAATTTGTTTTCTTTTAGGTTTTTTTTTTTTTTTCTTTCCTTTGTGTACTCTGGATAAAAGAACATTATCATGGGTAAAACTTTCCTGTCATTTTTAGGAGATACAATCCAACAGCCAATTTCAAATCAGAAACTCTTTTCAAACATTTTTCTTATTTTCTCTTGTAATTTTACCTTTTTTCCTAATTAAATGCTTAGTTTGAAACCATCTTTTAATCTAAATTTTTGTTTAGCATGTTTAGTTTACTCATTTGCCTATAGATATTTAATTTTCCTAGAATATTGTTTTGCAAATTCTGTTTCCTTACCCTTAAATTTTCTGGTATTTTTGCAGAGAATCAGTTGTCCAAAAGAGTGACTATTTATGGTTTTGATTATGTCCTTTCATGTGTTTGATGATCCTTTTGATAACAACATACATCTTGATGGCTGCAGCTGTGCAACAAGCTGAGAATTCACTCAAACGCTTTCCCAAATGCATTTATTCAAAATAATCTCAGTGATTCCAGATGTCTTGAATTTTGTCAACAATTTTAGTATCATATTCTCAGTTTTTATTTTTCAAAATAAATCCGAGGTCTGAATTTAAAAAAAAAAAAAATTCAGTTTATAGACCAACATGAGACTGCTGTCTTAAAAATCTTGAGATTTTCAACCACCAAACATCGAATATTTTGTTATTTGTTAGGAGTTTATGAACATTCAGAAGTATTTTATTTATTATACAAATTTCAGACTTACTGTATAAACCAATAATTGAATTTTCTGACTTGTACATGAATTGCATATTCTGAAGTCTTATATTTGACTCGTACTTTTGCTTTCAACTGCATTAGTTTTGTATATACACTAACTACATAAATATATATGTATACTTACATATATATAGTATATCTTCTAATTTTGCAAATGATATTGCCTTCTACTCTGCATGTATGTATTTTCTATATTACTTAGAATATAGCCTGCATGTATTATATGTGTTTATATACATGTAGAAACAATTTGACTTTCTGTTTCAATTTTATAGGTTTTTCAAGTTTGGGTTAAATTTACCATTTTTACTGTTGTCTTATCACACTATATTCTGAAACTAAATGATTAATGGAGTAAAAATAAATTTTAACTTATTCACATTTACAGGAAAGGAAATGTCACATTGTTTTTTCCTTTTTTAAAAAATTAGGTATTTTCTCTGTTTACATTTCAAATGTTATCCCCTTTCCTGATTTCTCCCTCAGAAGAAATCCCCCTCCCCTGCTTCCATGAGGGTGTTCCCCCACCCACCCACTCACTCCCTGCCTCCCCGCTCTCGCATTCCCCTTCACTGGGGCCATCAGGCCTTCACAGGACCAAGGTCCTTTCCTTCCATTGATGCCAGACAAGGCCATCCTCTGCTATATAGGCAGCTGAGGACATGGGTCCTTCCATATGTACTCCTTGGTTGGTGGTTTAGTCCCTGGGAGCTCTGGGGGTTCTGGTTGGTTGATACTGTTGTTCTTCCTATGGGGTTGCAAACCTCTTCAGCTCCTTCAGTCCTTTCTCTTTTTCATTGGGGACCCTGTGATCTGTCCAATAGTTGGCTGTGAGCACCTGCCTCTTTATATGACAGGCTCTGGCAGATCCTCTCAGGAGACAGCTATATCAGGATCCTGTCAGCATGCACTTCTTAGCATCCACAATAATGTCTGTGTTTGATGACTGTATACGGGAGGGATAGATCTCCAAGTAGGGAAGTCCTTCAGTCTTTGCTCCACACTTTGTCTCTATATTTGCTCCCGTGAGTATTTTGTTCTCCTTTCTAAGAAGGACCAAAGCATCTATACTTTGGTCTTCCTTCTTTTTGAGCTTCATGTGGTCTGTGAATTGTATCTTGGTACTCTGAGCTTTTGGGCTAATATCCACTTATCGGTTAAGTGAATACTATGTGTGCTTTTTGTGATTATAGTGATGACATTAGTTATGGTATTTGTTTATATATTTGTAAGTAACTAATACTTGGTTAAAATGGTGCTTTTATTTTTTTCTAAGTGTTTAATCTCAAATTTGTGTTATATTTTCTTTCTTCTTTTCTATGTGTGTTTCTGAATGAGGATGTTATTTTTAGCTGTTTACTTCATGACACAATTTGTTGACAGAATCCCTGTCAACAAATTCACCTGATGAACTTCACCTGATGTAATTTGTAATCTTCCTTCTATTACTTGGATATAGTTACAGTATTGTTAAGTTCTCACACATCTCTGTTTGCCATTGCTTTATAATGAATGGTTTCTTAAAGTCCCAATGATACACCTGTCTTAATATGAGCTGAAATAGTACAACAGAAATCCCCAAAATTATAACAAAAGCCTCCTAAGCCTCACTCTTACCCAAAGAACAAAAGGCAAAAATGGATGCTGAGAGTGAGAGATCAGAGACATAGCATTACTTAGGGAAAACAGACACACTGGTTATCCAAAACCAAGTAGTCAGCTCTAAACCAATGAGTAACATGCAGGATGCGTTATTATATATATATAATAATATATATATATATATATATATATATATATACATATATTTGTGTGTGTGTGTGTTTGTTTGTAAAATACAATGTCTGTGTATTTGTGTGTGTGCATTTAGCTGTATGTGCTGGCATATACATATATGTGTGTTTGTGTCTTTGTGTGTGTGTATATATATATCAATAATTACTAAAATAACAGGGTGTAAACTTGAGCAGATGCAAGGACGGCTATATGAGATATTTTGGAATGCAACCACAATAAAAGTCCATATCCTATTCCTTACAGAAGTAGAAAAGTAAAACTATCCTAAAATTGCTTATAGAATCACAATGATCCTAGATATTCAATTAATTCTGAGCAAAGAGAACAGTTCATGATAGATTAGCATTCCAGTCCTTATAAGATAATACTGAGGGATAGTACTAAAAATTGTATGGTACTGACAAAAAAGAGAAATGAACACTAAGAACACAAAAATTGAAGACCAAGCTTGAGTACACATAACTTCAGCCATTTAACACTTGATAAAGATCCCAAAAACATAGGCTGTAAAAGAGCTAACGCAACTAATGCAGCTATGGAATTCTGTGTGGGAAAATTCAATCTTCCCCGTAGAAAAAACACTAATTTAATGTCCAATAACAAATGGTCAGCCCAAAACACATCCAGAGAAGAAATATTATAAAGATTGAACAGGATATTCCATGTATATGAGATATATTACAAAATTATACTTTTGACATATATTTAAACATAAAACATATGTACATATATGTGTAATAAAAATTAATGAAAAGGAGGTCACAAATTAAGGGGAGAAATATGTAGGATGGTTTGAATTGATAAACAAAAAGGGAAATGATGTAATTAAAATATTAAATTATAAGGAAAAAATAAAAATAAAAGGGAAAAGAAAGAGAATCAAATTAAAGTCATATTCAGCACAAATTTCCTTTTTAAAACAATTCTCCTTAGATAGAAATAATGGTGTGCATCCTTACTTGGATTATTATTTAGGATTTTGTAGAACTTACTTTTAGGCTTGCCTGGGTCACAGCTAGACCATGACTCAACTCTCAATGCATACAGACACAATACACACAAACATATACATACATACACACACACACACACACACACACAAATACACTGACACAGTCACATTCATTCATATATATATATATATATATATATATATATACTAAAATTCATGTGTGATATATCAGAATATTTGAGGGTATCAATTATCTTTAATTTGTAAAAATAATTTTCTATCAGCTTGATAAAACTGGACAGTCCCTCTTAATAACCAATTATAAAGGCTCCAAAAATCATGTACTAATCATGTCTTAAAAGTGCTTCTTTTGTTTGTGTGACAGTTCTGATTTTACTTTATAAATCAATACAACTTTAATTCTATACATTATGTATTCATGGATATTGAATGCCAAAGTATCAGTTACATATACCTAATAGTATAGTTATTAAAATCATACTTCTGGAAAACAGAGTGTTGAGATCATGCTGACAGAACTGACAATGCAAGAGGAGCTGTTTTGTCTGCAAGGCACTGATTTGCAGTGCCTACTGGACTGCTGTTGGCCAAACTCCAAGAGGCTTGAGTCAGCCAGCTTTGTCTTTAGTTATGAATGTTGATGATACTCTATTTCTCTGAGCAAAAGGAAATTAGAAAGTTAGAAATTCTTTTCACTTCAAATGAAGTACATGTGGATATTTCCCAGTGGACATTGCCTTCCTCTTGATATTAAACCTTAGGATAGACAGGTGATAATTCTTTTAGATAGCTTGGATATGGGTTCTTTTCTGCTGAGAAAAGTCATAGTGTATGATCTATAATCCTATAAAATAGAATGAGTGTAAAATTTACAGGTGGATTGTGACAAGTAATTTAAGGGAAAAAAGAAAAAAATCATGTTATGTAGTCTTCCTCAAAATAAATATAAAATATTCAACTGAGGATTCTTGTAACTAAGTAGAGATAACTATAGTGCCAAAGTGTGTAGCAATACATTAATCTTGAGAGGATGAGAGAAAATATTTTATTACTCATTAAATCTCAAACCCCATATGCATATATTTCTACTAATGATAGAAAAATGGTCTCAATGCAAACTCTTCTTGAGAGAGCATGCTTGGATGGAGTGTGTTCCTGGGCTGTAGAGGAAAGATGTGTCCGGGCTGCAACAGGTGATCAATGGTTTCCTTATCTGGAATCTACATTACCTTTCAAAATCCCCCAATCTGTAAGTGGAGTGCTGGACCTCAAAATTTTTGTCATTAGATATGGACATATAGCTAGAAACAAACATAATATTTGGGGAGAGAAGAGATATTTTAGAATAGGTTTCATCTAAGTCATGCCATTCAAAAAAAATTAAAGATGATTTTATTCTAAGTTTAAAACTATAAAATAGAATTTGAAAAATTATATATCATTTTAACATTTGTTATATAAAAATTACAACCAGCACTCAATATCATAGTTTTTTTTTTTTTTTTTTCCGAGACAGGGTTTCTCTGTGTAGCCCTGGCTGTCCTGGAACTCAGAAATCCACCTCCCAAGTGCTAGGATTAAAGGCGTGTGACACCACAGCCCAGCAATATCATAGATGTTTTACAACTATAAATTGTTTGAGCTAGTTCATTTAATGTGGATATGGTATTTAATGTAAAAGAATTTAACAAAATCTTTGTTCATATATTTTTCTTATTATTCAATAAAAATATACATTTCTATTTTAGTAAAAGATATTTCAATTGCTCAATTATTTGTAATTTATAAAATTAAATTTAAACTCCAATTTTATTGATTTCATTCTCGAATTTGAAACAAGAATATATCAAAGTATTGGAAAAATTCAGATATTTTAAAAATAAAAACTTGAATTTTGACATGAATTGTGCAGTGTGATGGATTCCTACAAAGAAAGTGCTGCACATACAATATTAAGAGCTTCCTGGCATTTTCATAGATAACTCATGACTATTAAGCACGTGGATTTTGAGTATTGGTCTTCATCTATTACATTTTACCCTTCCCTTTCCCTGCAAAGATCTGAGCATTGCATTAAATCTGATCAAGATTTAAAGTGTTACTGGGTTTAAATAAAATGTTATATGAGATGAAATTGAAGTCCCTATCAACAGAGAGCAACATTTGGAAGAAGACCAACAATGAAAATCTCATCTCAGACCTTTTTCAGAGAGAGGAGTGGTTATGCCAATATCCTGGATGAGTCTGGCAGAGAAATTTTCTAAAATTTCTGAATAAAATCATACTGTTCATCACATTTCAGCTTTGGATCTACAGAGTATACACAATTCTTCCCATTATGCAATCTTCCATATTATGTAATAGGTTTTGACGGGCTGACAACATGTCTCAGCATGCTACAAAAGCCTGATGACCTAGTTTGAACCATAGAACCAACAGTCAAAGGAGGGAATCTACTTCCCAATTCTCTTAACCTTCACATGTGCACTCTGCTACATGTGCATTCATACTCAGAGATTCACACATAAACAAACATATGTCCATGATAAATAAACAGATAAATATTATCTGTCAACATATAATAAGGTTTTGCTCATAATAAATAAAAAGTAAATTATTTTATTTATTCATTCATTTGTTTGTTTTTCACCCTAATCACTGCCCCCCTGTAGTTTCTGTCCTCACAGTCTCACCCTTATGATTCACTCCTCCATTAACCCCTCACCTTCTCACACCATTGAGTACCACCTCTCCCTGGGACATCCAGTTATCAAAGGTCTAAACACAACCTCTCCCACTGAGGCGTAATTAGGTAGTCCAGTTATGGGAAGTTGATCTGGTGGCAGGTAACTGAATCAGAGACACCCTCAGCTCCAATTGTTTGGGGATCCACATGAAGACCAAACTGCACATCTGCTGCAAATGTGTAGGGGGTCATAGGCACAGCCTCTGCATGTTCTTTAGATGGTAATTGAGTATCTGTGAGCACCCATGGGACCAGGTCAGTTGACTCTGTCCATTTTTTGTGGTGTGCTTGAACCTTTTGGCTCACTAAATTCTATGACCCATTCTTCCACAAGATGCTCCAAACAGTGCCTGCTGTTTGGCTCTGGGTCTCTGCATCTGTTTTCATCAGCTGCTGGATGAAGCCTCTCAGAAAAGAGTTATGCTAGGCTCATGTCTGTAAGCATAGCAGAATATTATTAATAAAATCGGGGATTGGATATTTTACATGGGGTGTCTTTCAAGTTGGACAAGTCATTGGTTGTTCATTCCCTTGATCTCTGCACAATCTTTATCTCTGTGCATTTTGTAGGCAGGACAAACTTTGGATTTAAGGTTTTATAGGTGGGTTGATGTTTCCTGCTTTGCACTGGAAGTCCCACCCGGTTATATGAGCTGGCCAATTCAGTATCCATGTCCCCTGCTGGTTGGAGTATCAGCTAGTATCACCCTCATAGACTTCCTGGAACCAAGACTGTGCCAGCTCTCCAGTTACACCCAGAGAAACCTCCATCAGATAAATTTATGATTTATTTTCTATCATTAATAAGTATAATAATGTAAAATATTGATTATATTCTCTTTGTATGAGTTACAAAAGGGATAATTAAAATGTGTAGGGCAACCAGGCGGTGGTGTGCACGCCTTTAATCCCAGCACTTGGGAGGCAGAGACAGGCAGATTTCTGAGTTCGAGGCCAGCCTGGTCTACAGAGTGAGTTCCAGGACAGCCAGAGCCATACAGAGAAACCTTGTCTCAAAAAACAACAACAACAACAAAAATGTGTAGGGCAAAGTATAGTGAAATATTATATTAAACACATCTTTGTGAATAAGCTTACCAGGACTGTCCCTTCAATTTATATACATATTGCTACTACAAAGGGAAAATGTACATTAACAATAGAATGAAATGTTATCCTTCAATGCTTCTCAAGAGAAGGTAAGGACTTTTTTAAAATTTTTATGTAAATAAATTTGTGACTTTTTATTTGAATAATTACAGTCATTATAAATATTCACTAGGTGTAATTCTAAATCTTTTCATTAATAGTACATATATTTAAGTACATAGAATAAACAAATTTATACAATTTAGACATCTATTATATTAAACACTAAATTTCAAAGTGTGAAGTCAGAAATACTCATAATTTTTCATTAATTCTTTGAATTCTCCAAGAATTGGAACAACCTTACATGTCAACTAAAAAACTAAAGCAGAAGCATAGAGCCTTTTAATACCATGGTTGATATTTATCAATCTTTATTATTATATTACTAATTTTTATAATTTATTTTTATCTTTTTTGCTTTTTTTTTTTAAATTTATCATTTTACTTTTTTAAATTTCAAATGTTATCCCCCTTGGATAACATGCCATGTTGATTGATATAATTTTGCAAACTGCTATTGTATCTATTTGAAAAGTAATGGAGTGTGGCATAAATATGACTTTATTTACTGCAGTATATAGAAAGTTCTATCCAATTTATTTTCATCGTCTTACATCTTTTTAATGTCAAAATTCCTGAAAAATTGCTCTACACCTTGTCGTCATTTGGTGACACCTTCCTCGCTAAAACATCCTTTACAATAAACATGCTTTTATTGTTACCAAAAGTGGTAAAATATTTGGTCCTATCTTATTATCAATAACGTTTCTACGATTCAATACACACCTTTGTGTAACTAAAGTCTCTGCACTGAAACACTCATTTTCGTTATCCCTCCACTGTATCCACAATTGTGTGTTCACTACAAATCATCAGTCAGCATGAACGTAGCTTCTACAGTCTGTTAACTACTCATAGAAAGATGCTGGTTTTGAATGTAAAATGGTTCCTTGGGCTCAGTTATTTGGTCCAAGTTGATGAAACTCTGTGGGAATGTAGTGGAACACAGAGGAGTAAGAGGCTTGCTAGAGGTAGTTAGTAAGTGGTGATACTTAGACATTTATAGCCAGGCCCGACCTCCAGTTTACTCTTTGGATGCAATGTTACTGCTCAATACGTGCATGGCTTCCTCAGCCTGATGCTTGTGTCTGCTGAATGATGCGATTAGCCCTTAGAAATATGCACAGAGAAAGTCATTCCTTTTAAAAATTCTTTCTGTCAGGTAGTCAAAAAACAAAGACAAAGAAAATGAAAAGAGTGCATATAAGACTTTATCATGGATAAGAGGTGGAAGGGAGTGAATAGAAAGCATAGATTTTTCATAAAACTAAACCATGTATGTAGAAACAATAAATCAAATTATAATAATGTTTTATCTTGATATCTTTTCTCTTGTTTTCACAATAACTCTATACTTTCATTCTGGTAAAGCCTACATTTCTCAAGGATTAACTATAGGTATTCTGTTAATATTAATATCCTTCCCAATAGGAAGTACTATTGTGATTTCTTATCTATGAACTGGCATTAGGGTAAATAAAAATATCAACTCTTTGAAAGTAATGGAAGTAGCATGTGCCTCTATGCAAAAGCTTGTGATAGCCATAATCAGGATTGGATCTTTAATAATTTAATCATCTTTGAATTTTGGGTCTGATATAAAGTAAATGATTAACCTCATTTAATACTTTAAAGTTTTTGACAAATTGGCTATAATGTTTTTGTATTTCATGATAGCTATATAATCCCAACTGAAAACTCTGACAGGGACATGGTTCACTAGGACTGAGTCAATTAGTTTTAATATAGAATAATAGTTTAGGTCTATTTAATCTGAATGAAGTGAGCCCTTAGAATTTTGAGAAAGTATTCATGGACTTTATTATGTCATAAATTAAATTGTCTGTATATAATTATGCCAATTATTCTCACAATTAAACTACTTTACTATATGTACCACATAATTATAATACTTTAATGAGTAATTTTTTATTTTATAATACAGTTATAAAATTTAAATGTGATGTGTTATAAGAGTTTAAAGACCACTAATAACATCATGTTTTTATATCCGGATAAGTGATTTTATCAGCCTCCTTTATGTCACCCTTAAAAGAACAGAGCTGTGCTATTGTATTACATTTTCAATTACATGTAGATTGTAGAGATTAGCATTACTTTGAGAAAGCCACTATCATTCAATCCTGCACATTTGGGCAGTATAAATGCTACCTTTAATGATGCAATATTTCCTTTGTAAAATTATCTTTTATGGTGGATTGATTGATCATTAATTTCCCTATATAGTCATAATTTGTACATCCTTTATGTTTTTCACCTAATCTATTTTTTCAAGTGCAACAGCTGTACTTATATAAGTAAATAAGGTAAGACAGAACAACACTGTGTTCAATGATTATTTTTTTAATTATATCTTTTCTCTGACACATAAAACATAGCTTTAAAGTTTGATTTCCTTGTCATGTTAGCATCAGTCGTTTTGTGAACAAGTACACTCAATATGGCAGAGTTCCACCTGTAGAGCCATTAGACCAAATTGTATAATAGTTTATTAATGCGTTATTGGCATTTCTTGCACATTGCTAAAGTAAAACACTTGAAATTCAAGGCTCTTCATTCTAGTTTCTCCAATACAATTCATGATTAGAAATATATTCTTCTACACATGTACTTCTTTACCACAAAGCATCTACATCTTTGCACTATGGCATTGGAATCTACACCTCAACATTATGTCCTGTAAGAAGCAAACATAGTTCATCAGAGTAAACACTTTCCTTTCAAGTATTACTTTCTCCCTTTGTTAGAACATCAAAGTAGAACAATTTATTTTCTAGTACTGCCTTATAAAATATTTTGCATCAAAAATTTCAATAATATTTTGATAGTTTCAAGAAGAATGAAACCAAAATATTTCATATACATCCAGACAAGGAAGAGTTATCTATACATTCTTCATGAAATGCCCAACGATGGATTCAAGGGTAGACATTAATTTTGTTGAATTCTTTGATTTCTAAACTCACTGTTCATAGCAAATCATATTCTCAAAGATCATTTTTGGACTCAAAGTTTTAATTCTGATGGAAAAAGTAATTTTTTTTCAGGGAAAAAAGTTGAAAAGGAAGCATTTGTTATCCATACACTGAAGATGTTGGGCTCTGTTAAGGTAAACACTTGATTAATATATCCTGGCACAGGAGAAAATGGGGCTTGCAATTAGTAGTGCAACAGCCATTGTTTTATTTGTCAATCTTAGTTTTTTCTTCTCTTTTGTACTACTTTCATAAAATAGCTAGGACACTTGTTATTGTATTTAAAAACATAATAATTATTTTTCATATTCCAGTTTCCCACAGATATAAGTAGAAATAAGTAATATTAAGAACTAAATATCACAAAAGCATAAGGAAATAACAGTTCTAGTATTAAACACATTTCCTTGCTGTAATAACTGAAATGACCAAGGCAACCTATAACCACTAGGCTTTATTTGGGCTTATGGTTCAGTAGAGGTAAGAATCTGTCATGGCTGAGATGTACGGCATTAAGGTGTAGGTATGGCAGAAGGAATAGAATGGAGCGAGTACATCACTTCCAATGGAAAAATGAAGAGAACTGGAAATAGAAACTGTGAATACCAAAAACCTATCCCTAATACTTTCTCCAGTACAATTTCATCTCATAAGCCTCCATAAATATGTCATCAACTGGAGACCAAGTCCTTAAATATCCAATTCTATGGAGAACATTCTCACTTATACTGCTACACTATAGTTCTTAGACTCTATGCACCTCAGAGTCATACTGTAATATAAAATGCTCATATTCCAAATTTAAAAGCCTATGGAGTGTTTCATAGCTTTAACCTTGCTTCGAAGTCCAGAACTTTGCATTTTTTGAAATTCAAAACAATCTATTAATAAGCCACTGTGTAGCCCAGCTGGAGACCTGCACCTTCTAGTTACCACCTGAACCAGTTGGCTCAGAGCAGAGACCCAATGCTGGACCTGATCCCACACAGCACACACCTCATTTGCAGCTTGACTTCCCAGGTATTCAGACACATCCAGCTTCCCAGGTGAGACTTTAAACACCGCACTGAGACCCGGTAAACCAGCACCAGCAGATTCCTGCCCAGCCAGACACCTGCTGGCCTTCCAGTTCCCACCTGTGTTAAGAGGAGCTATGGTGATGACCCAGTGTAGGGGAATGCAAGGGCTGGGAGGCAGGAATGAGTGGGAGAGTGGGAGAGAAACCTCATGGAAGCAGGAGGATGGATTTTGGGATAGGGGCTTTCCAAGGGAGACCAGGAAAAAGGATAACATTTGAAATGTAAATAGAGAAAATATCCAATAAAAATAAAATAAAATAAATAAAAATAAAATAATTTTGAAACAAACTAAATAAAAGAGAGAAACTATTCTCAACAATTAAAAAAACTGTGGGAATCACCATCCTTCACCTCAAGCTATAGTAAAGAGCAATAGTAATACAAACTGCATGGTATTGGTACAGAAACAGGCATGTAGATCAATGGAATAGAATTGAAGATCCAGAAATGAACCCACACACCTATGGTCACTTGAACTTTGGCAAAGAAGCTAAAACCATCCAGTGGAAAAAAGACAGCATTTTCAACAAATGGTGCTGGTTCAACTGGTGGTCAGCATGTAAAAAAATGCACAAGGACTTCCACATAAAACCAGGTACACTGAAACTTATAGAAAAGAAAGTGGAGAAGAGCCTCAAGCACATGGGCATAGGATAAAAATTCCTGAACAGAACACCAATGGCTTATGCTCTAAGATCAAGAATCTATAAATGGGACCTCATAAAATTCAAAAGCTTCTGTGAAGCAATGGACACTATCAATAGGACAAAACAGCAACCAACAGATTAGAAAAAGATCTTTACCTACACCTGATAGAGGGTAATATCCAAAATATACAAAGAAATCAAGAAGGTAGACTCCAGAGAACCACATAACCCTATTAAAAAGTGGAGTACAGAGCTAAATAGAGAATTCTCAACTGAGGAATCTCCAATAACTTAGAAACATTTAAAGAAATGTTCAACATCTTTTGCCATCAAGGGAAGGCAAATCAAATGACCCTGGGATTCCACCTCATATCAGTGAGAATGGCTAAGATCATAAATGCAGGTGACAGCAGATGTTGGCAAGGATGTGGAGAAAGAGGAATACTCCTCCATTGCTAGTGAAACTGCAAGCTAGTAAAGACATTTTGGAAGTCAGTCTGGAAATTCCTGAGAAAATCGGAAATAGTTCTACATGAAGACCCAGCTATACTGCTTCTGGGCAAAAGATGCTCAATCATCTAAAAAGGACACATGCCCTGAAATGTTCAAAACAGCCTTATTTATAATAGCTAGAATCTGGAAACAACTCAGATGTCCCTCAACAGAAGAACTGATACAGAAAATGTGGTACATATACACAATGGATTACTACCTACTCAGCTATTAAAAACAATGACTTCATGAAAATGGCAGACAAATCGATGGAACTAGAAAAAATCATCCTGAGTGAGTTAACTAAGACACAAAAGAACACACATGGTATGTACTCCCTAATAAGTGGACACTAGTCCAAAAGCTCACAATGCCTATGATACAACCTACAGAATATATGGAGAGTAGAAAGAAGACCAGGGGCTGGATGCTTCAGTCCTCCATTGAGGGGGAAACAGGATGATTGTGGGAGGTGGAAGGAGAGGGGGACAAGGAAGGGAGAAAGAAGGAGGATGAATAAGGGTGGCAGTATCAGAAACTGGAAAAGATATGAGAGTGGTACTGAGGGTCATGAAAGCAAATAAAAATAGGTAGAAGGGAGGATGAGGAACTGGAGAAAGCCACTGGAGCTTCCCAGACCCCCGATAAACTTGGGGACCAACGGGATTGACTTTAGTCTTAAGTCTCAGAGAAAGGGGAAATAGAACCTGTGGAGACCACCTCCAGTAGATAGGAACAGCCCCTGGTTGAGGGATGGGGCCATACACCCATCTTAAAGTTTTTAAACCCAGAAATTTTCCTTCCAAAGGAAGAACCAGGACAAAAAAAATGAAACAGAGACTGAAGGAATGGCCAACCAGGAACGGCCTCACCTGAGGATATATCATGTCTGCAGACTCTAAACTCAACACTGTTGCTGTGGTTAAGAAGTGCTCAAGGACAGGAACCAAGTGTGACAGTTCCTGGGGAAGTCCTGCCAGCAATTGACCAATGCAGATGTGGATGCTTGGAGCCAACCATCAGACTGAATGAACTCAGATAACCTGGTGGGGGAGCTGGCAAAAGGACTGGAGGAACAGAGGGGGATTGAGACCCCATTAGAAGAACAACATAGGCTGGTCTGACTACCCAGTTCTCCCAAAGTCTAGACTACCAACCAAGGAGTGTATCTGGAGGGATCCATGGCTCCAGATACATATGTAGCAGAGCATGACCTTGCCTAACAGCAACGGGAGGGGAGATCCTTGGTCCTGGGGAGGTTGGATGCCCCAGAGTAGGTAGATGAAGGATAGTATTGGTGGGTGGGGGAGTACTCTCATACTGGCAAAAGTGGGGAGGATTGTGGTCGGGTGGGGGCTTGGTGGAGGGGGTAACCAGGAAGTGGAATATCATGAGATGGGGGGTTGGTGGAGGGGGTAACAGAGAGTGGGATATCATTTGAGATGCAAACTAATGGAATGATTAATAAAAAAATAGAAAATTAAAAAACACACACAAACAAAAAATAAAAACAAAACATAATATAAATAAAAACAATAAAAAAACAAAAAAAAACAAACAAAAAAAGCCACTGTGTCATAAACAAGCCACATATACACTTCCAACATACTCAAGTACAAAATCCTTATTTCTTCCATTTTATTGGGAAACTGGTTCCATTGATATTGAGAGATATTGGTGACCAATGATTGTTAATTCATATTGTCTTGTTGGTTGTGGATGTATGTGTGTTTGTGTGTGTGTGTGTATTTGTGTTTGTGTCTGTGAGAGTGTGTGTTCTCCAGAGTCCATTTACTGTTGCTTAGGAATGGTTACCCTATCAGGAAACAATACCTGAGGAAGATTAATATTCCCTCTCTTGCAGTTATTGATAACCTGTCATAGTTCCTCCTAGTTGGGCCTTTGTAAGATTTCTGCCTATCCTCTTCCTTATACTGAAACATAAGTTCCACATTATCTCCTCATTTAACATGCTTCTTTTTGTAATTGAGGTGATTTTTTATCGTAAATTTTATTGGAACAGAATTATGTCACTGCCCTAACTTTCACTCCTCCATGCCTTCCCATTTGCTACTAAACCTTTCCCATGCTCCTTCAACTCTCAAGTTTTAGCCTCTTTTTCCTTATGACTTTTTGCATAAAACACACACACACACACACACACACACACACATATATATATATATATATATTGCATAAAACATATACACACATATATCTGATGAGTCCACTTTTTCTTGTTCATATATGCTTAGAAGATATGTAAGTAGAGTATAGGTAAAGGAAAACTATCCTTAAATAACACTTTGTGAACTGCAATGCATAATACCAAATGAGCTATTATAGCTATGATCTAATAGATAGAATCAGTGAGTGCTGATTTATATAAAGATCATAGAGCAGCTAAATGCAATGATTCTGAATACACCATGTACTTGAGTCACAGAATATGGAGAAAGTGGACAATGACCTGATAATAGAAGAAATAGCAAAATTATGCAGTACCTTATGCTATCTGAGTGCTTTAATCAAGAATATTTTCTGTCCACCCTTTAATATAGGTTGTTTTGTTGTAAATGTTTGTAATTCTTTGGTGTGTAACTGAAATGCTTCAATTTATGCTTTTCTTGTCTGACATGATTTTTTTCCCTTTGTTTTTATCTTCAAACACTTTCTACCCTAGAGAACTTTCCTGATCTGGATGGCCTCATGAGTCACTTGGCAGAGGCAGATTTTCTTATATTTCCCCTTGTCTATAATTCTCACAATAACAATATAATGCCATGAATATGGAGTATCATGAAAAAGGCAAGAGTTCCCAAAGGCAACTTTAACTTTATAATTTTTTCCCATAGTTGTAGAATATCCTTGGAAACAGTGCACTCTGATTGATGTGGCTACTTGAATATATATAATCAGATGCCTGTGAACAGTCAAGATTCCATCTGATTCAGGAAATTTCTTGGCTTTGGAGGATTTGGAGGATGGGTTAAAATAGATCTTGGACTAATAGTTGATTAAGTATTCATTTTTAACTTGCTCTTTGTGTTAAAATTATCGATAATATATTTTCCTCCCCCTTCTATGTATGCAATTACAATCTGGACTACTAGTTGGCATAGTGATGATTTTTTTCTCTTACAAATTCAGTGGAAATCTGCTAAAACTCTTGATTATTAGGCAAATTTCCAGTTTTGTTTGTCCTACTCACCTTACTGTAAATTCATTACAGCTATAATGTCTATTTTCAAAAGGAGTATAATATGAAATTGCTGAATATTAGATCATCACCATTCATCTGAGTGCAGAGGCAATACTATCAGAATTCTACTGAACTCAAAAGAGAGAGAGTTAAACAAAAAAAATAGAGATGAAAATATATGTAGTCATGTTTCTTTCCAGATCATAGAAACATAATTAGGAATCATGGCATAATTAGGAATCATGTGTTTCTTATTGACAGTCCCTCTGCCATCACTAATCATTAAAGTCTGAAATTTGATGGATATTTGAAACTTAGTAGGTATAAGTGCCATCTATATGTATGTGTCTATCATCTATCTATTGGTCTAGCCAGCTAGCTTACTATCTGTCATCTATGTATCCTCTATCAACCTATTTAACTATCTGCCAAATTTATATATATATATATGTATATATATATACATATATATATATAAAAATATATATTATATGGATGTCTTTCTCTTTCTGTAACTATATCCACATATGCATATATACACATATATATACATACACATACATTCACACATATACAGATGAACACATATACTCATATACATATGTACAACATATATATAAACATACAAATATACACACATATGTACATATATATACATAACACATGCACACACATATGCATATATACATATATATACACATTTCCATGTGTATACACACATATACATATATAAAATACATATATTCATATATATACATTTACATGTGCATTCACATATATATACAGATATACACACCTATATAATATACACATATACATATAAACAGACATACATGTATATATAAATAATACATATATACATATGCACATATACATGTAGTCATATAAACATATATACACATATACTTATATAATTGTTATTATTATGCATGTATTGCTTTCATACATGTGCTTTGTTTCCACAATTTTCAATTAATTTCATCTCTCTCTCTGTCTCTCTCTCTCTTTCTCACATACACACACACACACACACACACACACACAAAGACAGACAAACAGACACACATACGGAGAGAAAATGTAAAGAAAAGGACAATGCATAAGAAGAATACATCTGGTTAAATAATATTTTTACATATAGATGACTTTTCAAATACAGAATTAACTTTACCTCTTAGGAATTACTTTGATATTTCCACATCATTAGCCCTGGATCCAACACTCTAATTCAAATAAAGCTGTTGTTAAAATATAGTACATTATATCTTTGCTTTCCTGAGCTTCTAAATATTTGCAAATGTCGAATCCTTGGGGACTTATACAAAATACAAAATCTTATTACATTTTTCCTGTGGCCAAAGAAGAAGCCATCAATTCTGAAATTGTTTCAGCTAGTAATTGACTTTTAAGTATTTTGGCTGTGTGATCCTGTAGTTGCTGGCAAGACACAATATTTAGAAAACATTAGAATATTTTACAGAATTGACTATTCTTCAAAACTGGTTTTCTAAGTACTTCAATTGATAATATTTAAGGATAAGCCTGCATTTGACTGCATTTACAGCAGCTTATATCTAAGACTGAAAACAGCCAAAATATCAGTAATATTTTAAAAGTTTCAATAAAATGTTGTTTAAGTATGGTATAATAAATTGCCACAGAATACATTTACAATTACCGTTATATAAAACAAGTTTCATATATAATGATATTGAGATGTAGTATTTCTTATTTGCCATATATTTATTTAAAGAAATATTTTAATATCCTACACTCATATTCACACTTTTGAATATGGGTAAGTCCTTACATTTTGAACATGGGACTTCATACTAATCCATCATATCCTACTCTGGTTTTTGAAGATGTTTTATGTGTAGGAGTACAAGGCATATTCTAATGGATATTCTGATAAACTGGGTGAAGAGAAACATGTAATAGTCTTACTACATCAACTTCTTCCTGTTTTTGTTTTAATTCTTAGTCTCTCTCCCAACATCCTCTCTCTCCACAGATGCACAACCCCTGCCTCCCCTCAGAATAGAGGATGCCTCCCAGACATATCAACCAATCAAAACATAAAAAGATATAAGACTAGGAGCATACTAAATCAAGCATGGATATAGCTGCACATTTGCAGAAATGGTGAACAACAAAAAAGTAGGCAAAAGAGTCAGAGACAACTCCTCTACTCCTACTTTTAGGATTTCCACAAGACACCAAGTTACACTATATATATGTTCTCAGAGGAATTAAGTCAGATCCCAACAGAATCCCTGATCTCCGTGAGCCCCCATGTTTCCTAGTCTGTTGATTCTGTGGGCAGTATTTTCCTGGTGTGTCCAATAGCTCATTCCCCTCCTCTGCAGGACTCCTCACCGCTCCACCTCATGTTTTACTGTGGGAATTTGCATAGGCTCTTATCAATTGCTTGTTATAGTTATTTTGGTCTCTTGGATGTCTGTTCTGCAAGGTCCCAACACACTAAGCAGGCAAGACAAAGAGTAGGTAAAAGTTTCTGTGGCTTGGAATGAAATAAAGATACTTTTTACGTGGTAGCAATGTCGAAGACTACCAGGTCATAATAATACCACTCCAAACTCATGGTTATATAGGCAACTCTGGAGAATTTCAGTGGATTGTGGAAAAAATGAATAGTCATTTGTGAGGGAGATTTATGAGGAGGAGTGAGTTGACATATTACTAAGGAGATCAGTGGCAAGAATGATCAGTTTACATGAGTATGTAAGGAAAACTGTCTAAAACCAAGTTTAACCCAAAACGAACTCTAATTTTTACTCGAAATTCTCATATCTTCTTCTTTAAAATATCTTTAGAAAGTCACAAATAATTTTAAGCATTATTCTATGTTTGGTTTTATAAAGCCTTTACAGACTGCAATTGACTTTCCTGTCTGCTTTTCTCATTTATCCATATCGTCACCAATTTACTAGGGTGACTTTTCTGTGTAAGTTTTAATATAAGAGGACTCATGGTTTCGAGTAGTTTATAACTTCCTTGACCCTAATGGCATTATTTCATTCACTCCTATCTTATGGGATTTACTATTTTAACAATAACATATAACTGTGTCTCATATTGAGGTTTCACTTAAGAGATCCAGCCACCTTTCTTTGTGCAGTCTTATTCCCAGTAGCTCTTTTGCAATAGGAATTTTGCCATGCACTCATTGTCTCCATTCACTTTCAGTTAATGAATTTCATGTTCTCATTCTTTTTCCTGTTTTTGATGCTGTTTTTACATGAAGTGTTTCTCACTAATTTTACTTTTTCGATCACCATACTGCCTTGTTTTCTGGAATTCTCATGTTGAAGTCATATATCCATATGTTTATAGATTTTGATCTAACCTATTTAATGAACGGCATACCTGATTGCTGTCCTTTGTTTTGCTCTGTAACTAGAAACTTACCTAAAACTTAATGAACTATTAATATTTGCTGAATGTATATAAAATTGTTTCATGATCATTACTTTTCTCCTTTTAGTGGAAATAGATTTTTTCCCCTAACATAATCTATCCTGATTGTGTGCTCCCCCCTTTCTACTCCTTTCAACTTCCTCCTACCTATCTCTTATATCAAAATACATGCTTTTTCTGTGTCTTGTCAGAAAGCAAGCAGGTATCTATGGGATGATAATAAAGCAATAAAATAAAATATAGCAAGATAAAACAAAATTTAAGTCATCTGAATTGGACAAAGCAAACAAACATAAATAGAAAAAAGAGCCCAAGAGAAGGCACAGAATACAGAACTCAATATTTCAAACATTCACGTGTCTCATAAAAAAAGTGAATTAGAAGAAATTATAAATAGGCAAAGGACTTGTACAACGAGAGAAGGAAAATTTGTAAATAAAAAAAATGAGATAAATTTTAAGAAAGCTAGAGCCCAGACACAATATTATGTGACAAGGTAATGCCATGAAATATCAAATGTTAGAATATATGGCAGTCAGCTGGGCAGTGGTGGCACATGCCTTTAATCCCAGAACTCAGGGAGAAGAGGCAGGCAGATTTCTGAGTTTGAGGCCAGCCTGGTCTATAGAGTGAGTTCCAGGATAGCCAGGGCTACACACAGAAACCCTGTCTCGAAAAACTATATATATATAAATTAAAGAAATTATATTGTCAAAGGCTTTGCAAATATTAAAGGACACGATATTAAAAAAATTAGGATTTCAAACATCAAAACAAAATTACACCATATTAAACTTCAGTGAGTAACACAATCTTTATGAAGTTTCAGCAAATAACATTTATGAAAATAATGATTTTTTTGCTTCGTAATTACCACTTAATATTAATAAACACATCAGTTATGGTTATAAAATAAAACAAGTTTTAAAATAATATTTAAACATGTCATTTGTGCTTGAAAATATTCTAGTTATTTTCCAACTTGAGTCAATAAACAGAAATGTGTTTTCTAAAGATGCCCCACGATGCCACAGGGTCATGTGTTCCATTATGTTCATAATATGTTCTGAACTATATTCATAGTGGCCTTATTCTTGAAAGCCTGAAGCAGGAAACAGCCCAGATGTCCAACAACAAAAGAATGGATACAGAAAATGTGGTTCATTTACACAATGAGATACTACTCAGCTATTAGAAATGAGGAAATCCCGTGTTTTGCAGGCAAATGGATGGAACTAGAAAGTATCATCCTGAGTAAGGTAACTCAGACCCAAAAGGATATGTATGGTATGTACTCACTAATAAGTAGATATTAGCCAAATTAAAAAAAAAAAAGTACAGAATACCCAAGATACAGTCCACACAACTCAAAAAGTTCAACAAGCTGAAGGGCCCAAGTGAGGACGTCTCTGTCTCACCTAGGTGGAGAAGAGAGCAATCACAAGTGGGGAGGAAGAGAGAGACCTGGGAAGGAAAGTGAATAGGGGCAGGGGTGGGGGGAAAGGGAAACATGATGTGGTATTGGTTCACAGAAAAGGACTGAAGCCCTGAGGGCCAGTAGAAAGAATGGAAACAGGCAACCTCAATAGGTAGGAAGTTGGGGGGACTCTCCAGAATGTACCAGAGATCTGGGAGGTGAGAGACTCTCAGGAATCAAAAGGAGGGACCTTAGATGAGATGCCCTACAGTGGGAGGGAGAACTTGTAGAGCCCACCTCCAGCAGAAAGGGCATCAAATCAGGGATGGGTCAAAACTCTGATCCATAATTGTTCCTGTCTGAGAGAACTGCAGGGATGGAAATGGAGAGGAGCCTGAGGAAAAGAAGGTCCAGTGACAGGCTCAAAGTGGGATCCAGCTCAAGGGGAGGTCCCAAGGCCTGACACTATTACTGAGGCAATGGAGCCCTCACAAAAAAAGGGACCTAGCATGACTGCCTTCTGAAAGACCCAACAAGTAGCTGAAAGAGTCAGATGCAGTTATTTTCACCCAATCAATGGACAGAAGCTGCTGACCCCTGTGTTTCAATTATGGAAAAGCTGGAAGAACCTGAGGAAGAAGTCGAACCTGTAGAAGGACCAGCAATCTAAATTAATCTGGACCCCCAAGGATCTCTCAGACACTGGACAACCAAGCAGGCAACATACACCAGCTGATATGAGGACCCCATCACATATACAGGAGAGGACTGGTAGGTCAGGGTTTAGTCCGAGAAGATGCACTTACCCTCAAGAGACTGGAGACCCCAGGGAGTTTCAAGGTCTGTTGGGGGGTAGGGTGTGGTGTGGGGACATCCTTGTAGAGACAGAGGGACTGGAAGAAGGTATGGGATGTGGATCAGTCGGACTGTGGACCATGAGGGGAATAAAATCTTGAGTTTTAAATAATATATATACAAATTCACTGACTCTTTCAAGTAAATATCATCTCTATCAGATCATATCTAAAGATGGAGTAAAACTCTATCAGTGTTTATATATTAGTATAACAACGATATCTTAGAGTGAAACTAGGAAATGTATCAAACTCCAAGCTTTAAAGCTTAACAGTTGCCCCAGGATGAAGGTCTTTCTGATCTTGTTTCTCCCTCTTTCAGTAAATGGAGATTCTTCCTGAACTGTATTGTCTTGTGATTAAAACCTGAGTATCCAAGAAAGGAAGTAAGTGACTTTTGCCTGATGTATATTTGAGTATTCATTAGTGAACGTGAAAGAGAGACTGGTATCAACACAGTTAGGAGGACTTTGGTCACATGGTATTGCCTTCTACTTTAGCTGCACAAACAATCAGTAAAAATCTTTTTGGTTTTATTAAATTAAACCAGGATATTTAATTTTTCCGGGACTATTTTATATGAATATAGCATATTGAGCTCTCATAAAATTTATAAATTCATTCCATAACGTTTTCTAATCTTCTCCCTTATAGAAATAGTGCTAAATCATTTTCGTACAGTAATTAGAGTGTTTTCTCCCTTGTGTGATCTTTCTCCTTTTTAGTCATTAATAAATTTGCATATATTTTCCCTACGCACATTGTTTTGACAATTTATTTTAGCAAACCTTCAAATAATGATTGAGGAATTTTATGCTGTCCTTAAATATGCATTCCAACCGAAAATTTAAGAAGATTAAGACTCCCTATCTTGCTGGGCAGTGGTGGCACACGCCTTTAATCCCAGCAGTCAGGAGGCAGAGGCAGGCAGATTTCTGAGTTCAAGGCCAGCCTGGTCTACAGAGTCAGTTCCAGGACAGCCAGGGCTACACAGAGAAACCCTGTCTCGAAAAACCAAAAATAAAAAAAAAAAAAAAAAAAAAAAAAAAAAAAGCCACCCTATCTAATGTCTTATACCAATAAGAAAATTTATATAGATAAGACATTATAAATTTTTTCACAGACTTATATAACAGATATATAAAAGTTTCTGTTGTGGATGAAATAGTATTTAAGAGCAGACTTTGC
This sequence comes from Rhynchomys soricoides, assembly GCA_019843965.1. Taxonomy (NCBI): domain Eukaryota; kingdom Metazoa; phylum Chordata; class Mammalia; order Rodentia; family Muridae; genus Rhynchomys; species Rhynchomys soricoides. Next base: position 14,309,019 of record JADRCH010000047.1, read on the forward strand.
TGTAATTAATAGCTGTTAAGATGTCTCCATGGTGGTGCGATTCCTTTCTTTCTTTTTTTTTTTTTCCTATTTTTTTTTTTTTTGGTTGTTTTGTTAATTTGCATTTCAAATATTATTCTCCTTCCAAGTTTTCCTCCAAAAATCCCCTATTCCCTCCACCTGCCTCTATGAGGATGCTCCCCCACCTGGCCACCCACTCCTGCCTCAGTGTCCTAGCATTCCCCTAGGCTGGGTCATTGATCCTCCACAATAACAAAGGCCTCCCCTCCCACTGATGCCCAATAAGGCCATCCTCTGTTACATATCCACCTGGAGCCATGGGTCCCTCCATGTGCACTCTTTGGTGGTGGTTTAGTTCCCTGGGAGCTTTGGGGGGTCTGGTTGGTTCGTATTGTTCTTCTTCATACAGGGTTGCAAATGCCTTCAGCTCCTTCAGTCCTTGCCCTGACTCCTCCATTGGGGTCACTGTGCTCAGTCTGCTATTTGGCTGCTTGTATCTGCATCTGTATTGGTCAGGCTCTGGCAGAGCCTCTCAGTGGACAGCTATACCAGGCTCCTATTAGCAAGCATTTCTTTGCATCAGCAATAGAGTCTGGGTTTGGTGTCTGCAGATGGGATGGGTCCGTAGGTGGGGCAGACTGTGGGTGGCCTTTCCTTCAGACTCTGCTCTACTCTTTGTCCCTGCATTTCCTTATGACATGAGAGAGGGATCTGGGAGGGAGAGTGGAGTATAGAAAAAAGGGAGCCCGGTTAAGATACGTGAGGAGATGGAGGAGAAGTAAAGAGGGTTAGAAATTTGAAAAACATTGTGTGGCAGTGGGGGAGGGGCAAGGTGGCAGCCACCAGAAAGTCCCAGATGCCAGGAACCTAAGAAGTTCCCAGGGCCCAACAGGGTGGACATTAGCCGAAATAGCTAATAGCAGAGGGGAGATAGAAACAACCTATAAAGACCATATCCAGTGGATAGGCACAGCCCCAGTTTGAGAGATGTGGCCACATCAAACATAACAATCCTGTGATCCCTCATCAGAGAAACTCGGTTAACTCTACCTTTTCAGAGCAGCCATTCTAGTAGAATCTTTAAATGTTACCTTTGAAAAACATATTTTAATTCAACTATATGATTTATAGATCTGTACGCTTTATATATTTATACAAATGTGTACATCATAAGCATAATGTGGAAGAATGCTGTCCTTAGGTTCGCAATGTCACAACTTTGCTTTTTGGGGGAATTACAATTATTTAAGAAACAAAGCCATCTTAATGATTCTCAAGCCACTTTATTTACCAAATTTACATAGAAAACTTAGTTCTTATTATTTCATTCATTTTTAATTTCAGTCCTGTTGATCTACCGGTTGAACACAGATATTTATTTCAGTTCCAGGCCTTAAATTTCCAACTAGGCCAAATGTGTTTATGTTAACTATCTCCAACAGCTGCATTCTGCATTATCTGTGGTTTCTGGGAAATCTTCTGTGGAATCTCTAAAGAGAGCATATTGCTGTGATCTAGACTACTGTGCTGAAAATAATGTCCCACCTGCAAACATGCCTGTGTCACAGGAGTGTTAATGTACACACACACACACACACACACACACACACACACACTAGACACTTCCAAATGTTTTGGTTTTTTTTGTTCGTTTGTTTGTTTTTTAATTCTGTTTGTCACTCTTTATCCATACTTGGCTTATTCAGAACAATAAACTGGTACCTCAATAACCCTCAAGCACCTGTATTCTATTATCTTTCCATACCCCGCCTCTTGCATTTTATTGTTTCCTGTGATGTGAGTAGCAACCCATGGAAAGAACTGGAGTGTAACCCTTTTTATTATTAATAACCTTAAAATGCACAGTCTGAGAAGACACACTGATTCTTCAGGAGAAAAAAAAATATAGATTCACCACCCTTCCTACAAATGATGAATGAACATGCTGGGCTTTTTCGGTAAGACAGATCATAGAGACGAACCAGCCCCCCCCCTCACTGCAGTGGAACTGCATCAAAGAGGCTACCACTCATGACAAATGTCTTCAGTGTTCACTGTATTAGCACTAATGATATTTAAAATATATACATATGCCTACCCATAAAAAATAAATTCAAACATAAAAAAAAATCCCTACTCATTGAACATATATTTTAGCTCACAGATTATTGACAGACTTTTGTAGTTCACCTTCATAAGTTGCCTAACAAAAATTGAAAAACTTTTATTAATGTTTGAAAAATGATTACTTTCCTCCCAGAAACATGTGGAATCATAATCACATTTTACATAGAAATATGATGGAATATTTGAAAATAAGGTAGGTAGAGAAAAGATACATTTACTTGTTAGTTAAAGAAAAGTCTTTTAGTCATTTTCTGTGATTCATTTGTATTCTTTAACCATGTACTTATTACGTCAGTTATAATTAAAGTAAAATTACAAAGGTAGCACCATTTAAATAAAAAGAAACAACCAAATTATTCATTTTATCTTATTATAGGTTCCAAATGCTCAAAGCATTATTTGTTATAACAATATTTCTCAAATGCATCCTGTTGATGAAACTTATTGAGTTAATGGATTTGATTTACTGAACATTCTGTAAGATAAAAAATAAAAAGCTAAGAGTTTAACTTTTTATTAGAAATTTGAGGCTTAATTTTATTTGTACCAAGTAAAAGCCTACTGATGTTTCTGAGACTTCCAAGAAAATAGTAATTTATGAAGGGAGTAGTGTGGAAAATCCTGATGTAGAGTGTAATATAATACATAAAATGTTAGAAAATTGATGTAGGCAGCAAACTGATCATTGGTTTATATTTAATTGCTTTTCACTTTGTAATATGCATTTCTGCTTTTCCTTTCTAATGGATCAGGAGGAAAATCAACATTAGTTGCATCTCTTACCCCAAATGATAAATTCTCTGAAATATATAAGATCTACTGAGTTGTTCCAATGGAAACATAGATAACAATTACATAGAGGTGTATATCACTATAAGCATGACACCAAGGTTTTAAAATCTGATTCAAGAAGATACCTTTCTGTTTAAGTAGGTTATTAAATGTGGGAATGGAAAGGTGGAGCCTTTGTAAGAAGAAGGTCTATGCATACATTAAATGAGCTATTACACTGGACCTAAGGTTTTGACAAGTAATGTCTGAATCCACAGGGGTGTGTTACAATAATAGGTTTCCTGGACTTCAGCATAAAGGAAAAAGGATAGAAACAGTTGTAAATTCCAAATCAGGTTTTTATCGTATTGACTATAATCATTAAACCTGTTTTACATCTTACTTTATTTCACCAGTTTTTGCTTTTGTTAAAGGTCATGATTAAAGTTCAAATTGCCTGTTCAGGGACACTTTTATTTTACTTTTTTTCAGTTTCTTCTCAAGGTTATTTGTCTCTTCATTTTCTGAATTTTGTTTCTATCTTCTTAACTATTTCTGAGATTCTGTACTCTGCTTAAAATTATTTTTAACTGACTTGCTCTCATTTATATTGAATTATTAATACAGGATTTCTCTTTTCTCTGTCAGTAAGTAGCAAAATTTATTGTCATAGATTCAAGTACAGTATGTAGTGAAAGAATCCAGAGAAGATATTACTCCAGCTGTTCCTGGTTATAGATATCTTGTAAAATTGGGTAAATAAAAGCAGAATTTTTCCTAACTAATACTACAGGATGCTATATTGTAACATTTATTTAAAAACATAATTGTATGCATATTTTCTGTCTTCATGAGCAGACAATTATTTTGTGTGTCTGGCAATTGTATCTTGCATACTATTCTCCCAAATCCTCTTAGCAGCATAGAGTAGAGATTTATTCTCAGAGAGTCAATAGGAGGATTTAGAGTGGGGCTTTCGGGTGGCCCATTTCCTAGGGTCTTGATCTATGTGTATAAGGTATGCTTTATTGGTAACACAAATACAGTTTCTTTGTAGAGCCTTCCCACACCATTCTCTGAGTACAGGCTTTTACATATCAAAGTTTTGACTCACAACATTGATTTATTTGTCATTGCAATAGTAGCAGGGCTTTTCATGTATGTAAAAAAATCTTTCTTGTTTTAATAATGGATATAATTTTTATATTAAACTGGAATTAGTGAATTAAATCCATTACATTTGAATTTTAATTTTTCTTAGATTATATCCTATTTTAAGAGGGATAAATTTTATGTTTCTGTCTCTATTTTCTTCTCACGCTGTATATCATACACGCACATATATATAGATATATATGTATAATATTCATACATATACATACAAATATACAATGAGAGACACAGAAAGAATCCATATCATGCAAGAAGCATACAAATACATACAATATATTACCTAGCCTATTTTGAATTAATATCATCCCATGCAGAGCATTCTGCAATGCTTTATTAAGCAATTATTTTATACGTCTCCTGTGCATTGAAGTGTAGCTTCTTTAAATTATTTATTACATTCTATCAGTCTCTGAATTTGATATGCGATAAAGCCTTATTATCTCAACTATCATAATTATATCCAATGAATCTCCTGTTTTTCCTAAATGGTATAATTAGTAATAGGAGGCATATTTTTTCTGGTAAATGTATAAAAGCATTTCAATGTAAAATTGATAGTGGTATTACATGGATTGTCAAATAAAAACGTCAAGTGTAAACATCTTCTTGATATATAAACAAAATATAATTTAGATAATGTTAAAGAAATTTGCTTTTGTACTGCTTATATTATCACGTTTTAAGTTTTATGTATTCTCACTGAAATTTGTTGTACAATTTTCTTCTTGTGCTAAGGTTAATTTATTTCTCAAGTTCTGGTTTCTATGTATAGCACTTCTGTTAATAGTTACAGAACGTTATATATTTAAAATTTATATAATTATAGAATAAATATATTAAGTCCTTTATTATCACATATCAAAATTTTAACAAGCTTTTATTCACTTTAGGTACAATATAAGGCAATATTCTTGACAAGTTTTATTTACACATGGTAATGGGGGATAGACAGTATAATTTTCATATATTATAAATTTTATAGTTATTTTCAGTTATTAATATTAACTAATTAGGTAGTACTATCATACTATAGTGTGTCTCTATAAACATATTATAGTGACTCTATAAGACACAGAATTTCAAAATGTAATAAATAATTGCCAATGTGTTTGAGTGAATCAAGAGGAGGTGATAGGAAGACCTAAAGCAGCTTAATAATTGTCCGTATATAAAGATCACTGTGAAATCTTGAAACATACCACATGATGTTGAAATCAGAAATTTACCTTAAACAGCTGTAACTTAAGGGAGCTAAAAATAATCCACACAATGACGGACGCTATACCATGCTAAGTGCTTGGGTTAAAGTGATATGTAAGTAAAGCATCTGCCATGCAAGATGAGGATGTAACTTTGTATTGACAGAAACAAGATAAATGTAGATTCAGTTGTGCATGTCTAAAACCCTAGCATTGTCCAGTTCTGAGAGGAACAAGCTGCTGGAGCCAATAGGACTGAACAACTGGAGACTGTGTCAAACAAACAGTAAAGTACGGACTAATACTGGAATTTGCTGTATTATTCTACCTGTGTATTCTTGCACTCTATTCTCAAAGATACACACACACACACACACACACACACACACACATACACTCACACATGCTACATACATATATGCACACATTGTTTAGCAACAAAATGTGTCAAGGAATGTACCCTGTAGAGGCTTGATGGCATGGACAAAATGTTCCAGCTAAGATGAAGATGGGTTTAAAAGTTTCTAGTCTTCAGCTCTATAATATAATTGATGTATTGCCTTTAATTATGTTAACCTTTAGAATTATTAGGAAATAAAATCAAGTTCTTAATATACTGTTCATAGTTATTTCATTCCCAGCATTTGTCTCATACTTGGAAATGCTTTGGATTTATTCTGTTTTTTAAAAATACTTTCCTGTCTCTTGTAGATTTGTAATAAGTTCCTATAGTAAGCTTATCATGCTTATTATTTAAAATGATTAAAATATTTATGTCAGTAAAGACTTATTTTATTATATGTATAAAAAGAGTTTTATTTAAAACATTTTACAGTTACAGATACCAGCATCTAACCATTCGTGTCGAGATGTGACACATTTCTACTGTAAAATAATGAACACTGCAGTCATTCTATAAAAGGACAGAGACAAGCCTTTTGTATTTTCATAATTCTCATTCACAATGCTATTATACATTTGTCTCTGGGCTCCATTATCTGTATAGGTTGCTTCATTCATGAATTAATTATTTTCAAGCTCTAACCCCTATTGAATTTTTATAAGAAGTTTAAGAAGGAATGGAACCTATCATTAAAATGAAATTTCTAAATACTCAAAGCAAAGGGGTAAATGTAGTGGAAATTTTTCTCCTAATTAATCATGGCTACATTTTCTAAAATGTACCAATATGCATGTCATGACCATTTGAGCTGATACATGTGTGTTTTGGGAATGCTAAGTGTTAAAAAATAGTATAAAATTACTTATGAAGAAGAAATAAAAGTGAAATAGAGTAACTGTTGTCAATGAAAATACAGGGAAGTAACCCATGACCTCACAGAAATCAGCACATACACAGTGCTTCTGAATTATCCCAAAAGAACACAATAGAAGTGAACAGGAATGATTGATTGTTTAAATGAATATAAAGTTAGAATCTACTGAACTATTTTTCTAAAAGTTGCAACAGAAGACTCAATAAAGAAAATAATTAATTGAGACATTTGTGTTATCAATGCACAGAGCAAACATAGTAAGTGCTGAATATCGAATCAAATTGAAAAGTTAGGTTCATAAAGATGGAAGTATTATAATTAGAAGCAGACAAAAGGGCAAACTACTTTAATTGGATGGACAGAAGCAAATGAAGAGAAGATCATAAATTTGAATAAGCCTAGAGACAACTTCTGGAAGTTTCATTCTTGGAATGAAGCGACTGGAGTACCAGTGAGTCACATTCAGGCTTGATGCAAGTGCAGGAGAAAGATGGAAGATCTCATTCACAGTACTATAACGTGTGTTCAGGGCTGAAAAGAAATACATTCTTAATATGAAAATTTTAATCTACCCTAATTATTATAACAAGAAATGTATCAAAAGTGTATTTCACTTATTTGATAATGAAAAGTTTGTCATAAGAGTTTCTCTTTAGATTCTGAGAATGTGAGTTCTTCAATGTCTGACAAGAATGGAATTCACCCTCTAAGAGAATGGTATCATATACAAATTTTACTATAAAAACTGCTTTTCTTTGAACAAAACCATTTGCATCTATTTTTCTCTCACAGTACATCCATAAATATCCTTCCATTTTTTATCACAATCTAGTCACAAAATATGGCCAAAACAGATTTTTCTCTATGAAAGATAGATGAGTTATTAAATGAGAGATCCTCTACAAATTAAACAGTAGATTACAAACGAACTTCTGGTAAAATATAGACACCATGATGATGTATAACACATTGTTGATGTCTCCTGCTCAGGCTAATTTCAAAACAATATAAATTGAACTGAAATGTTTAATTCCTAGGAAAGTTGTAATCCCCCAAACCATGCAAATGTACTAGTGTCCAGAGACTCATTTCTGAAATTTTTATACTCATCTGTCTCTTTTTTGTCAATGAAAATTCTTCACAGTAAACAAAGCTGGTTACCTTCCACAACAAAGGTTACTGTGATTTCGTTTTTAAACAAATTATTTTCTGCTGTCTTGTGGAAGATTTAACTATTTTCATTATTCATTATTTACTATATTCATTATTTTTTTCAAGGAGCTAATGAAAATTTACATAATCTGTTAGAAAATATGAATCTACTTACATCTACTCCCCAAGTGTCAGTGTGTGAAGTAACAATATTTTGAAGCCAAGAATGAGGATCTAAATTTTGTTAAGCTCAAAGTTTTCCTAGAAATGTTGCAGTCTACAAAATGTAATAAAGTAGACTTGATATCAGAAACACAAACCAACAGCACTGTATCCACTGTGCAGAATGACTACAATAGAGTCTACATAATGTATAGTTAAGATTTAGATGGAACGATGGGAAAGTGTGGTGAAAGGTGAAATACATCCTAAGGATGAAACTAGAACATGACATAGCACTTAACCAGGCTGGAAACGCTTTTACTGTGACATCCTTACTTTGTATGTGTTGTGTTCATGAACGGAGGCATGTTTCTCTTTTGGAAGTCATGGGGGAGAAAGACATATGTAAAAGTAACACAGAAAAATAGTGTTTAATTTTGAGAAAAAATTAAGGATATTTCCAGGGAAATACTTTTACTGATAAAAAAAAAGAATAACTTGTTTTGCTACGAAAAAATATAAAGACCTATTTTTTTTTTTTTTTAGCTTTAAATGTGTATTAACATTTTAAAGGCACCAAAAACATATTTTCTTCCTGTCACATTTTCTGGGATGGAACTAACTTGTACAGGTATTTTAAAAAACAGTCAATATTTGCTAAAATAATGGATATTAAACAGCAAATCTATTTTTTCAATGACAAATGTCTCATAAACAAGGTGAAATTTTAACAAAAAATTCTACATATGTGATAGGGAAGTAAAGACAGTAGAGGAAGGAAAAATGTTACACTATTTAGGGTGATAGACCATTTTTTTGGGGGGGAGGAGAAACATAGATTATTGTGTTCTGTCTCCTTTTGGCACAGTTGTTTCCTATTTGGTATTCTCTTTTCTTACAAAACAATACCACGTATGTGCTCTAGAGAAGTGAAGAAAAGGAAGGTCTATGTGGATTTGGCAGGCAGCACATTCTGGGGTTATTTCTTAACTTCTGATATGTTATTATGGCAACTTTTGTTCTGGTTTCAAATGTTGTTGAAGTGTTTCAAGGGGCAGTTTCTACTTCCTAAATATTATTAGAAGTCATGTAAGTGGAATTCTTTCTTTTTTTTCTTTTATCAACAAATAAAAAGATCGGAAATTAATGTTTGAGCCTGTGAGATGTACTGTGTGAACTATGAAAGAAATGAAATGTAAGAGTTCTTGAACAAAATTACTGATACAATTTTCGAGTTTTTTCTTCTCCTTTTTCTTACTGTGTTTTATCTGAAACTTGGGGGAGAAATTCATGATGTTTTGTTGTTGTTGTTGTTTCTCGTTTGGTTTTCCTTAATGCAACAAAAAACCGTAACCATTTTGAACTTTTTTTTCTTGAGAATTTAATTATCCTTCAGGAATAAAATACCAAGTAAAAGGATCTGATTATATGTTATTTAACATTTCAGGGGATCTTATTCATGCAAAAGTACAAAGCATATTAAGTTATGCATTATATTAAGAATATAATTGTATAAGCTATCAGAGTGAAGCTAAACCTTTCTTGAGAAATAGAAAAACTTGAAAAAATGTGCTATTGTTGTGTGAAATTGAAACAAGTTTATAATAAATTATTATGTAGCTCCCAACCATTTCTCTTCCCTTTCCCTACAGAAGCAGGCAGGCCTCCAGGGATATAATCCGATCAGGTCAAATTGCAATAAGGTATGCCACATTACTTTATCTTAAGGCAAGCCATGGCATCCCAGTAGGAGGACAAGGGTCCCCAAAGCATCAGAAACAGTTCTTCTCCCTCTGCTAGTAGCCCCACAAAAACAACAAGATACACAACAAATAACTATAACATGTATGCAGAGGGCCTAGGTTAGACCCAGGCATTCTATCTGATTTTCAGTTCAGGCTCATTGAACCCCTATGACTTCTGGCTTAGTTATTTATTAACACTTTATTTTCAAGTTTGCATACTGGCAATCTGAGAAGTGTCTGGGTACCAGAATCTACTGTACTGAGGACAAATATAAAAACTGGACATTATTATCTTTATCTATCTCAGAAGGATGTGCATTGTTTCAATGTGAAAATGTATTCACTCACTCCAAGATTGAACATGGATGTTTCAGCTATAATTTACCCATCATTATGTGTTAGCACTAAATTCTAGTGTCTTGCCATCTTATTCATTGGTGAGTATGGTTTCTTGGTGGTTATACTTTTATGCAAAATTTCTCAGATAAACTCTTCTTTATGAGACCAGTGAAATAAAAAGGATCAATAGCACCTCACCTCTTCATTCATCATTCAAGAAATAAAGGTAGAAAAGGCAAAATGCACCCACTTCTTAAACCCTTCCTAAACAATGAAGAAAATCAGATATGAGCAGTTGTCATTGAATGTAATATTTTGAGATCCCTCTGTGTGAATTAGGAAAAAATTAAACTACTTAGTTTTTATTTATTTTATGTGTATGTGTGTTTGCATGTAAATATGTACAACGCAACTGTGGCTGTTGCCTTCAGAATCTGAAAGAAGGTCTTAGAATCCCTTGAACTGGAGTTAAAAATGGCAGATTAGGTGTTTTTTATCCAGGTGCTGGATATTGAACTCAGGGCCTTTTTAAGAACAGCAGTAATGCTCTTAATTTAGTTTAATTTCAATTTGATAGTCATACCAGCTAAGTATGCTCCATATGCTGGGAATCTGACACTTCTTCTAAATCAAGCCACTCTATTTAAGTTACTTAGCATATCTTTGTATATATTCAGTTTTCTTCTAAGCCTGCTGCTTACAGAATTTGGGCTTTTAGAAGGTCAATTTTCCTACCCTTTATGACTGTTCTATTAATATACTAGAGAAATATGCTGTAATATGTGTTAGAGTGATGTTAGATATTCAAACCATGGGCATTCCCACCAAGCTCTCACACACAGCACTTTCTTTACTTGCAGAATTGCACTGTAATTACTTGGTATAGATTACTCTAGGCATGTCAAAATTTAGACCTCCTTAAGTGGATTTGTGCATCGTAGAATCAGAAGATTCTATTGATCAACCCATCTATATCTATAACAACACCAGCAGTTTTAGCATTATTGCTCTGTAGTACAGCTTTAGGTCAGGGATAGTGATTCACCCAGAAGTTCCTTTATTGTTCAGAGTTGTTATGGTTATTCATTTTCTTGTTTTTTTCCATATGAAGTTGATAATTGCTCTTTCCATATCTGTACTTAGAGACTATTTCAGCTATACCTCTCAATATTACCTGATAATAATAAAAATTAAAGAGAGTATAGCTTATGTTTTACTGCATAACTATGCCATGCTTTTTTGTGTATATGTGTTTTATGATTTTAATTAACTTCCCTAACAAGCTTACTTGAACATTGTGTAAGAGGAATGATGGAGAGGAATTCTGGAAAATACTGTCTTCTGGGAATGGCATAGCAGTTGCAGTCATAAACTCACAGAAGTATAACTGCCTATGCTACTTGCTGAACATGAAAACAGTCAACATTCTAGCATGAATGCAGGATGGCTCACGAGAGATGAGGTATTCTGATTATGAGAGGCCTATGGGTTCATAAATTCTTATGCTTGTTCCGCAGGTGGCAGAAGTGTTTGGGAAGGATTTGGAGAGGAAGTTTTACTAGAAGTGGTGTATCTTTGATGGAGAAGGTGTGTCACTTAAAATGATCCTTGAAGTTTCAAAAATATACACCCTTTCTAGTTAGCTTCTTCAGCCTCATTGTTATGTCTCAAACCCTGTGTGAGCATTTAGCTACTTCCCAGTGTGACGGTTGACTTCCTACAGACATCTTTCCATTTACAAAAGCTATAGATTCCATCTCTGTAAAATTTTAGGGATCAAATAAATCATTTCTTCTATAAAATTGCCTTCAAATTATTTTATAGTGCTACCTACACTATGGTGCTATTGGTAAGAGCTTGAAGGGTAGTAATCACTTTCTTCAGTGATGTAGCCACTAGTAATTTGCCTGTGGAACCTGGCTTATGCAAAGTTAAATCACAGAAAAAATAAAGCAGTACCACCAACCAAACACAATATATTAAATAACACTAATCTTTGATAAACCGTATACTTGTTTGTCAATAAATAATTCCTAATGTTATCTGGCTATATGTACAGATCAGTGCCTTAATCTACCATCAGCAGAGAACCTTCCTTCTATAGCAGATAGTTATGAATGCAGAGATCCACAGCAAGACAAAGTGAGATCCACCTTGGAACATAAAACTCTAAGTGAGAAATCGCCAACAAAGTCCTCACCTCAGAGATCAGAGAATCCAGTGGGAAAAATGTATAAGCCAGAAGGGATGGAGAATACTAGGAGAATTGGCTCTCTAAATCAACTAAGCAAAGTTCATGTGAACTCATAGAAACTAAAGCAAAAACATAAAGGGCCGATGTGGGCCTCCCCCAGTTCCTCTGTATATCTAGTATAGCTTTCACTGTAGTATTTTTATGGAACTCAGGAGGATGTGAACCAAAAAGACCATGATTCTGTGGTTTCTTTTCCTTCTTTTGGTTTGCCATAACTTTAATGTTATGGTTTCACTACATTAGCAAATTTACAGTTATAATCTAACAAGAAAAATAATTTTATGGTTTTGGTTTATCACAGCATGAGGAAGTATGTTGAAGGGTAACAGCATTAGAAAAGTTGAGAACCACTGATTTAGAAAGTCTTGGTGTCCTACAAACTTTGGCTCCTATATTCTTTTTGCTTCGTCTTCTGCAGATTTTTTCTGAGCTCTGAGGGGAGAGATTTAAGGGAGACTTAAAGTCTACTTACTAAGTAGAAGCTCCTAACTGATACAGCTACGGGAACTAACAACCTGAGATTTGATAACACAGGACCTACTGAAAAGAAAAAAAAGGAAAGGAAGAGGAGGAAGAAGAGGAGGAGGAGAAGAAAAAGAAGAACAAGAAGAACAAGAAGAAGAACAAGAACAAGAAGAACAAGAACAAGAACAAGAAGAACAAGAAGAACAAGAAGAACAAGAAGAACAAGAAGAACAGGAAGAAAGAAGAACAAGAAGAACAAGAAGAACAAGAACAAGAAGAGCAAGAACAAGAAGAACAAGAAGAACAAGAACAACAACAAGAAGAAGAACAAGAAGAAAAGAAACACACACACACACACACACACACACACACACACACACACACACACACATATATATATATAATTATAAAGAGAATCCTAATGCTAATCTGATATATTCATAGAGACACACAGGCAGATATGATGAAGACAAATCAGAGACCTTTGAAACACAGCACTTCGATATAACCATTTCTAAAGGGTATGTTAATCTGTATTTGAGATTATTCATCCCTGCTCTATACTTTAGTATTATTATCCGATTGTCTGAAGCCTTCGATGTTGACTAGAAGTTTGATGATATATTTCAAAGTTACCTAAGACTTAGCGGAATTGATGGTAAAACAATTAGGTAATTAATTTTTTACCAACAGATTTGCAGATAGAGAAATTGTAGGGGAATCCCTCTGGAGCTCCTATTACTAGGTGAGTGTTCCAAAATTCAGTTGATTGGATTCTGTTAAAAAAAAAATACATCTTCCCACATAGAAAATGCCATTAAATATGATGGTATTTTCCTAGTTTCTTCCTTTGTTCTCATGTTTTTGTCATCCTTTGTCTTTTCATTTTTAAAGATCTTTTCTTATCCTTGTACTTTCCTCTCAACCACTGAGTGTATAAGCATTCATTTCGTCATAACGATAGGCCTTATGATATCATTCAGTGTGCAATTTTTTAGAAATTTATCTGTACTTAACATTGTGAAATCATAACTTTTTACCCATTTTTATATATGCAATGTATTTAGCTAGCTTTGGGCTGATGGACAAAGAAAGTTATATTTTCCAGTTACTGTGCCATCCATCAACCACCACAGTGGCTCAAAGCAATTTCATTCTCTCTTCCTATCCCAGGAGTCCCAATATATATTTTCATTCTACCAGCTGAAATGAGACTATGATTCTCCTGATACTTGGTCTTGATCCACTGCTGGCTATCATTGACTGGGTGAGAAATTACTGTACCATCTAAGCATCAAATGTTGAAGAGCAGCCTATCTTATGCTTAACTTTGTAATTTTTGTTTCTAATATGAAGCAAACCTGTTGAGAGACAATAGAAACTGCCTAAGTTAGATAAGAAAAACTCTCTCACTGGAAAATTCAAATGAAATGTAAGTTGCAAACCTACATACTCACAGAGAAACATAAACACACATTTCAGAGAAACCTCTCTGGATACTATTTTCCTCCTCAAGCTGTGTTTTTAGATATGACCAGTGAAACATACTTTCTATTTCTATTATCTAATTCCAAATATCTCCTCTTGCTTTTAACATAATTTGTATAATAAAAAGAAAAAATTGAATTTTCAGCCCAATTGGAATTTTTAATGTATTTTTTATTCAAATAAGTGCAGGATGTGTGTGCACAAGAATTCAGTTCAGGAGAAAATTTAAATATTTAATGCTGATTACCAGACAACAAAATTAGGCATATGTTTGTTATTTCTTTTATTATTTATTCTTTTATTGACATTATTATTAACTAAAATTAGGAATTCATACACGTAATTGATTAATTTGCAAGGTAAATATTTTATTTGCAAATAATTTAACCAAACAAATTTTTTTTAAGGATCTGTTTTAGGGTGTGTAATATGGTAAATATTAGGAGTGTCAAGATAAACAAAAGCCATATTTGTCTGAAGAAAATATAAACTGAATTGCCCTATAAAAACAATAAAAAGACTCATGTAATAAAAATAGAGTCTCATGAGTTCTCTTTTTCAGATTCTTACTTAAAATAATTGATAACAAACTTAAGATGCTAGGATTTAATAATTTTCTTTGAATATATTTCCATCTTATTTATTATTTTACAAAGTTATACCAGTTTTAATTATATGACAATGAGCAAAAAACACTGCACGATTTAATAATATATAAATTCACTGTCAGAGGAATTCAAAAAGGGCACAATGAATATGGCCTATTTGGTCCAGAACAACCTGAGACCTTAACTTAGAATATATAAACACCCATGATTTCATGTGAGCTTTACCCAATTTAGTTCTCAGAATTAAGATCATTAACATAGAAAATGGCTCTGTAATATTGTTCTTTAGACAAGTCTTTAGCTCATTTTCTTAATTAATAATTGATATGTGTAGGCTCAGCACATTCCCCCTGGCTGGTGACTCTGGATATTATGAGAAAGGAGATAGCACAGGCCTTCAGGAAGAAAGCAACACTCTTTTATGGCTTGTGGTTCAGATACTGTCTCCTTTCAAGTTTCTGCCTTGACTTTCTTTGAGCATCAACTGAGATGTGAAGATTTAAGGGGAAAATCTACTCTTTAGCCCCCGTGGATCAATATCCATTGTCACAGCAAAGCAAATGCATCATTTTCATGGTTCTAGTATCTTGTTAATCACAGTAAACTCTTCATCTTTAGATGGCTAGAATCTCATATTCTTAATTTAAAGTATTATATAAATGGCTCTGATAGAGTATTTAGTTCAATCTGAAACTTCAAAATTCAAGACTCCATTGTCTGTATTTTCTGTATTTTTGGACGAAATAATGACCAATAGTTTTATCTCTCAGCTTCCCACTGTTCAGCACAAATTGGTACTAAATAGTGTTTCTAGTCCAATATAAAATTCTAACACAGTCTTCTCAAAATCACATGTTCATTCTGTAACAGAAACATATCATGATCTGTCACCAATTTCTTTCATAGTCCTCCTATTTCTGATATAAAGACTATGATCAAAAGCCAGTTGAGGAAGAGTTTTTTCTCCTGTATCATTGAGACAAAGATATCTTGGAGATGTCTCCTCATGGTAAGCATACAGAAGCTGGAGTTACTGTGATCTAAGGCTTTTGTACCTTTTATTGACCACTGAATTTGTTTAAATTTGAGGGACTCCCCTATCTCACTGGTATTGGAGCCATTAAGGTATTATGGAGAGAAGCTGATGTTTGGCATTATGAGAGTCCAGACAAGGTCATGGTAAAGATGCAGCCTCAGATACAGGAAAAACCCTAGGTTTATAGGGTTTATAAAGAGAACTTGAGGCTTGACATTCTGGGCCAGGGTCAGAATACGTGAATGAAGGGAGGGAAAGGTGATTGCAGAAGGTATGATCTTATTGTAGTTCAGACCCCAGCATTTGGGAGATGTCAATAACATAGCTTAAGCTATACGCCTCACTTGGTTTGCACATTTTAAAAATATTTTTCAGTAATTAAGTCTGTCCAATTTCAAAGGAGAAGTGGTTCTCTTTTTTATCTCTGCCATTATGAAGTGAAATTAAAGTTATTACACGAACAGTATTAAACACTTACGTTTTTTCTTTTATTGGATATTGTCTTTATTTACATTTCAAATGTCTCCTTTCCAGGTCTCCCCTCCGGAAATCCCCTATCTCATCCGCCATCCCCCTGCCTCTATGAGGGTGCTACTCCACCCACCTACCCACTCCTGCCTTCCCTTCCTGGCATTCCCCTACACTGGGACATCGAACACTGACAGGACCAAGGGCTGCTCCTCTCACTTATGTCCAACAATGCCATTCTCTGCCACAAACACGGCTGCAGCCATGGGTCCCTCCATGTGTACTCTTTGGTTGGTGGTCCAGTCCCCGGGAGCTCTGAGCAGTCTGGCCTGTTGCCACTGTTGCTCCCCACACAGCGCTGCAAATGCCCTCAGCTCCTTCAGTCCCTTCTCCAAACCTCCAGTGGGAACCCTGCACTCAGTCCAATGGTTGGCTATGAGCATCTGCCTCTGTGTTTGAATCACCGTAGCTGGATATGCAGTGTGGTTTGAACGGGAATGCACAAACAACTCATGCTTACAGCAAGGTTAGAAATAGAGAACAAGAAAAAGTCAAAAATGTTAATAATGTTACTATGATAAAGTCTGATTATAAAATTCCTAGGTACTTGGAATGAAGTTGCTTATAGAACTTGCCATGAAGATGCTTATAGAACTTTCGACAATATAAAGTTTCCTAGATGAGCCACAGAAAAGCTGAGATAATAACTTCTTCAGTACAGAAAAGCAGAAAAATTAAAAAAAAAATGGTGATTAGCAGACAATAACAGTATCTGTGTAAACAAAAGAGAAAAGAAAAGGACAAAGAAAGAAAAAGAAAGGAGGGAAGGAAGAATGAAGGAAAGAAAAGAAGAAAGAAGAAATGAAAATAAACAAGGAAGAGAGGGGGAAAAAGAAACTATCAATTATAAGGTTTGGCTATTCTTCACAATAAAGGAATGACTAACATCCACAGATAAAAATCTGATATCTAGTAAATGTTTATCATTAAAAGAAGACTAAAAAATGCACTACACAAAACTCTGTGATACTTATTGAGTAGACCATGCTATGTGATGTAGCATATTTTTAAGAATACATTATAATTCATTTAAAATTGGTTATATCTGCATATTAAGACTTTTATTCTGATTACTAGCATATTCAAAAATTGAGAAATTTATTTGATTAAATTGTCAGTTGAATGTTTGGGGAAATAAATTCCACAGCCAGCTCAAAGGCTTTTTTTTTTTTTTTTTTTTTTTTTTAACACATGGGGCTTTAGATGGCTACAGACAGAGAATAAATATAATACAATCTATGAGGGGATCCAAAGCAGGAAGCCCCAAAGCAGATATGAAACTAAATCAGGATCTCAGTGTCTAGACACACTCTTGCATTAAATGTTGGTGTTTGAGCCAATTATGCCATGAGATAAACCCTCTATTGACTAAACCATGACAGACCAAATCTGTAATTAGGTCATCTCTCCCCAGTAAACATAGTATTTGTTAGTAAAAATACAGATAAAAAATAGTGCATAGGAAATAGAGTAAATTCAATATGTATATGCTCAGTGGAATTCAAATTGATTTAACATATAAAAAACAGTGTAGACTATCATATTATTCAGTAGTCCTATATCTTATTATATATGCAAGCTAGTGAATAGATATCTACATTCCATATGGTAGCAGTATTTGCAATACCTAAGAATTAGAAACACGTTGTTTGTCAACTGATAAAAAGAATGAGAAATTGTTACAAGAGCACACTGCAGAATAGTCTTCATCCATAGAAGGGATAAAATCCTTCATGAAGAATTGAGGTAAGTCTGTGCATTGATATAAGCTGCTTACAGAAGAATCCACTATGTATTACACTTTGGATTATCAGAAGAATGGTCTCATGGCTCTTCAGAATAGAATAGTGATTGCCACAGCCTAAGAAATGAGAAGATAAGCATAGTAAATCCCTCAGGAGTAAGTTAAAGTTAGAAATTAACCAAAAGATCAGAGCCTTATTGCATAGAAGGGTCACTACCAGAAAAAAAAAATCACATACTGTGTTTTCACACAGGTACAGGGGGTAGAAAGTACCAGAGACTTGGGAGGTGAGAGACTTTCAGGACTCAAAGGGAGGGGTTTTCGATGAAATGCCCTATAGTGGGGAGAGGAAAATTGTAGAGTCCACCTCCAGTAGAAAGCCAGGGCATCAAGTGGAGGGATGAGGTTGCCATCCCACAGTCAAAACTCTGATCCAGAATTGTTGCTGTCTGAAAGAACATCAGGGACAAAAATGGAGAAGAGCTTAAGAGAAAGGAGGTCCAATGACAGGCCCAAATTGGGATCCAGCTGAAGGGGAGACTCCAAGGCCTGAAACTATTACTGATGCTATGGCGTGCTTACAGACAAGAGTCTAGCATGTCTTTCTTCATACAGGCCCAATGTCTTAGTCAGGGTTTCTATCCCTGCACAAACATCATGACCAAGATACAAGTTGGGGAGGATAGGGTTTATTGAGCTTACAGTTTCATGCTGCTGTTCATCACGAAAGGAAGTCAGGACTGGAACTCAAGCAGGTTAGAAAGCAGGAGCTGATGCAGAGGCCATGGAGAGATGTAACTTACTGGCTTGCTTGCTTGCTTCCTTATAGAACCCAAGACTACCAGCCCACAGATGGTTCCATCCACAAGGGGCCCTCCCCCCTTGATCACTAACTGAGAAAATGCCTTACAGCTGGATCTCATGGAGGCATTTTCTCAACTGAAACTCCTTTCTCTGTGATAACTCCAGCTGTGTCAAGTTGACACAAAACCAGCCAGTACACCCAACAAGTAGCTGAAAGAGTCAGATGCAGATACTTACACCCAACCAGTGGGCAGAAGCCAGGGAGCCTACTGGTTGAACTTGGGGAAGGCTGGAAGAAGCTGAGGAGGAGGGTGACCCCATAGGAAGATCAGCAATCTCAATTAACAAGATCCCTGATATCTCTCAGACTCTGATCCACCAACCCAGCAGCACACTCTAGCTTGTCTATGACCCCTGACATATATACAGCAGAAGACTTCTTGGTCTGGCCTCGGTGGGAGAAGATGCACCTAAACCTCTAGAGTCTTGAAGGCCCAGGGAGTAGGGAGACCTAGTGGAGGCATGAGGTAGGGGGCAGGTGAAGACATCCTCTTGAAGACAGGGAGGAGGAGGAATGGGATGAGGAACTGTGGGAAGGTAGACAGGGAGGAGGGTAACAACTTGACTGTAAAAATATAATAGTAATAATTTTTTAAAAGAAAAATTACAGTTACCAAGAGTACTGTGCCCAGCAAAACGATCTTCATATTTAAAGGAGAAAGAAAAACGTTTCATGATATAAAATAGCTAAAATAATTCATGTCCCTCAAACCAGAGAGAGAATACTGGAAGAAACATGTCATGCTGAACATAGGAATAAACATAGTCAAGAGATTCAGGAAATAAATAATTTAATAAATAAAGAAAATGAATAAGTAAAATAAATGAAGCCTTTACTACTGAAATGCAAAATATGACAAAGTCCAAAACTGAAAAAAAAATTACAGAATAAAATGACTGCAATTGATACAGCCTTCTATTACTCACTCTACGTATCATTGGCCTTAATCCCACAATTAAAAGATATATGTTAATGAATAGATTTAGAACCAAAAATTATCTTTCTCATATATACAAGAAATTTATCTTACCTTTAAAGCTAGGCACTGCCTTCAAGGGAAAGAATGGAAATAATATTCCAAGCAAATGGGAACAGGAAACAAGTGTCAGTTTCCTAAATCCAACAAATAAATAGAACCAAAACTAAGTGAAGAAATAAAGGAGACTTCATTCTAATCAAGGAAACACTCAACACAGAACATATTGCAATCTTAAACATATTATCAAACTCTGGTAAACACAATTTCACAGAAAGCAGAATACTGGCATTAAAGACAAAAGAAAACAAAGAAAGAAACATGTAATTTTGAAATTGATGCATACTATAAGATACATGTTGGAGCAGATTTGAAAATTACGTTGTTTATTCCTGAATTGAATATATTTCCCATTGCCATATATAATATGCATGGTTTTAGTGTTTATCAATAACAAATTTAATTGAACGTCTAGAAAGGGATCTCAAGAATTATGGTCATGTGCTGCTCACTGAGAGGCCTAGAGTTTCCAGCACCCATACTCTCTAATGCACAACTGCCGACGCCTACATAAATTCCAAAATATCTATAGACCATTACTATCCTCCATATGTATCTGCATGTATGCAAGCAGAAGTGCATGAGTTTGTACACACACACACACACACACACACACACACACACACACAGATTATTAGAAAGGAGACATTTCCTAAATTTGTCAGGTAAATTTCAAATTAAATATTAAGATATTTTAACTGAAATAGAAATACTTAATTTGTTGGACATCTTCACAATCTCCTTAGAAATTTTGTCTTAATGTGTTTTTTGAGGAAAATGTTATCCATGAGGTCTTCAAATACATAAACTAAAGAAAATGATTAAGTGAAATAAAAATACTTCGTTTCTCCTTTCTTCCCACCAGACCCTGCCAGCTACCTTCTCTCAACTCTCCATGCTTCCTACATTCTTGTTAATAACCTCACTTGATGATTACTATTGTTTTCTAAACACACACATACACACACACACACACACACACACACACACACACAAATCTTTCTTAGCCCATATTAGTTATTTGTTTGAATATGGTTTCAATACTAATCACTCCATGTTGGACAATCAATATTGGGCTCATGTACCACAGATCAATGGAGATGTTAATACTGAGGTGTGGAAACTTTGTGGGGTCACACCCCTGAACAGATAACTCCAACAACTAATGACTGTTGGATGAAGAAACAAAATCACATAGTTAAAAAGCAAAACTAAGTTGAATTTAGTTGAACAAATAAAGATGCATGTAATATAATGAAACTGTATCTTTTACAATCTTAGATGTTGAAGGCATGATTCGCTTCTCTGTTCCTAATTTACATTTTAAGGAGAAACAGATTAGGACAAAATTTCTAGAGTGATTTTGAAGATGCCACTCACTGCCAGAAGAGATAAGTCTCTGAATTAGAAGTGTGGCCCCATGTATTTCACAGATTCTGAATACACTGTCATAAACTATGGGAAAAAAAGCCTGTGAAAAATTATACAGAAGAGAAGTTAATGTTTTGATAGGAGATGCTTAATCTGAGGGAATTTTGTAGACATAATCTTGAGGTTCACTCTAACACCACCTAAAACTTTAGGAGGAGGCCATCTTAAGAATTTAAATTCTAAAGTGAGCCCAGGTCAACAGTATATAAATAAAACAGCATTAAGTAATGCCCTTGTGTAGTCCCCAAATTTAACACAGACCACCAGGACACAGAGGGAATGTTAAGATTTTTGATATTTGACCACAGTGTCCTATACAAATGTCATGCTGACTGCCAACTTTTCTCCACTTAAAAGTAGCTCATCCAAGGTCACAGAAGTCTCATTGGCTGAGCAGCTAGACTCAAAGATTTATTACTTGTGTGCAACATATAATTGATTAGGGAGTGGAAGACAAATAACTTATTTTTTTGAATAATAAATTGCAAAACATCTAATTTTTAACCTATGTAATCACTGCAGATATGTAAAGAATATATAGAAACTGTAACATATATTTACACACTGTAGAAAAACAAAGAATAGGCTAGTTATCTTAATTCACTATCTCCAAGCACAACATAGGACATTTTAAACAAAAGAAGAGAAATTTTGCTCTATTTTGCAACTTTATTTTCTTTTCAGACTTGACAAAAAGAAGAAAAATGGATGCACCTACGCAAATGCCTATGACATATATTTTTATATTATTTGAACAATTAAAAGACATTATGGCAGGGAAGCATATGGATTCATTCATCATTTTGTAAATATATGAAATATTTTAAGAGAAAATAAAGTTGAATTATTTATCTCTTTTTCCCTGGTAGTTAAAAATACACAATAAAAAGGAAAAAACAAACCACAGCATTGTAGATTGTTGATGCTTCTTCTCATTTAGCGTAAAAGGAAATTGATTTTCTTTTCCTTGAGGGGCCAAATAACAGCACTGTTTTCATTTTCCAATTGTTTTTATCAAACACATTTTAGTGTGTACCATATTTGCATCTTAGGCAAGCATTTTTTTCTTTTAAGCCAGAAATAATTTTCTTTTTCAGCTCTTTGTGCTCCCTTAAGGGAGTGTATTAGCTGCCACATGTGGCGTAAGTGCATAATTAGCCCTTGGCTCACTCTTTCTGTGTTCTGCATCCAGGTCGGTGGTCTTTAAACACTCAAGTAGTTATTCCAAGGGCATTGAACACTTACCAGTTTGGCTCAGCAACTGGTGTGAATGATTGATTTTATTCGCTTGAGTCTGGCATCAGATGAAAAGGTTGTAGAATGTTCTGAAATTTTCAGTTCTTTAAGGAGTCTTTATACAACAAATACCAAAGTTTGATGAAAGATGAATGTCCTGGGAATAGTATGATGTGAGAGAACAATCATCCCATCACAGAGGAGAAGCAGGGGGGAGAGACAAAAAGGAATACATTTTTCTTAATTCTCTTGTGTAATATAAAATAGGTACAGATAAAAATGTGTGTTTACTTTTATATACAAATAAAGTCAGGATACTTTTAATCATAAGTGGTGCTCATTAGTTTTTACTACTATGTGTTATATTTTTGATAAAACTATTGAATTATTCGAATAGGCTTCACTATTGAATGACCACAAGGAAAAACTACAGCAAAAGTTGGTTTACTACCTGGGGAACCTTGTTGTAGTAAAGGATAAGGGACTTGAATACAATTACTTAAACAATAACTTATGAATTAGAATTCAAACCTTGATGATTAAATGCCTCCTTTTCCTTGTTTGCAGTTGCTCAATAATTCAGACCACTGTGCCAGTAATTCCATAAAGACTACTGATGCACAGACTCAGAGTGCATAATCAGGAACTTCTCAATAAAGCTGGCTTGGCCCTTAAATAATTCTAGCTTTAAAGAATGTGAAAAATTGGAACACATGTTTACGTGCTCCATAATTTTCAATGGTGATTTACACATGTGTCCTTACATATCTGTTTGTATTCTTGAGGTATTCCTATGTATGTGTAAACAACATATAATTGAAAACTTCAACCCTAGTATTTTACAAGACTAATTAGTGAGCCAATTATTATAGAGACATTTAATCATAAACAGCTACAGTTTTGATTCCCCCCAAGTTGTTTGTGTTGTTAGAATGGTTTATTTTATTTACTTATCATAAGGTCCTAGAAATAACTTTGCTTACAAGTAGTTTTTGATGGAACTAGTTATACATTTACAAATCTGTGTTCAGTCCTGATTTTGCTTTTTTATGTGTTAAAAATGAGCCAGGAATTTTAAAAAGTTAAACCTGAATTTAAAATTTCAAAATAAATGCTATGTATTTGACTAATCCCACATACATCTCTGCTATTGGATTATGTATATAACATGACATTATTGTTTCAAATTAGGTTGCATAAAGCCTAGACATGTTAAATATGACTTTTGTTCAACCACGAATAAACAATTGTATGACATTTTATTCCTATTATGTCTCACTTTATTCATCTTTAAAAGGTAATAGCAATAATTTCAGAAGAGTACTGGGCGCTTTTCTGAGAATTATTCTATCCTACAAAGATCTTCTCAAGGATTAAATAAATAGTCAATGTTCATATTTGTGGTAGTATTAATATGACGTAGATTGTCTTGTTCATCACTTAAGTTTCTTGATCTTTCAGACTTTGGGGGAGGGATAATATATATACTGAAAGAATTTCACAAACTGTTCAATGAAAAACATTATAAACTCTATTTTATTTCTGTGATCATGGGCACATAAAGATCAGACTCGGGCAGATTAAAAAAGAAAAACAGTTAAGACATCTGTTTTAACTCTCTCTAGATTGGCTACTCTCTGAAACTTGTGATCTATGTTGGAATTAATTTTTCCTTTATTTTATTCTGATTTAATTTAAAAGGAACAAAAATGACACTATATTTTATAATAATTTGTTCCTTATAATTCACCATGGGATGTTCATATTGTGTGTAGCCATACTGAGATAATTTTATTGAGAAATACGTGTGCTATCAGTTTGCCAAATAAATTTTTGATAATTATAAATGTTTTAGGGACATTTGTATATATATATTTGTATTGTCATCATAATAATAAATATATATTAAGACTTTATTAAAAGATTGAAATTATTGAAATACCTATTTATATATGCATATATGTGTTTATGTGTATGTCCATTTGTATACATATACATATATATGTTTAAATGTATATTTATTTAATTTAGATTTAGATTCAGAGTTAGATTTATATATTGGTTGTCAATTCAACTGAATGGAGAACTGACAAAGATTTGGTAATATGCTTACTTTTGTATGTTTGGAAAAGAGTTTTCAGAGTTGCCTGGCATGTTCCTTTAAACAGAGCCTTAAACCAACATTATAAGTTTACACAGTAGCCTGTGGAAGGGCTGAGTTGGAGATATACAGGGTTTGGCAGAGATATTTATGAAAGAGCCATTCTTCTTCAGTTGTCATTGCCCATGGACATAAGACTTCTGATACATCAGCCACCAAGAGCAGAAGCATGAAAATAATCTTTCATATTACCTCCAGCCAGCCATTCATATAGTTACTGATCATAGTGTTTTAAGGGTTTAAGCCTGCCACATAAAAGTACATACTGCCTTCTCTTCTTAGATCAGCAGCTGTAATCACATTGGTATTGATTGGTTGTTTGATTACTGTTACATTTACATAATAAAGTACTTCTCTGTTTACTCAGAAAAGAGTCAAGAGATAGTACCATCAGAGACTTTTCTGCCAACCTTTAAAGAGTCAACCTTCTGACTCTACGTTTTTAATTTTCTGAGTGAAAAATAGAGCAATCTGCTGTCTCTACTCACTTTCTATGTAGATTGAAGCAACACTAGCAGATCAGATTAAATATCTTGATCAAGTTTCATTGATGTTGCCATGACCTCTAAAGGCCAAGGATAAAGCCTTTATCATACCTAGGAGGGACACAGGATGGTCTAAACCATTTCTATTTCCAACCATGCACTGAAAGGAAGCAGGTATAGAAAGGTCTTATAAGTATGTGTGTACACATTGCCTTGCACTCAATGAAGGAAACAAGAATATAGAAATTCGGACCTACATAATGACTGTTGTTCAGGCCTGGGGACAGACATGAGTTTTAATATTCTGGCCAAGACTCAACCTAGTCTTTTCCTGCAGTAAAAAGCACTATCAATTTCTCACAAGACTTAATGATCCAAAAATGCTCATAAAATGTTTGGTTCCAGAAAAATAAACATTAGTCTTAATTATTAAACCACATTATAATACAAAGATATATGTACTTCGGGAATAATAAGGGGAATATTTAATACATTATAATACAAAGATATATGTACTTTGGGAATAATAATATTATTAATATTAATAATAATAATAATATCTATCCTAAAACATTCTGTTTGTTTTAAAACTTTCTTTATTTGTATATTGATTTTCAGGGAGATTTAATCATATTTTATAAAAGTTATAAACTTTTAGAATTATACACATACATATAAGCATATTCTTATAAATTATGACAAAACCTCAATTATTTACCTTATAATGTTATGACTTCATTAGTGGGAAATCAAATAAAATACATAATACACATAATTATTATTAATGGATGTTTTATATACATTTAGAACAATTATTAACTGATGAATAAACATTTTTTTGTTTTCTGTGATAGATTTCACATACACCAGTTCTAAATTCAAATTTATATTACATATGTAACAAAATAGCAAAGAGCATTTGTTATTAAAGTCACTGAAATGTATTGCACAAAAATATTGATATTCTAGTAAAACATCCTTAAGTCCCTCTACACTTGGTTAGGGATGCTGGATGACTATGTCCTCCTGTTATGAATAGAAATACTAATCAGACTCACAGGAACTTTTTTTGGGGAGGGCTGCTTTACCAAATGTGACTTACCAATTTCATTCAGCATTTTAGTATTTTAATAAAATGTGTATAAAAGGTTGTATATCAAACATGGTTCTATTTAACTTAAGATATGCTGTTCATTTTGTTAGGGAAAAAATGGCAATGCTTGTGAGTGTGTCAGTTCATATATAGAATAACAATTCCATAATAAAGCAAATGCCATGGAGATTGTTTTCTGATTGAGCAGAGAGTAACTCTGCTTGCTTTCCTTGAGTGTCACACCTGCTTAGAGATTAAATTGAATTATTTTATGCTACATTAAAATGGCATTTTCTAGAGTGATATTTTATGTTCTTGATAGGCAGTTGTGAATGGTTCTGTGAACTCAGGCACATTCTGTTTGTTATGGTGAACAGTTCTATTAGTGACAATTCATCCATAATTTTATTTCAGGAGAGAGGAGATTCTTGCCAGGAGTTATATTCATCCTCTCTGTCTCTGCACTAAAATAATAAGAAATTTAACATTGTTAGTAGCTTCTAAATTCTGGCAGATGGAACTTCAATTTAATGCTTCAGGTGAACTGAGTCATTGGCAAAAACTAGTACTGATTAAAAAAAATCTTGTTTTTTTTAATGCACTTTCTTTCTCTGCATTAAATTATGTTTTAAAAATATAAACTGTTTAGAAACTCCTTTTCTTGTATTAGTGTACATACATTATATTTGTATGAAAGACATTTTCATGCAAATAAATAATGTACATCATTCATAATCTTTGACAGACTATCTAACAAGTCCATCATTATTACCATACAGTATGCCTATATTCTAAATTCTAATTTCATATTTAGTGTCAATGCAAACCACAATGTTTTAATGGATCTTTTGGCTATAAAAAGTCCAATCACAACATTATGATTTGATGCTTTAAATTAATGCATACAGTTGTCTAAACAATGACAATGTCCACATTTTAAACACACACACACACACAAAATTTATATATATTAATTATATATATATAATTATTACATTGAGATTTTTTGTTAGTTTTTATTCTGTAAAGAACAAATTTTGCTACCCATATAGTCTTGGATGTGTTGTCTAACATTGTAGTATGGTATACTTACCAGAGTTGCTTAAAGAAAATTGTATTTCTATCTTCCAGAGTCTAACAATTGCCAATAGCTCCCCATTGCCTCATAGAATATTTAATTTGTTTAAAATCTGTTTATTTTTAATATTGTCTGGTTTGATTTCTTTTTGATATCGAAATCTAGTGTCTCATTCATCTTAGCAAGACTTTTACCTTGAGTTATACAGGCAGCCTTCTTCTTCATTAGTTTTTCTTTTTTTCCCTCCCTCTTCTCTTCACCCATCCTCCTCTTTATCCTGTTCCTCTTTTTTTATACTGTCTTTTGAAAGAGAATGTTCACTGGCATATCCAAGGTAGATCCAATTTTGAGTTACAAACCATAAAGACCTTGAGTTTGCCACTCTTTTACCTTCAATACCTGAGGTAGGAGAACCTAGGAGTCTGTACTAAAAGCACATGCCTTTGTTTGTTTGTTTATGTTTAAGATACTATATGATAGTTGATGTTGGCCTGAACACATTATGTAATCAAACAGTCCTTGAAATTTTTATTCTAATGCCTCTACTTCCTGAGTCCTGACAATAAAATCTGTGTCAACTGGATATATTCTAAGCTTCAGATTTAGTTCCAATAAATATTATACAATTAATTTACCCATGAAATATCTACCTAATTTATTAAAATAAATATCCACAAATAAACTGCACAATAGCATAGGTCCGACAAAAAAAGAAACTTAAATTACAATAGATATGCTCAAAGAGGATCTATGGTACAATCACTTTTTCTTTTACTTTTGTCATTGATCTGGATAGATTTTCTTTCTTTTTACGATTTTACCTTATTTTCCTATTGATTAGGATGTTGCCTTCAAATATCACATGTAATTTGTTCTTTCTTGCTAATTTTTAAAGAAAGTTGGCATCAAGAAATGATTAGGTCAACAAGAAGCATACTCTTAATTCTTTCCCTTGATTTCTCTTTGTTTTCCTTTTCTTTGTTTTCTTGAATTAATTTATCCACTTTACAACCTGATAGGGGCCATTGGTCCCTCTCCTCCAACTCACCCTTACAAATCTCTTCCCTCATTACCCCATCCCCATTAGGGAATGTGATGATCCCCTTGGGTACTGCCCCATACTGGGACATCATGTTGCCACAGAACTAAGTGCATCCTTTCCCACTGGCCAAACCAGGGATTCCAGCTAGGAAAGGGAATCCAAAGTCACATAACAAAGCCAGAGACAGGCTCTGCTTCAATTGTTAAGAAATCCACTCTAAAACCAAGCTGCACATCTGCTACAATACTGTAAAGGCCTATGTTCCCCTATGCAATACCCTTTTGTTGGCAGTTCAATCTCTTTGAGCTCCCATAGGCCCAGGTTAGTTGGCTCTGTAGCTCTTCCTGTAGTGTCCATGACCCCTCCAGCTCTCTCAAGTCTGTTCTCAACTCTTCCATTACACTTTCCAAGCTCCACCTGATATTCAGTTGTAGGTCTCTGCATCTGTTTTTGTTTGTTTGTTTTGTTTGTTTATTGTTTCATGTATTAGATTCCATATGCTGCCCCCTTCCTCATCGACCCTCTAAGAATTCTTAACCCTCTCCCTTTTACCTCTGAGAGGGTGTTTCCCACACCAACCCTTCAACACATACCCCCTTACCCACAACCCCACCCCCACTGCACCCCTCTTCTCTGGGGCAACAAGTCTGTACAGGATTGAAACAGACAATCTCTCTCACTGAGACTAGACAAGGCAGTCCTATGCTACTTATGTGCTGGGGGCCACAGACCATCTACTGTGTGCAAGCACAACATAGCATCAGTAATAGCAAACACAACATAGCATGAGTAACGGTGTCAGAGTTTGGTGCCCGTCCATGGGATAAATTCTAAATTAAGCCAGTCACTGGATGGCCTTTCCTTCAATCTCTGCTCCATTTTTGTCCTTGCATTTATTTTAGTCAGGAACAATTCTGGGCCAAGACGTTTGAAATTAGGTTGGTGACCCAATTACTCCACTGGGTGTACTGTCTATCTACTGGAAGTGGTTCCTTCAGGTTCCTTCTCCCCACTGTTGGGCATTTTGGCTAAGATCACCCTGTTGAGTAGTAAAAGCTTGTTACATCCCACCTCTCTGGGACGTTCCAGAGGATCCGCCCTCAGCTCCACAGCTGCAAATTTCCACTGATTCTCTTGACCCCTCTGGGCTTCTCTCCTGTCTATCCCTACTTATTCTCTCCCCCTTTTCCCTCCTCTTCCTCTCTCCCACCCAGGTCCAACACTCTCTCTCTGTCTCCCATAAATATTTGTTCCATCTTTTAAGTGGAATTGAAGCATCTTCACTTAGGCCTTCTTGCTTGTTAAACTTCTTATGATCTGTGTGTTATATCTTGGGTATTCAGTAATTTTTGGCTAGTATACACTCTTCAGTGAATACATACCATGCATGTCATTTGGGTCTGGGTTATCTCACTCAGGATGGTATTTTCTAGTTCTTTCCATTTGCCTGCAAAATTCATGTAGTCCTTGATAAAAGTTGAATACTTTCCATTATATATATGAACTTCATTTTGTATATCCATTTTTTTGAGTGAGGGACACTTGGGCTTTTTTTTTTTTTTTCAGCTAATGTCTATTAAGGATAAGAATGCTATGAGTGTAGTTGAACACATGGCGTTTTGGTATGGTGGGGCATCTTTGGTTATATGTCCAGAAGCAGTATCGCTGGGTCTTCAGGTCTTTATTTACAATTTTCTGAGGAATAGCCAGATAGATTGCCAAAGAGGTTGTGCAAGTTTGCAATTCCACCAACATTAGAGGAGTGTTTGCACTCCCACCAACAATAGAGGAGTGTTCATTCCACTCTCTCCACAAGCTCGACAGCATGTGCTGTCGTCATTTGAGTTTTTATCTTAACTATTCTGATTGTTGTGAGGTAGAATCTTGTAGTTTTGATTTGCATTTCCCTAATGACTATGGATGTTGACCATTTCTCTAAGTGTTCCTCCGCCATTTGAGATTCTTTTGTTGAGAATTCTCTGTTTAGCTCTGCATCTGTTTTAATCTGATGGTGGGTGAAGCATCAGCATCTCAGAACACAGTTATGCTAGGCTCTTGTCTACAAGCATAGCAGAGTGTCAATAATAGTGTCTCTCACACGGGATGGTCTCATTTGGGCCAGTCATTGGTTAGGCCATTCCCTCAATCTCTGCTCCATCTTTATCCCTGTGCATTTGTAGGGAGGACAAAAAGCATCTCTTTTAAGAGTCACACAAAGACAAAGAGTGTAAATACTTTTGGTACTTCCTTTTATGTTTTGATAGAGATATCAGCAAATTATTTCTGTTGAAGTTAGCAATTTATATGGAAAAATGTCAAATCACTTATTACATTTAAAACTTCTTACTCATTCTAAACAAAATTATTGCAGCATTAAGCATTGAACCATTAGAGCCCAGTTCCCTCCCTACGAGTTACTTCAATCTTAAAAATGTATATAAGAGGAGAAACTGAGTAATCAGACTTAAATTTAAGGAGATATTAGACTATTATATTATCATCTGGTGTTCTACAACAGTAAGGAATTTTTCATTAGTTAAAATCAATTCCAGAATAACTACTTGTCAAAGTTTATTTACTGGAACATCACTTTGCAAATATGTGGGGAACTGGAAGCACACTCACCTAAGGACATTGTGTAATTAGACACAAGGCATTAAATCCTATAGAACTGAAAGAAGGAATGCTAAAAATGCAACAAACGATCTATTTTATTGATGAGATCTTTCTTAAGTCTTATCTACTTCTATGATTGATCTGGGACAATTAGGAGGCACTAACCTAGGATGGTCACTTATAAAAAATTAGCAGAAGTCACTGTTGACAGTTCTTTTCACCATCACTGCACTACCAGGATGTTTGCTTTAAATTGAGATTCCATCTTACACTATCAGGATGCCTAAGATCAATAATACAAGTGACAACTCATGCTTGCTTGGATGTGGAAGAAGTTGAATATTCATCCATTGCTAGTGGGAATGCAAAGCTGTATAGCCACCAAGGAAATCAGTGTAGTGCTTCAAAAAGATGGAAATGTAAATACTTCCAGATCCAGATATATCAATTTTGGGCAAATACAAAAAGGACACTTCATCCTACCCCAAAAGCAATTGCTCAACTGAAGGTGACCAAGCTTCTGCTGGGAAAATGTGCATGAGTGTAATGCAGATGTCTCCATTAAGGCAAGGCATGAGGATCTGTTTCACCAGATGGCAAAGACCTATGGAGATGTTCATGCAAACTCTCCTGGCCTTTTCTGAGTGAATGCATGGTTCAATTTTGCCTTATTTTTACATTTTTTGGCTTTGCTATTGGAATCCTGTCATGGTTTAAATATGCTTGGCCCAGAGAGTGGCACTATTTGGAGGTGTGGCCTTGTTGGAGTAGGTGTCTCAGTGTGGGAATGGGCTTTAAGACCCTCATCCTAGCTGCCTGGAAGCCAGTCATCCACTAGCAGCCTTTAGATGAAGATGTACAACTCTCAGCTCTGCCTGCACCATGCCTGCCTGAATGTTGCCATGTCCCTTCCTTAATGATAATGGCCTGAACCTGTGAACCTGTAAGCCAACCCCAATTAAATGTTGTCCTTCTAAGAGTTGCCTTGGTCAACGTGTCTGTTCACAGAAGTAAAACCTTAACTAAGACAAAGTCTTTCCTTTTACTTTGTCTGTGACAGACATTTCCCCAGAATCAGGAAAAGACAGCTTGGACAAGAATTTGTTCTTGTTTGTTTTGAAAGAACACAGGGGGTGGAGTAGATCCCTACTTCTCTGTTTATTAATAGTGGTGTTGTGGTTGATTCAACAAGAGGGATGGTCTGGAATCCTAGTGCAGTGAAAATTTCTTAAAACATGTGATGATATTCCTAATGAAGTCTTCAAATAACTGGGGAGACAGAGTCCCAACTGGCATTCTCTTATTATAAAACAATGTTCCCAGTAATGAGGTTAGGCAGAGAAGATCCATGAAAATGCCCAAACAACCAAAATTGATGCCAAGACAATAGATTAATCTCTACAAACCAACAACAAGGCCCCATTGCTGAAGAACTACATAAGAACATGGAGAGGTTGAGTTGATGCTGCATGGAGCCTTCACCCCATGTTATAGGTTCCATGGTGTGGAATGAGAAATGTGAGGACACCAGAAGAACAAGTACTTCTAAATGAACAGAGCAAAGCACATATAAAAGCACAGAGACTGAAGTAGCAAGCACAGGCCTGTAGGGGTCTGTGTCCTGTATGCACCATGCACGATTTTGTATAAACTCTGTTTAGTATTTTTTGGGACTCCTGATTATGATACAAATAGCTCTATCATCTAATATCTACTGGATATATAATAGATAATATTTCAAATATTTGTACTGGCTGGTTTTGTGTATCAACTTGACACAAATTAGAGTCATCAAAGAGAAAGGAGACTCAGTTGAGTAAATGCAGCTATGAGATTCAGCTGTAAAACGTTTTCTCAATTAGTGATTATAGGGAAGGGCGCAGTGTTTGTGTATTGTGCCACTGCAGAGCTGGTGGTCCACAATTCTACAAGAAAGAAGGCAAAGCAAACCATAGCAGGTTAACTGTAAGCAGCAACCCTCCATGTTTCTGTCCTGACTTATTCCAAAGATGAACTATAGATCTGAAAGTATAAGCTAAATAAACCCTTTCCCCCCCAACTTGCTTTAAAGTGATCGTGTTTTATCATAACAATAGGATTGTAACTCAGAAAATATCTAAAAATATTTTTTAGAAAAATATGTTTAAATAGACAATATCTTTCTTTATGCTAAGAGCATTTAAACAAGTCTAACTGTATCATATGTTTTTGTTATAAGCTTAAAAGGCAAATTGCTCATCAAAAAATATACTACATGGAATTTAAATACATCATTCAGTATCAATGGTCTTTGAAGGATCAATGGATCCATTCTGAATGGATTTCTGTGAATATACTATATTGTTTTTACTATTTGCTTGTGAATTATAATATCTAGTTTTGTGTGTGTGTGTGTGTGTGTGTGTGTGTATGAGGATATTCTTCAAGTAATTTCTCTAAATAGGGGGCAAATATATAATATTAAATAACAATTGATGTCAACTTCACATATCTATATATTTTCATTTATGACTTAAATGCAAGATTAAGCAATTAACAAAATATGCTAATTTTAAATCATTTACACAGAAAGCATGAGAGAAGACTACTACTGTTACTGTAGCAAACATTGCTGATCTCACATTACAGTTTTTAAAAAATCCTTTCATTGTAAAATTTACAGTGCAATAGTGCAATGAATAAAAAGATGTCACATATTTTGATTTATCAACTATTTTGACTGCATCACTTTAGTAGCTTTTAGTTCTTTATTTAGTAAATGATTCACATAGTACAGAGATACATTTGAAAGGGGGAAAGTGGTAAGATTCTGAGTGAGCTATCATAAAGTCTTCAGATGCCTGATTGAAATGACACAGAACAGTCTGATTGAAAGTCTCAGTCAGTCTAATTCATTTTCATTAGCATGCATGAATATCTTTCCAATGATAGCTTTTGCTATGACTGTTCATATAGAGATACATTTTTATTTATGTTCTCTGTAAAATATTTTCTCACTGGAAAATTTTTCTAAAAGTTTGCATTGTGGAGAACCATTCTCTAGAATATATGTTTTGCTAAATCTGAATTTTGTCCTGGAAATAATGCTTCCCTACCGAAGACACACAAAATTGTTATGTTGGTTTTCCACCTGCAAACGGTTGAGATGGGCACATTATCATTTATATGGAGAAGTTGATTTTTCACAGATGAGTGCACATTATATTTTATTCTTCTCATACCTATTACCCAGAGTAACTATATGCTATGAATACAGAAAATAGATACGTGTAAAGGTATATATCTACAGGATATTTAATGTTAATAACACTATAGGTATATACTGACTAGAAAAGCTATTGTGTGCAAACAAAATGCATGTTAATATGGAAATAGTGATTTTGTATTGCTTTCAGGAAAGAGTTAATGGCATGAATGAGGCAGAATCCACGTTTTACAGTATGTGTTATTCATGGATGGCTGTTGCAGAGACAGTATAAATGAAAAAAAATAGTTATGTTAATAATCAGAATCATTACTTAGAACATGAATTTCACTCCTTAATGATAGCTGTTCATCTAGGAATATTTTAGATTATCCATTAAATTTAGTAATGTAAAAAATAACTGTTAGATTTTTATCTTCCTGGAGTTTAGAACACAGATATATAATTTTTTATGTCTTCAATAAAGATATTTGTACTTCAATGTTAACTACAGAAAAATAAGCTATAAATTTTCCTAAAGAAGAATTAACATTGTGATAAATTAAGAATCAGTATGCTACAGGATAAATTTAAGATACCTTTAACTGTCTTAGAACAGATGATATCTAACAGTGCTCTGAACCTGATTGAATGTCCCACTAAGGCAGACCTAGATGGAGTATTTTCAGGTAGTAGAAATTCAGAGCATATAGGCAACCTATTTGAGGAAAGAGCAACAGGTGTTGTGAGCAAGGTAGACTACAGAATTTAGTACATGCATACTTGTTTGCCTGATAGCCGCTGGCTGTTTAGTCCACATGTGTGC
Source organism: Rhynchomys soricoides (assembly GCA_019843965.1). Lineage (NCBI taxonomy): Eukaryota > Metazoa > Chordata > Mammalia > Rodentia > Muridae > Rhynchomys > Rhynchomys soricoides. Next base: position 14,344,140 of record JADRCH010000047.1, read on the forward strand.
TATGTTGGTTTGATCTTGTAAGGTAAAACAGGGACTTGAAGGTGTGGGGAGGGGAACAGCCTCAGTGTAGTCCTGAAATGTCATTTTGCTCTCTTTATTTTTGTAACCATTTCACAATTATCTTTTAGGTTTAGAGAGAGAGAGGGAGAGGGAGAGGGAGAGGGAGAAGACGAAGAAGAAAGAGGAAACCTTAGAGTATGCATGTGATGTGCTGAAGCAATGCAACTATATTCCAGAACCTGGTGTTTCTTTTTACCTCAAATTATATTTTAATGTATTCTATCTTCATAGTTTTCAACTAAAATTTATGCTATGTGACCTATTCGAAAATTGACACAAAAGTCCAATGTGGATTTCATTAAATGGCAAAAGTTGATTACTTAATTCAACTGAGCAAATACTACCATGAGTCTCTGAAAGGAAAAGAAAATGACCTGGATGTGAGGAGAACTGACGGGAAAGCTGAATAAGCTACCAAAGGTGCAGTGGTACATGTGAGGAAGCTCAGAAGGACACCTTGAAATCTCTTGTGTGTTAGGTAGAGATGGAGAGTTGAGACTAAATTGAGAAAATTCAGTTAAGAACCCAAATAGGTAAGATTTTAGGAGTAAGAATAAATTACCTTCAGAGAGAAAAGCTACGTTAAACATTCTTAGAAAACTTACAGCACATTTCATTCTTACCAGTTAGCAGTGTCAAGGAAAATAAACAATATTTACTCACCTGATCATATGGCATCTGCTTTGTCCAACATGTAGCAAGAAATATGTCATACAAAGAAGAAATGAGTAAATGAATAAATAATATACTGATTGACCAATCCATTATTATAACAAAATTGAGAAACATCAAAGCGACAATAAAACAAAGAGTGAAATGAAATTGTATACTTATAAGATTTGTATAATATACATGAAGTATTAAAATGCATGCCTTTATGAAGAATCTTGAGTAATAATGATAAGTTTTGTATATCCCAGAGATAACACAAGTAACACCATCAAACACTATGAAATAAAGACAAAAATATCTTAATCTAATAAATAACAATAAGGTAATTAAACCTAATGTAATAATAATTGAATTTATCCAACGGATATTATATTCAAAACTTCACTCACATCTTTTATAGCAGTACAAAGTTTATTCATGAAAGTTACAAAGACACAACGAGAAATTTAATCATTAGAAAAGGGTAATTACAAAATTTCTGCAAATGTGAGTAATCAAGGAATCAGCACCAGAACTGTCATTTGAGGTAAAAAAAAAAAAAAAAAAAAACCAAACAAATTAATGCTCCCATAATATTTTGTAGTGCGTCTCCACAGATGCTAAAATAATTTGTCTTTTTCGAGGATGAAACTGATTATCATTTCACAAAATTTCAATGAATTTTGCATTAGTTTCAGCTGCCATAAAAACAAGCACCAGAGGTAATAAGCTTTAAGAAACACAAAGAATATCTTTGACTTATAGGATTTTAAGGCCTCATATTAGTAAGTTCCTTTGCATGTGCAATAACATAGTATACTACAGTGGGTCCCATACAACAGAGCAGAGGCATTAAATTCAGGAACCAGAACCAGAGGAAGGCTGGAAGGGAGATAAAGAAGTTCTCAACCGAAAAAGACCTATTCAACTGGCCTAAAACATCCCACTAGCTCCATCTTCAAAAGGCTCCATTTCTCTTAAAAGTTTGATGGTCTATTCATCAAGATTTTAATTTAGAGACAAACCAAATGCAATAGTAATAACAGTCTGTTTATGAACAGAAGAAAACCCATGTAATTATCTCCATAAAATCTCTAATGATTAATCAAAATAAAAAAAAATTTCTACTGAAAGAATTCTTGATATGATAAAATTAGCAAAAATTGGCTTAAGTAGTATAAATGAGAGTTATCCAACCCTTGTTTTGTTGTTATTTCCATTATGAAAAGTTGATATTTTCACTCAAACTCAAGAGAAAAATAATAGGTCTGCACTACTGCATAGATTTTGATATTTAATAAGGTTCAAGAAGGTACATTCAGGAAAAATTATCAGAGCTTACACATTTAAAGTTGCTTATGTAAAGTATTTAAAATTGAAGACATTACACAATTACATCCAGTAAGCTCATTTGATAAGAAGGCAATTATTATAATTTGATTTATGTCCCTTATATATTTCAAATCAATTATATTTGTATATAATAGACACAATCAAATACAAAATAAGAAGTACTTGTCAAAAGCATTTATAGCTTTGTTCAGAAACAGGAACAAACTCTATAGGGATGGAAGTAATTACACATTTGTATATACTATATAAATATCTTTTAGAAAGTGTAACACAGAGAAACTTATTGTAAGTTAAGCAAGTAGCAACATATACCACGTTTGACAGTGTATGGAGTTTTGTTTTTCAAAAGTTGCTTTTTTCACACATTACTTTTTTTTTTTTCAGGAAAAATTTTTGACAATATATTCTAATCATGGTTTTTGCTTCACCAACTTTTCCCTGATTCTTTCCCATACCTATTAAAACATCCAACTCCAGATCTCCTTTGTCTTTCCATTTCTTTAATATTCAAAAAGGTAAATGAAATGAACAAACAAACCACAATTAAATAGAAATAACAAGAACACACACACACACACACACAGAGGGGTAGAAGGGGGAGAGGGGAAGAGAGACAGAGAGAGAGAGAGAGAGAGAGAGAGAGAGAGAGAGAGAGACATGCACTTGTCAGTTCATATACTATTTTTAAATAATTTCATGTATTACAATAATTTTATTAAGTATATTTGAACCTATTTTTATCTTATCCTTTCAACTCCTAGATCTTCGCTTACTTCCAAACCCAACATCATATTCTCTCCCTCCATTTCTCTCTCCCTCCCTTTTCCTCTCTGTCAAAATAGAGGAAAAGAAATTTAAGGCTAACAAAACATTAAAAAGTAAAAAAGAGAAAAATAACTAAACAAAGGCCACATACAAATGACCCTGTCAATTTTGTGTTGGTGAAATAATGCTGGGAATTGAGCCTTTTCTGGAAAGTTTTGATAAACTCAATCACAGTCCATTGGAGAAAATTGAGTTTTTCTTTTCTCAGCAGTTATCAATTACACACAGCTTCTTAGCTAGAGGTTGGATATTGAAGTTTACAATAACATTAAGATATTAATTATCTTTAAATTGTTTTCTTTTAAACACAATTTCAAGAATAATATCACCATTATTCATTTTATTTTGACAACAGGGAATCTGTTTTTTTTTCAATTACATAGAAAGATATAAATTATTAGAACAATTTTGGAGGAACAGATTTGAGTATTTGGAGTATTGTGTATAATAAACAGTATAAACAGTGTTTAGCACTAAATTTACTCAATAGACAGTATTTAGAGACATGGAAATCAGAGTCCTACATACTGTTAATAAGAAATTTACTACATACTTGTAGAATTCTAAAACTTTCAGAGATTTAAAATCAAAAGGATATTTTTAGAACAATCATGGTAGCCAACTAGATGTGTGTCCTTTGAGAAAATATTCGAGCTTTGTGCTATCGTATAAAATATTAAGTATAAGAATTTTATTATTGAAATGATTATAGAGATGGACTTTTGGAAAATGATCATAAGCACAGGAAAATATTAGTGAAACCTTAATGAAGAAAACATGGATACAGTATTAATTTTATATTGGTGTTTTTGATACAGAATATAAATCACGGTAAAAATATAATTCAATTTAATAATTTTTATCCAATTTCACTGTCAGATACATTTTTAAAAATATTTTAAAAATGGGATGGGAAGAATAGAATGCTTAATATACAGTAATAAAGAAAGACTTATGGTGTCCATTTTATAAGTCATTATCAGCTTCAAGAAAAACAATTACCTGCAAAGCTAAATGACTCTTCAATATGCCATTTCACTTTCTGTGAGATTATATTATTCTAAAAGTACTTTCTGTCTTGGAAAAAGATCCTTTGCCTAGACTTGGAATCAAGTTAATACTGTGCCTTGAAACCATCTTAAACTTTGAACTCACTAGTTACCCTCTGTGCGTTCAATCTGTTTTAGGTGAACTTGCCTTTTATGGAAACATGTAAACACACTTACTATACCTTGTCTCTATACTATGTCTACTTCTCATATAATCAGTTTATACAGCCTAAGGTAGGCACATAGTACAGTACTCATCCATGCTCCTGAAACTTAAGAAACTTCAAAGGAAACAAATATTCATAATAAATATTGGAAACACATGGATTTACATTGCTTGTACCTACTTGTGATTTTGAGTGCTGTTCTGATTCAGATGCTATCAGTTAAGTAACTTCTTCACTAGAAAAGCTCTGTAAAATATTTCTGTAGTAGAAGTAAACATTCCTTTCCTATACCTCCTTTTTTCTTTCTGGGCTGTTCACTAAGTAGAGAACACTGCTCTTTGTAAGGGACAGACAGTGAGACATCAGATATGTACTACAACAGAATATGGAACACAGACTCCCAGACAGACAAACAGCAGAGGAGAAAAGTGGAGAATTTCTATTTATATTGACTCTTGGTCTAACCTACAAAAAGAATCTTTGTTTTTGTTATTTTTGTTTAATATGGCATCAACACAAGTCTTTTGTTGTTGTTATTTCCTTTAGCTCAGTTGTGACAACTTTGGATTATGTTAGTTCAATTATAAATGTTAGGAAATTCAATTATGTTACATAATGAATTTGATATTTTATTCATCCCAACAACATCTGAGAATTCCCTCTTTACTTCATCACCAACACTATGTACTACTCACTTTACTTACAAATATTTTTACTTTCTTCTTATCTTGCTATAGATAAGCTTCCTTGTATTAACAAGTATTTATCAGTTGAGTTCCAACCTCAACGTTATTTATTTTGTTCAACAATTGTTCTTATGGCATACATTGGCATTTCACTTAGTTGGATTTCCTAATGATGCAGTATATATGTCTTAATACTTCAAGATGATTTTGTTTTTAACTGAAATGTTCATTTTCTCCATTTATTTATTTATTTGTTTACTCACTTTACAGCCTGATCATGGACCCCTCCTCCCAATACCCCCTCACTTAATCCCTTCCCCACATCCTTCCCCTTCACCTCTGAGAGGATAGAGGATTCCCTGAGTATCTCTATACCCTGGCATAACAAGTCTCTACAGGGCTAGGTACATCCTCTCTCACTGTAGCCATACTAGACAACAGTGGGGGAGGGCGGGTTAGGATGCACAGACAAGCAACAGCTGCTGTTGTTGGGGGACTCATATGAAGACTGAATTGCACATCTGCTACAGAAGTATAGGGACATAGTTTCAGCACGTGTATGCTCTTTGGTTGGTTGCTCAGTCTCTGAGAGACCCCAAGGTGTCCTGTTAGTTGGTTCTGTTGGTTTTCCTGTGGAGTTCCTATTCTCCCAAGGGCCATTGATCCTTAGCTCAAATTTTCTATAACATTCCCTGATATTCATCCAGTGTTTGACTATGTTTCTTGCATCTCTGACCAAGATCCTTGGGGGCGGGATAAGATGGTGCAGTGTCAACAACACAGACTCCAGGAGTTGGGCAAGTGGCAAAAGCAAACTCATTTATTATAGGAGCTGAGAAAAACTTTATAGCTCTCTCTTAGCATCTCATTAGCTCTCATGTAGTCAGATATGATGCTGTCTTTTTTCTTAATGGCTTGCTCCATCCATTGCCTGATCTAGCATCAATGGCCTAGTTGTGATGGCAGATTGTAGGTTGGCTCAGGGAAGAAGTATCAGCTGCACATATGCCAGCATTGTGGCTGGGCCTGCTGGTAAGTTCCTCCTATACCTCCATGTCTGTTTCAGTCAGCTGCCAGGGGGAGCCTCTCAAAGGACAGTTATGCTAGGTTCCTGTCTGCAAACATAACAAAATATCATTAGTAGTGTCAGGGATTGGTGCTTTCCCTTGGGATGGGGATCAAATTGGGCTAGTTATTGGTTGGCAATTTCCCCAGTCTCTGCTCCATCTTTATTCCTGCACTTCTTGTAGGAAGGATTTTGCCCATTTTCTATCTAAAATTTTTGTGCTAACTGTTGAAATCCTTACTTTTACTATTTAAATCAATTAAAGTAGCTATTTAAATCATTGTTTCTGATAGAGACATACAAATTATTTGTCAAAATATCCTATTTGTGTCCACATGAGTTTATTTACAATTAGCCAAAGACAGCCTCCCATACTGATTAATGAGAAGAAGGGAAAATCCATCAAAAACAGAAAGATGTTTCAATGAGAGTAAAAACCGTGAAGGAGAATGAGATTTTAGCAGAAGTAACTTGATATGAACTGTACTTATATAAGAAATTAGACAGGAAGGAATGCTTTTCTTGAATGGCACCAAACAGCCAAATGAAACACTTCATACATATTCTAATGATGTTTATTTTTAATGATTCAAGTTCCTCACTAATTTGATTTATTTCACTAGTTTTTGTATTTCCATCTTCTTTTAAATATCAAACTTCCATTTGAAACTTCCACACAACAACTGAAAAACAGTCTCTACTGACCAGTAAATTTGCACAACATAATCAATAGAAGCCTTAATTAAGCAATTGGGGAAGGTGATGCAAACATATATGATTAAAAAACTTTGCTTCTCTGGCACCATATTGTCCATAACAGTTTTTCTGGTCTGTTTTTTATTATCGTTGTACTGAAGATTCAGAAATTAAGAATCATTTCATATTGGGATGTTGCCATCTTCAACACATGGTCATAGAAATTCACTCTACTCATCTATTGAGTTGGCAGAAGAGGATATTGAAGTAACTAATGAAAACAAGCAATCAGCCAAGGAGTGATTGATGTACATGTTTTTTGTGTTCATACATCACTGACGATATCAACTTTGTGACTATATTTAAAGGAGGACTGGAAAATGTACTTCATGCTGTATTGTAAGTCTAGAATAGGTAGCAATATTTTGTGAAAAAGTACTATCTCTTCTACTAGGTATTATTTTAATTGTCTATACTGACTGACTTGTTATATCTATAAAATATATTTACATATTAATTCTATAATAAAAATACAGAAATCAATAGAAAACAATAAACTACAAATCTTTTCTATGATAGATCACAAAACACTACATTTATTATCAAGAATTGTAATCTTCAAAGACATGTTAAGCTTATGTATCATGATACATCTAGAAAAGCTTAATTAACATTTTAGAATATCAAATAAGATGAGAATATTTGAGATATAATAAAATATGTAACTTATGGGGTAATTAAAAATATCCAACCATGAATTATTCTATGAATAATTTTGTATTATTTTTTTCAATTGGAGCAAAAATAATTAAAATAAAATTATTCTGCATTCTATTTTTGTATGATTAATTCTGATATATATGCCATCACAAGTCAGGATTTTATATTTTATTTTGTATGGCTACACTAAAATTAGTAAAATTTTCAAATATTTGCCAAATCTATTACATGAATAGCTATTCACAGGAATACTAATCTCTACTAATATTGGATAGTATTTCCTAAATTAAATTACATTTAGCCGTTTACAGCATGAATTGCCTTTTCTTACATAAAGAAAATTTGGTACTAGAAATGAACATCTCAGCTTTGAATTTAAACTTATTGATTTCTATTAAGCTATAGCCTAGATGACATTTGCATATAAGATTTGCAAACAAATATTTAAAAAATTAAAAATAAATGATTAAATAAGGTCCATTTTTGTATTCACCAATACCCAAGGCCACCTCTCTCTAATATCTCTCTTGCCAATCAAAACAGGGAAAGAGGCCATTTTCACTGTCTTTCCCATTCTTCAGTTCTAAACCCAGGCTTATCTCCAACTTTCTTGCACCTTGTGTTCTGCCACCTCCCCTTTCTCTCTTCCTTCATTCCCAGTGCTCTATTATATTGTCTTCCTGCCCTTCTTCCTTACTTTATCCATTAGTTTTAGCAACCAACATTCCAGGATCATTTTCCATGAAAATATACAGCCAGCCTTGGCCCTGGCTGTAAATAAGATAAGAAACTTTCACTGTCATTATTATCCTACAATTCCAATTCCCCAGCTTCGTGAACAGCCCCAGAAAACACATGCAGAGGCCTGAGTTCTTTTCGTCCTCCATTCCCTATGATTCATTCCAACAGATCTTAATAATATGCCCAGCATTCCTCACCATAGTGGACCTTTTTAGCTCTCTAACCTTCTAGCCTACCTCCATTCTTTCTTGTCAACTTCCAATAGATAAAAAGAAATTCTATCTAGGACCTACAAGGAGACACCTGAACAACTTCCTACCAAGCATTCCACAATCAAAAAATTTTCTTGAGATTCAAAGTGGGCAAAAGAAAACAAGTAATGGAAAACTGACTCAAAAAAGAAAAGAACACATATCCACATCTTGACTTACAGTCGTTTCAAGTTGATGCTGAGACACCAGCATAAAATATCAGCCAATAGCATCTAGGACAATATGTCTTCATCAGAGACCTGCAGTAGGCCATGAGAAATTTAATATATTGAAGCACAAGACATGGAGCTCTAAATAGCCATTATCAATACGTGTAAACTTAATAAAGAGGAAATTAACAAATCCATCAATGAAATGTACGAGAACACAAACAGTGGAACTAAATGAAGAAAAGACTTCAAGTTATAAATGTGGAAATGAATCAAAATTAAGATTCAAGTGGAAAAAAATAACAAGAGAGGAAAAATCAACTCAACAGGAACCTAGGAGGCCAGAGTGACAAACAAAATACAAGAACTGAAAAAGAAATTCTTAGGCATTGAAGACATGGATAACACAGATAAATGAAAATAATAACCTGAAAAAAATACAGGAACAAAACTTGCAAAAAATCTTAAACTACATGAAAAGACCGAGTCTAAAATATATAGGAATAGTGTAAATGAGTAGAAACACAAATCAAGGCACTTAAAATACTTAAACAACAAAATTGTAGAAGAAAATGTTCTCAATCTAAAGAAGAAGGTACTACAAGGAGTATACAAAACACCAAATAGACTAGACTAGAAAATAAAGTCCTTAGACACATAATGAGCAAAACACTAACCATATATGTGAGCATTGGTAGTAGATTCAGTGAGCCACGTTCTCCTGTTCTCCATTCGTGCTGTCTCCTATCATCTTTTCTCCCCCTTTTCTACAGTGGTCCCAAATCTCCAAGCAGAGGGATCTGATGAAGATCTACAATTTAGACTCTGTTTCTGTATAATATCTGGCTGTGGGGTTTCTTCACCTACTCCTACCTGCTGCCAATGATGATGACTGTGCTGGCCACTGAACTATGAATATCAAAGAATATTAGGAATCATTACATTGATGTTTGTTTCCTGTTGCCACAAATGTTTGTTTCTACCTTAGGTCTTTAGGTGATCTGTTATCTAGTTTCTGGACATCCAGGTAGTGCATGTAATGCAGGCCTCAAATTAAACTGGTTATTGGTTGGCTACCCACACAAATTCTGCACCATCTTTGCTCCAGTACATCTTGCAGACCCAAGTGATGCTATGTGACCTTGCCCCCAAGTTATTTCTGATTGGTAAGCAAAGATGTCTACAGCCTATAGCTGGGCAGAATTGAGATAAACAATGTTTAGCATACTGGCCTGGGTTTGGAGGAGACCATGGGTAGGAGAAAAAGAAGATGAATGGAGAAGGAATTCACCGTGGGCTAAGCGAGGCATGAAAACATGGTCCTGAAGGCTGGCCAATTGGAATTAAGAGCAGCCAAGATAAAACATAATAATACTTGGGGGTTATCAATAGGAAAGTAGGTTCTAATACTATAGAGGATAGATATCTGCCCAGCTCTTGTGCTTCTTAAGGCTTAGTATAAATATAAAGGTTGTTCGTGTATTTTATCTAGGAACTAAATGGTCATATGCAGGGTAGAAATCTCGAGTTGTGACTAAAATATCTACAACACTCAGTAGATAGAGAAATACAGACTCTGAGTTCTAGTCAGGCAGTTCAGTGAGTGAGTCGAGCAGCAATGCTCTGAGTAGATTTGATGGCAGTTCAGTTTGTGGAATTCAGAAGTAGTTTGTATAGGAACAGTTTTCCAAGGACAGACAGGTTGCAAACAGAATAAGCTAGATGTAGATGAAGCCAGGGTGAACCAGAGAATGATAAGGAACCCCAAGATTAGAACAGATTGCCAAGGTAGTTTTGAGGCCAAACAAAACAATTTACTGAGAAGCCAAGGGAAGCCAGATTAAATCAATCAGCCTGGAGAGGTGTTTTAACTAGAACAGCTTAATTGAACCATCTAAACAGAGTTTCAAGAGTTAGAAATGGTGAGCTTATTCAACCCTTAGCCTCTGAGATAACAATTGCATCAAGCGAACTTACATTTACCTGCCTGCAAATAACATGATGTTATCTGTTTAACAGCTAAGTAATACTACACTATAAAAATATATCCTATATATCAATTTTTCTGTTGAGTGATATCTCATTTGTTTGCAGGTTCTGGCTATTATGAATAAACTACAATAAGCATAGTTAAGCAAATGTGTTTGGGGTAGAATGCAACATCCTTTGGGTATATGCCCAAAATGTTCTTGAGGAAGATTGATGCACAATTTTCCATGTCACCATTACTTCAAATCATCTGTTAGGTTAATCAAATTTTAGGTTGAGGATTATGTGGCTGGGCTGGTGTTCATGTTTGTCTTTTTCTAGCCTGCAGGGTACCTTCTTGCACCAAAATGACTAAAACATATAGGTTTTTGTTTGTTTGTTTGTTTGATTGATTGATTGATTAGTTTTTGTCTTTGTTTTCATCATTTTTGAAGGCTCCAATAGCACTAGAATTAAGAATAACCATTAGACTTCATGAAACCTAAGAGCTTCTGTATGACAAAGAATACCATCATTTGCCAAAAGAAGTAGGCTGTATAATTTTTTAAAACTAAAATATATATATGTCAGAGGACTGTTTTACAAAGTAGTGTATAAAGAATTCAAAAGCAAACACCTTAGAAATCAACAAAAAACATAACCAACAAGCATTGTCAGGACTGATACATGTATCTACTTATTTATCTAAAATAATTCATCTTGAGAAATTGGACCAGTATTGGGGGGTTTCTCCTTTTTGTTTATTTGTTTGAATGATTTGTTTTTTGTTTTTAGTTTGCCTTGAAATTTGAGGATATTAGAGAGAGTGATCAAGAGGAAAACACTTTAAATATATAATTGAGTCTTGATCATATCCTTCTTCAGGGCCTTGGATTTTGTTTAACATTTTCCTAAGCTGCTAAATCATATTTGTTGAAGCTGCTGATCCAAGCATAAAAATAAATAACATGACTTTGAGCATGTATCACATTTTTAAAAATGAGTAAGACTGTAAACAGAGGTTTCTTGAAAAGGAAACTTTTGAGAAACCTTAAATGAAATATTTAACATTCTTAATCATAAGGACAATTCAAATGAAAACAATGTCTTTATTTCATCTTTATCACTTCAGGATGGCTGAGAACAATCCATAAGTGGAAGCTTATTACCACAATGATGTGGCATAATGGATGTGGATTCATCCATTGCTGGTGGTATTTCCAATTTGTACAGCCACAATGGAAATCAGTGTGGCAGTTCCTTTTAAAAATATTTTTATTGGCGGGATTCCATTAGCTCCTGAAAGAGATTTAGAAACCAGGTATTTTTATTAACAAGCTCTAAACCTAGACTGTACAGGTTCAGGGCTATTGAAACTTATATTCCAACTGTAGGCTATGTGATATAGGTGGTTTAAGTCTTCCAGTGCTTCTTTTGTTGTATTTTATGTCCTCAGGACAGGCTTTTCTTATTCAAGGCCCTTTTCTTCATTTCTCTCTCCTCCTTCTTGTCACCTCAGACCACCTACTCAATATACAGTCCTGTCTTCCTCTCTCCCCTGCCCAGTCACAGGCTCTAGCCAATCAGGCATTATTGGGAACATTCTTTAAATCCATAGGTTAACAATGTGTCCCAAGATAAGTTTGCAATCTAGACCAGGGCAGAGATCTCAGCTGCTAATTACACAGCACACAAGGTTAACCCAAACAGTTCCTCATGAAAGTGGGAATCAAACTTCCTCAAGATCCATCTGTACAACGCTTGGGCATATATATAAACATGGTTTCATGCTGAAGAGAAATTGCTCAACCATGTCCCTTCATTCTCTCAACCATGCCATTCTATTACCAGAAGAATAGGAACAATGTAGATGTTTTTCAACAGAAGTTTAGACAAAGAAAATGTGGTACATTTTCACTTTGAAACATTACTCAGTTGAACTTTTTTTAAAATTAATCATTCCATTCATTTGCATCTCAAATGATATTCCACTTCCCGATTACACCTCCACCAAGACCTCATCCCACACCTGTCGTCCGCCCTCCTCTTTGCCTGTATGTGGGTGTTCCCCCACCCACCCACCGTCTCCTGCCCCACCCCTCCAGCATCCCCCAATGCTGAAGCATCAAACATCCCAGGGACCAAGGACTTCCCCTTCCATTGCTGTCAGGCAAGGCCATCCTTGGCTTCATACATATCTGGAGCCATGGTTCCCTCCAGGTACACTCCTTGGTTAGAGGCCTCTGGGAGAACTGACTGGTCAGACCAGCCTATGTTGTTCTTCCAATGGGGTTGCAATCCCCCTCTGCTCCTCCACTTCTTCTGCCAGCTCCCCCAGCATGTTCTTTGTTCTCAGTCTGATGATTGGCACCAAGCATCCATATCTGCATTGGTCAATTGCTGGCAGGACGCCCCAAGGAACCACTACACCAGGTTCCTGTCAGCAAGTCCCTCTTGACCACAGCAGTGTCAGATTTGGTGTCTGCAGACATGATGGATCCCCCAAGAGTGGCAGTCCCCGTATGGATGGCCCTACATCAGTCTCTTCCATTTTTTTGTCCCTGTTCTTCCATTGGACAGGAACATTTCTGGGTTATTTGACATGGGTAGGTGGCCACATCCCTCGAATGGGGGCCTTGCCTATTTACTGGACGTGGTCTTTACAGGTTCTATCTCCCCCTTTTCTGTGCATTTCTGCTATTGTAATCCCCATTGAGTCCTGGGAGCCTCACATTTCATTGGTTTCTGGGACTCTCCGGTGGCTGTCCCTAGTTCCTCATCCCCCCTGCTATGTATTTTTGTTCAATATCATGACCCTCTGTACCTCTCTTACATCCCCTCCAGTTCCTGATACTGTCCCCCTTATTTCCTCACTCTTCTCTCTCCCTCCCAGGTCTTCCTCTCCCTCTATCTCCCATGATCATCCTTTCCCACCCTCAGTGCAGGACTCAGACAATCACACTCTGGTCTTCCTTCTTTCTAAGCTCCATATGGGTTGAATCATAGGCATTGTGAGCTTTTGGGAGAAACTTCCCTCTATGTAGAAGAGAACTAAAACAGACTCACAATCAGACAATATGCAAAGAGTGAGAGACATTGAAACATTCAGTCACAAATGTGATATCACCATGAATTTCCTCTCATGAAGTTTAGAAAATCCCGGAGAGGAGGTGATGGAACGATTAGAAGAACTTATAAGATATTATAAGTATTGGGTGACACCAAGGAAACAAACCTTCTAAACACAGCCATATTAATGTGAACTCATGGAAACTACGGCAGCATGCAGAAGTTCTGCACAGGTCTGGACCTGATGGTGTTGTTCCAGTACTGAGATGGGAATTAGACACAACCTCACATCTCTGATAACTGCATTCAAATGGAAAATTAGTTTTTCCCAACAGAGTCCCACAGGATATACAAACTACTTCTAAGGCCTGGCCCTATGCCCAGTAGCAGATGCCCAACACAAAACAAACTTAATAGCATTTTTTTTTTTTTAGAGGTTATTGTAGGATTTCTCTGTAGGTGAATATATATTTTGCATCTATGTGTGTTTTGGGACATTTTTCTTTGTCTTCCTGTTTCTACTTTGTAAGCTGGCTTGTTTTTTCCTATTTTGTTTATGTTTGTTTTATCAAATTTTATTGTTGTTGTTGTTGTTATTGTAGATATGTATTTATATCCTAATTAAAGAAAGTGATAAGTGTGGGTGAGGTCAGATGGATAGTAGGAAGTATTTGGGAGAAGTTATGGGGTGGAAAATATTATCAGAATATATTAAAACCGATTTTCAATTCATACCAAAAGAAAACAATTTATCATTTATCTATATATATTATCTATCTACCTATCTATCTATCTATCTATCACCTATCATAATGTTTTACATGCTGTGCTATGGTACAGATAATCCACCAATGGCTGCTTACCAATGGAAGGTACAAGGATCTAAGAGTTGTTCAGTCCATGAGGCCAGACATCTCACTTGGTGTTCAGTACATATGATATTTTAAAAGTGGTGTTAGGTTCTATAATAGAACTGCCAGTGAGAGTAAGAGGGAACACGCTTTCTTCTTTCATGTCCTTTATACAGGCTGTCAACAGAAAGTGTTGCCCATGTTAAAGGTGGATGTTATCACCACAAAATATCCAGATATTTCCACTTTAAATGCTTTAATTAAGAAAAAAAAATCCTCATAATGGTCAAAGCCACTAGTGTTTTAGTAGCTGAATTTAAAAGACATTTTTTTAAAAAATTGAAAAATAGTACTTGTAGTGTTATATTTTTCTGGCTGATAATATCTTTTTATGCTTTTCCTGGCGAGGTCTTGGAATCACCACAAAAACCATTCAGACACAGATCTCAAACAGGCTTAGTTGATTGAAAAATTACACCAAGCCTGAGAAATCAAGACTGCAGGCTAGACTCAGGAGTTGACTGAGGCCACGAATGTTTCCAAGAGTCAGTTTACATATGCAAAACCCACATTGAGCTCCTTTGCAGGAAAAGCAGCCCAATAGTCAGCTCTGACTCAAGTTATTTTGGATAAGAGACAGAACAGTTCTAACTGACCTTTATTCTGATTGGTTCTAAGTAGAGTTTATGGTTGTGAAATTTCTTAAGATTAACAGGCATGAGAACATCCAGAACATAACAGGTATATGGTCAGCATGACCCTGATCTGAGTCAAGCAATTTTTCTATGTCGGGAACTATATGAAATGACTGTCAGGCATGGAATAAAATGGTTACAGCTATGCTGAGGAAGCAGGCTTCAACATTTCCAACTAGTAATTTTTTATGTTTCATTCATTGTTGTTGAAACTAAGTAACCTGGTTTGAGGCACAGCACCTCATAGTGTTTTACTTGTACATTGGAAAGACTCATTTTCTTTCAGTATGACAAGTACATATATATTATTGTATAGAACATGTAAGTTCCTTCTGTTTTAACTCAGAATAAGCAGTAACTATAAAAAATGAATGCAATATAGTTATGTTTTGCAAAGAATGTGAAACACAAGAACTACTGTAGATGTGGAAGGATAAATATATACTTATCACTAAGATATAGACTATTGGATTCCCTTTCACCAAAAGAAGAGGAATATCAAAGCCTAAAAACCTTTGAGAGTACCTCTTTTGTGTTATTATCATAAATAAGTAAGGAGGCACTACTTACCTTGATTGAGTCATTCCATAGAATATATGTGTTTTTAAACGTGATAGTATTTATTATATGTGTATTAATTATAATGTATTTATTATTATAATGTATAATGGCATTAATAAAATGTGAGACATCTGAATGTTATGGAATTTTTAATGTGAAAATGCCCTTAATTAGGTCAAAAGGGTTAATTAATCAAGGTCTCATAATAGTAAAACAAGAACCAAAAATCTTCACATTAATCTACAAACATGAATAGTACAATGGCAAATATAGTTATTCTGAAGTAGAGTTACAGTTACATAAGCCCATGATCTATCTATCTATCTATCTATCTATATCTATATAGATATAGATACAGATATATCCATTTATCCTTTCAATAAACAGTGTTGAATTTCAGAGAGCTGTAGAAAGAACAACCTTCAAAGGCCGGTTATGTTTTACAGGGGAGCAAGAAGTTAGATCCAGTGATTTAGATAATGGATGTTTTTTAAAGCACATAATAACTTGTAGAGGAATTTTAATCTAACATCATGGCAGCTCTGGCAAGAGATCATATCCAGAGCACATGTAAAATAAAGGTTCCTTTACACTTACTACTCATGGTTACCATGGACATGTGGGAGGTAATAAGAAATATGAAATCATACATAACATATTACAGAGTTGTGTAGCCTTAGTTCCCAATATACGAGGAAAATATTAGCTAACATTCCAACCTCTAAAGTAAAAAAAACATGACTAAAGACTGTGCAGAGACACTCCCTTTTTTTGGATTAGTACCTAAAAATCTAAAATCAAAGTTTTAGAGAGATGTTGTGGGAATTAAGGGAGATTCTAACCTCCCTCACTGCACATAGCCTGTATCTTGGCATCTGAACTTAGAAGACTAAGACAAAAAACAAATTACTGTCAGTAGTACTTGGGAGGAAAAGTTGTACTTTGGCCAATTTGTGACCAAGTAACTGGCAGCTTGAGAATGGGAATTCACACAAATGGCAGCATCTCATAAATCCTGTTAGTTAGTATGTTAAATAATAGATCAGAACCAGGAAACTTGATGATAAATTGTGTGATGACATAAGCCATGAATAGATAGATGATTTAGGATGGAGACTTGTAGATAAATGTTACTAATGGAGTGTGAGAATGCAGAATATTGTATGTAAGAAACAGAGTCATTGGACATACCGGGAAATGGAAAGAGTAAGAGATGAGCCAAATGTGTCTTCTATTACAAAATGTTATCTGCAATAACTGAAAATAAGAGACAACTTCAATTTTGTCTCTGAGGCAAAGTCAAATATGATTCATATTCATCACCCAATAAAAAAGACAAGAGTCAAGTAACCAGTGCTTGGCAGGAAAGATCATTCAGTTGTTATGAGTGCTTGCTGATCTTGGTGAGTATGGTAGTTCAATACCCTGTGTCAATATCAGGTGTTTCATACCTGCCAATAACTCCAGTTCCATGTGATATGGTACCATCATCAGGACACCATCAGCACCTCCATGAATGTGATATGTGCAAATTCACACAGACTCACACACACCTACCTGAAACAAACAAACAAACAAAAAAATACATCTGTGATACTACTGCCAATAGGATAGAAAATTTTAAATGATCATTTAGAAACAGAAAATGTAAAGTAATGTCCATTGGACCAGAACATAGTTCGTAATGTAATACTTACTCTAAGAAGACGAAAGAAAAATGGGTCCTTGATAGCCATACCATAATGAAGCTCACTTTAAAACTGCCCTCATTTATCTTAATTTGGAAAAACTCTAGATATTTGACTTCTGGTCACTGAGACAAGGATCTTAAAAGGTGTTTGAAATAAAGACCAACTGAAAAGAGGACCTCTCTATACTGGACTAAGACACAGCTAAGGCGCCAAGGTGAAATGCATGCAGCAACTAGGAAAAGTCAGAGTGTGCCTTCAACTGTTCATGTTCATGGCAGGCCAAGAGCTCTTATTGTCAGGATAATATATCAGCCAGTTCAATTAAGTTTCTTGATACTTACACAGAAGACACTACTATCTTCTGATTTCCAATACGATTCTCATTTACTATTGAGTTTTCATAGGAAGTACCTTTAATATTCTAACAATATTCTTCTCATAATAATATATTTATTTGGTAATAAAAGTATTTAACAACACATATTATTCACAAATGACCACTAAGTGGCAACAAGACGATAATATTACAATTTCTACCTACCTATTTTTTAGATGGACCATAATCACTGTTGCGTACATCAACGTATGTCCAACACCAATCTTTTTGGCATATTCTCAAGTAGTCTTTCTCCACCTTCCAAATGCTGAGAGACTTCAATATAGTTCTTCGTGTTGGGATGACCATGAACAATAAAATCGTTTTTGCTCCTACTTCCTAACTATAATTTGGCTACAGTAATGAATCATGTTGTAAATATCTGATATCCACTATACCTGCTATATGACCCCTGTGAAATTGTGGTTCAACACCCAAAGGGGATGTTTTCTGAAACAATACCGGATTTTTTAAAGACAACTGTTATACTATTATTCTATTCTTACTACCAAATCAAGGTAGTTGATAACAAAAGTTCTGAAAATGCAGTCCTTCTATGAAGGTATTTTCAGTGTTGTGTTTCCCTTCACATCTAGAGAATGGTTAGTGCTCCAACTTGACCCTTTGGCTCATGCTGACATAACTGCAACCTGTGTTTATATATAAACATAGAATTCAATTTATATACTTCTGTTTATATTTGCCTTATGATGGCATGTCACTGTTGTCTGACAAACGTCAAGTGTAATTTCATGTTGTGTATTTCCAAATAAAGTAAACTTAGAGGTTATATGTAGGAGTAAGTCTTTCAGTGAAACTACGCAGCACTCAAGAAGGGCAAATAAAATATTTAGACTCAACAGTTTATGAGAGAATAAACTATGAAGTATAGTTTTATTGAATAAAACTATGCTTTTTGTTTTATTAGTTAGCATTTTAATTGATTCTTTGTGAATTTCACATCATACACCCCAATCCTCCTAATCTGACTCATCTCCTTCTATGTACCTCCTACTTTCCACCCTTGCAATGTTCCCCAGAAAAGTAAAGCAAATAATGCCTCCTGTGCAAGCTGTAGTGTGCCATAATGTGTTCCATCATATACCCTGTTTTCCGTACACCTTTGTTTGCAAATGTTCATTGTATGAGTCCTCAGTCTGGTTGGAAGCTTTTAGATTTTGCTGCACTATCACTAAAGGATGCTCACTATGACTTCTCTTAGCTTTTCTCTGTTGTTCTGTGTCCTGGAGATCCTGAAGCTTTATATCTCTGGATGTGGGTCTTAGTGGAAGCTGGGCCTGTCAGCTTTCCATTTCTCCTGTAACCTCACCATCACAGTGGTCTCTCCAGAACTGCCCTGGTTAGCTCATCCATTGCCATAGCCAGGAATGGGCAGAGCAGACTCATACCCTTAGAGCTGGCTTATCCTCGACTCCTGTAATCAAGGCCAAGCCTACTGTGTTGCCCATTCTTTCAAGTATTGCAGACAGTGAGGGACAGAGTGAGATCTCGCACTATTACAACCCCGAGGCCAGCTCTCCTGCCTGCCACAAGTGGTGATGGGAGAGCTGGAAGAGGCAGCATATGTATTTTGCCAATGTCATTGTGTGGCAGGAAAGTTTCTGGTCCATTTATCCCATGATCATGCCCTGAGGGTAGGTTCATCTACAACCTCCTCAGTCAGTGCCAGCTCCACTGGGCTGAGGTGAAGGGCCATCTTTCTGGAATGATTCAGCAGGTGAGGGACAGGATAAGCGCATCTGCTTCCATAGCCCAAGGTCTGCTTTCTCATGCTCATTTCCTCCTGGCCATCTAACTTGCAACTACAGCAACCTGGGCCAGCTCTACTATATTTTCTGAGCAAGATGTGGGACTCCCATTCCCAAGTAATGCAGCTGTTGAAGGGCAGAGATAGCTCTTAGGCTCTCAAGTACCCTCATGTCCAGCTCTGCTATGGTGCCAGTGCAGAGTATGGCCCGCTCTGCACAGCCATCAGTTATCAACTGACTCTAGGCACCATAACAGACCAGGGTGATCCTCTGGTAATTGGAAGTGTCAGACCAGTGCTGTTGCAGGTCCATGTAGTCTGATATGGACTTTGGTGGTAGTACCGGCCAGGATCTTACTATGAGCTTAGATGCCATCCTAGAATTCTCACATCAGGCTGTTCTCACAACTCTTGAATCTCCAGTTCCGCCTCTCTTCACCATGCACACATCCTTCTGCCTCTTTCTCTGTTCTATTGCCTCACTACTTATTTGTTCACTTTAGTTGTACCCAGGACCTCTAGGTGTCTAACTTCCTCTGGGTGTCTATCTCAGGGGTGGTCCTCAGAAGTTCTATGCCCCAAATATGCCATATGACATCAGGATGATGTCCTGTCCGGCTTCCTCACCAACATACATGTGGTGTGTGTGTGTGTGTGTGTGTGTGTGTGTGTGTGTGTAATTTTCCCTATAATTAAAAATTCTGAATTCTATGGAATTCAGATGGATTATTTTATTACAATATGTTTTTATTCTTGTTTATATGTTGCCAATATTACATAATCTATCACTTTAAGTTTCTCACAGAACACTTAATGCTCTTTTTTCAACAGCAAGCATTGAAATTGACCCTCCATAGTCTTTGTAAAATCAGTGTCTCAGTTAAGTAGGATTCTAAGTAGATACTCCAGGCATTGATTTGCCAAGTGATTGAAACTCTTCAAAACAATAATTGTCTGAATACCCTCATAGAGGCAGGGAAGGGGAGATGGGATAGGGGTTTTCTAAAGGAGAGACCTGGAAAAGGGAAAATATTTGAAATGTAAATAAAATATCAAAACTAAAAACAAAAACAAACGTTATCTTGAACATATGATATTTGCATGTCCATACAGATGCTTTACCTAAAATGATATTCCTTAGGCTACCGCTTTGTCTTAGCAAACAGAGAACAACAAATGTGATACCCATGTACTAGAGATACACTCAATATAGTAAGCCGTTTTTGCTTCTAAACTTGATAAGTTCAGAATATTTCTCAATTCAATTGTTTAACATTTGAGAAATGATTTGTAGTATTCATTAATAAAATTATAGATACCTAAATTACTTGTTTGCTTTGAATAACTGGGTATACAGATCAAAAGAGAATGTCAATGAAAATGATTGAAATTTAACTTTGACATGTCTTTTCATACATAAGAGATAAAGTAAGACTTAGTCACTTTCTAAAATAATATTACTGTCACTAAGGTTGTGTATAAATTCCTTGGCTTTATGGAAATAGTGGAATTGACCTGAAGCCTGCTCCTGATGAATAACTTTCATGGTATCTCTAAATGTTATGCAAGCTTCCCAGAGAGAAGATAAGTCAATAGTAATGACTGGTTTTAAAGACTATGAATTACACCAATTAACAACATGTCAAGATATGGCCAAGAGTGCAATTGTATTTGTGCCTTGAGGATAGAACCCACCAATTTAATGGGATATTCAATAAGAAGGAATTCATGTATGGGATTATAAATCTACCCAGCCAACCATGCTTGCTGACATCTTATGACATTTTTCTAAATGTATAGTTTGAGTAAGTTAAGATAAACCTAGAATTTAATATTTCAGGTTAGATTAAGAATACTTTTCTTATTCATATTATTCAAATATGTAGAAGCGTGAAGTCTTTCCACTGGATAAACATTTGTATTCATCACTAGAATTTTTTTCTATAATAAAACTACCGAATGACTTTTCCACAGACATCATCCTTCTCTCTATGTAATGGTTCAGTTTAGTTAAGGTTCCATGTGGTAGCAGAAATAACACAGAGAGCTTTTCTTTCCATTTATATGGAATATGTCTTAATGTTTCTTCATTTTTATCAGGACTCCTCATTGTCTAATTCAAGGTAATATTTTCCCTTTTTAAAAATTTTAAGCACTTAGATTAAATATTTTTATTCAGAAAAATCCAAAGCAACACAAAACAAAAACCTAAATCACTTGTACTATCTCTCAGCTTCTGATTTGGCTTTTCAGACCAGAAGTATCTTACACAAAATCTGATCTTTTCAAATCTTCTTAGAAGTTTGTTCTCTTATTTATTCTGCTTTAATTTGTGGTTTTAAAAATGTGGGAACTTATTTATATAGTTCACTTCACACTATTTTTTCTTTTCTTTATTCTCTTTTAGAATGTGATTTTCTTTTGTCTTAATTTCCTTTGAAGCATGGGATCTAATTTTATCATTTATTCTCTTGCTCGTTTAGTCTTTGATTCTATGTTGCCTTCTTCATTATGCCAAATTAAAAAAAAATGTTATGTGAGGCCATTTTCCCATCTCAAAACTGGTTGTCATTTTCTTTGGGTCCAATTACATATGAATGGCCAAGAGTAAGTCCATTTGAATTTATACCAAAATATTTTCCATAGGTAGATTTCAAGGCAAATCTGGTATCACACAATTTGACCGCAGTAAGTTTCCTTGGTTGCTTCTTTATCCCTTTCAGTGGCAATGGTTACAAGTTAGGTGTTTTGATCTTATTCTCTGTTTCTCTTCATATTTTTTTGTCTTTTATAACTTGTACCATTTTGTTTATTCTTGCATTTAGTTTCCTTGAGCATGTGTCTGATACATTTTGCATATTAGTGTCAGGCCACAGTTTGGCACTAAGAGGTGGCAGCCTACATAACAATTCCTGCGGACAATGTGAAGGATATGGAGAAGGATAAAGTGTGACTCAAATACCAGGATATTAGGCAGCCTTTCAAAAATACTTTATTATTATGATGATGATGATGATGATGATGATGATGATGATGATGATATTTTATTTACTTACATTTCAAATGTTATCCCATTTCCAGGTTTCCCCCCTCCCGGAAATCCCCTATCCCATCTACCCTTCCCCTCCTCCTATGAGGGTGCTCATCCATCCACCCACCTACTACTGCATCCCTGCCCTTACATTCATCTACACTGGGGCATCGAGCCTTCACTGAACCAATGGCCTCATCTCCTAGACTTTTAAAAATAAGATTTATTTATTTTATGTGAATAGATACTTTGCTTTCATTCGTGTGTGTGTGTGTGTGTGTGTGTGTGTGTGTGTGTGTGTGTGTGCCATATCCCCTGAAACTGGAGCTACAGACAGTTGTGAGTTTACATACGCATGCTGGGAACTGAACACAGGTCCTTCAATCCCAACCACTGATCAATGGCTGGATCATCTCAAAAAGTGTTCCATGTGTTTTGCAGCAGGCTGAGGATGAAGTTATGACTGTCATCATGTCATTTATCTTAGTCACATTTATAATCTATGTAAGATACGATGCCAGTGAACAAGCCTCATCTTCCAAACAGCCAACAAAAGTAAGCACTTTTTTATCTTGTTTGTAGAAAAACAAATATCTACCAAGTTTTAATCTTTCTATGTGGGGAAGAGGAGAGATAGACAAGGAAAAACAAAGGCAGACACATTCAGGAAGATGCAGAGCTACATAATTACAAAGAGACTGCACCATAAATCAAGGGCGAGACAGAGAGAAACCAGAGCAGAAGTACAGACTTATACACTTACAAACAGACAGAATTATATGAATTTGTGGTAAATATATCAATGAGTCTGCGAACTTTGTACTTAAATAAGATTCAATTACAAAGCAGTAACAAAGAAATAAAATTGTGAGCAAGCTAACAGAACAAAGAACACTAAAAATAACCATGGGATTTATTAACATAAAAATAAAACTTTATTTAATCTTGTCAAATTTAGGATATGAATGTAGTTCTCATGTCATAGTTTACATGTTCTAATACTATCAATGACCATAAGAAAAATATAGGACATTTTGCCTTCTGTGACTGTATTAAGGCTTTAACTGCTCTGGACAGATACCTTGACTCAGGCAGCACTTATAAGGACAACAATTAATTGGGATTGGCTTACAGGTTCAGAGGTTCAGTCCAGTGCCATCAATGCAGGAACATGGCAGCATCCAGGCAGGCATGGTGCAGGCAGAGCTGAGAGTCCTACTTCTTCATCTAAAGGCTGCTAGCAGAATATTGGCTTCTAGGCAGCTAAGATAGGGTCTTTCAGCCCCCGCACACATTGACACGCCTACTTCTACAACGCCACATTTACTTCAACAACTCCACAACTTCTAATAGTGCCACTCCATGTGGTGAGCATATACATACAATTATGTTCCACTGCCTGGTCCCTATGGGCTTATTCAAACATGTGAGTCTATGGGGCCATATCTAAATATAGCATAATGCAAAGTACATTTAGTCCAACTTCAAAAGTCCCCATAGTCTATAGAAGTTCACAGTTTAAAGTCTCTGCAGAGATTCATCCAATCACTTAACTGTAATCCCCAAAGCAAGACAGGAAACCAGCTGGACAAACTCCAATCTCTGCATCTCCATGTCTGATGTCAAAGTGATCTTTAGATCTCCAAATCCTTTTTACATCTTTGTTGACTGCAACAAACTTCTTTCTCCTAGGTTGGTTTCACTCCCTGTGAGCAGCTTTCCTCAGCGGGTATCCCAAAACTCTGGCATCTCTAACATCTTGGAGTCTCCAAGTTACCTTCAGTGTTACAGCTTCTTGTTTCAATGTCTGGGAATGATCTTCTGATCTCCTCCAAAAGGCTGGGATCAGTTTTCCATCTCTGCCCTCTGTAGTATTCTAAACTCAAGTTGATCCACTTCACAGCTGCTGCTGTTCTTGGTAATCATTCTGTGGTACTGGCATCTCCAGTATACTGGGGTCTTCTGATCCAATTAGGCTTCACCAATAGCCTCTCATATGTTCTCTTCTTGGTGCCAACCTCAAATACTTTGCATGACCCCTTTGGTCCTGGGCTGTCAACCACAAGTGAGGCTTTACCTTCACAATGGCCTTCCATGGCCTCTCAAAGTATTGAGGCTCGGCTGTTCTTCCTAATCCCTTCATGCCTTCAAAACTCGTACCACTTGGGTGACTCTTAGACATTACCAAGTATAGCTGCAGCACAAGGTACCACCTTGGCTATCTCTGGAACACAGATTCTTTGGGCTCTCATAAAATAGTTCCCAGGAGATTTCACCTCAGTGATGCTGTTCTCATCACCACTAATTTCTTGGTTTTTTTTTTGTTGTTGTTGTTGGGTTTTTGTTGTTGTTGTTGTTGTTGTTTTTTTAATTGGATATTTCCTTTAAATACATTTCAAATGTTTTCCCTTTTTTAGGTCTCCCATTGGAGGAACCCTCTATCCCATCTCCCCTCCCCCTGCCTCTATGAGGGTGCTCCCCCATCCACCCACCCTCTCCCTTCTTACTGCCCTGGCTTTCCCCTACACTGGGGCATGGAACACCCTCAAGCCCAAGGGCCTCTCCTCCCATAGATGTCCAAAAAGACCCTCCTCTGCCACATATGCAGTCAATGCCATGGGACCCTCCATGGGTATTCTTTGGATGGTGGTCCAGTGTCGGGAGGGGGAGGGGTAGGAGGGAGGGAGAGTTCTGGCCTGTTAACACTGTTGCTCCCTCAATTAGGCTGCAACCCCCCTCAGCTCCTTCAAGCCCTTTCCACCTCCTCCATCTGGGACCACCATGCTCAGTCCAATGGTTGGCTCCTAGCATTTGTCTCTGTATTTGTCAGACTCTGGCAAAGCCTCTCCAGAGACAGCAATATCAGGCTTCCATAAGCAAGCACTTCCGAGCATCCACGATAGTAAACAGGTTTGGTGGAAGTTTATGGGATGGATTCCCAGCTTTCTTAGTTTCAGCTAACCTGCATCAATTGTTCCAGAAGTCTCCTTCTACTCTTTACTATAAAGCCAGAACCACATGGCAGAAGATGCAGAGTTCTGTTGCTTGCAGGAGCTGGAACATGTCCCTCCCCTTCCTTGTTCTATTATGTTATCACTAGCTTCCTCTTTTTCAACTTCACTGCTTTCATTGCCTAAACTCAGATGTCCTGGATCTTGCTCTGCAGATTGACCTTGAATTTAGATATCTGTTTGTCTGTCTCCTGGGATTAAAAATGTGTGCCTATGCTTGGATTTCAGTTTTTCTTCATCTACAACATGCTCTGTCTCAAGCTGGCCTCAGATATCTGCAGGCTGGCCCTGACCTCCATGATCTACTTGGTTTTATCTCCTGGGATCAAAGGTGTGTGCTACCATGCCTAGATCTAAATTTAGTTGGGTAGGATCTTCTCCCAAAGTCCCACTCCTCTAAAAAAAGGTATATATTTACTTTCTAAGCTTGTTTAAAATGCTCTTCATGAAACTTAACTAGAGAACAATGTCTATGATGGGTGTTTCTGAGATTTCCTTTGTCAAGATCCACATTCTTCCAAATCTCAGCAATACCCCAGTCCCAGGAACCAACATTTGTCCTAGTTAGGGTTTTACTGGTGTGAACATATACCATGACTAAAGCAACTCTTATAAGGACAGAATTTAATTTTTTTATTTTCAAATGATATTTTATAAATAACAACAAATAGTTTTAATTATTAATCTATTTGTGTAGTTCTTGTCTCCTTCTGCGGCAGGAGACCTCAGTCTGTGCCACAGAGCTTCATAACCAAATAGCACAGGGAGAAGGCTAGCATCCAGGGAGTGTGGACAAGCCCATGAGTGGAGGTAAGACTGGTGCCACTGCTCAGAGGAACCCACCCAGAATCTGCAGGACACTGGAACAAAGGAACGGCTTGGACAGGAACATTCCAGTTTACACCTGTGGTCTGTGCCACGCAGCTCCATACAAATAGTGTAAGGAAAGAGCTACCCTCCCAGGAGTGTGGACAAGCCTATGATCAGGGGTAAGGTCAGCATCTCTGCTCAGAGAGACCTATCCAGAACCAACAACACACAGGGACTGAAAAGTGGCCTTCTGGTTTCTTCTGAGGCCGGGAAGCTGATCCCATAACACAGGGCTCCATACTCACTGCCAGGAGAGAGCTGGTCTCCCAATAGTGCCAACACACCTTTGAGCGAAGGAAGACCACCACTACTGTTCAAATTCCTCAATCAAGAGGGACCCTCAAAGAGCCATGTAGACACAGGAACCAAGGAACAGCTGGGGACAGGATGCTTCTGGTTTCTGTCTGCACCTCAGAACTGACCCTTTACCACAGCTCTCCAAACCCAAATTCCTCTCAGAGAGAGCTAGTCTCCAAAGGCTTGCAGGAGGGACAAGCCGCAGTCAGAGAGAGCAAGACCATCTAACTCCAGAGATAACCAGATGGCAAAAGGCAAGAATATAACAGAAATCAAGGCAACTTGGCATCATCAGAACCCTGTTCTCCCACCACAGCAAGCCCCTGGATACCCCAACACACCAGAAAAGGAAGACTTAGATTTAAAGTCACATCTTTTGATGATGATAGAAGATTTTAAGAAGGAGATAAATAACTCCCTTAAAGAAATACAAGAGAACACAGGTAAACAGCTAGAATCCCTTAAAGAGGAAATACAGGAAAACAAAATCAAACAGGCAAAGGAAATGAACAAAACCATCCAGGATCTAAAAATGGAAATAGAAACAATAAAGAAATTACAAAGGGAGACAACCCTGGAGAAAGAAACCCTAGGAAAGAGATCAGAAGCCATAGATGCAAGCATCACCAACAGAATAAAAGAGATAGAAGAGAGAATCTCAGGTGCAGAAGATACCATAGAAAATATTGACACAACAGTCAAAGAAAATGCAAAATGCAAAAAGCTCCTAACCTAAAACATACAGGATATCCAGGACACAATGAGAAGACCAAAGCTAAGGATAATAGGTATAGAAGAGAGTGAAGATTCCCAACTTAAAGGACAAGTAAATAACTTCAACAAAATCATAGAAGAAAAGTACTGTAACCTGAAGAAAGAGATGAACATAAACATTCAAGAAGCCTACAGAACTTCAAATAGATTGGACCAAAAAAGAAATTCCTCCCGTCACATAACAGTCAAACACAAAATAGCCACACAAACATAAAAACAACATCGAAAATAACAGGAAGCAACAATCACTATTCTTTAATATTTCTTAACATCAATGGACTCAATTCCCCAATATAAAGACATAGACTGATGGACTGGATTCATAAACAGGTCCCAGCATTTTGCTGCATCCAGGAAACACACTTAGATGTTAAAGACAAACACTACCTCAGAGTAAAAGGCTGGAAAATATTTTTCCAGTCAAATGGCCCCAAGAAGCAGACTGGAGTAGCTATTCTAGATCTTGCCCCAGCCAAAGGGGAAATGTTGGGGAGGAGCTGGGCTGGAGCTGGGTCCCTCCATGAGCCTCAGTTTTCAGCTTGTCACCAGCTAGTTCACTTGGTTTGGTGGTGGCAGTGGCTGGGAGCACTGTGAGGCCTTCTTCAGGAGACTAGATGTGGCCCTTTAGAGGAAGTCCTGTTCCATTGTTCCCACTACAGATCTCTATGGAAAGAAGCAGTCTATGGTTTCAGGACATTTATTGTCATGGTGAAAAGTGGCATGAGTGAATCGGTACCCCTGAACCTCAGGGCAGGTGTGAGATTGAAATACCTTTGCAGGGAGGAATGGTTGGGCAGGGAAGTCACTAAGCCTCTAAGTGCCTCATTAACATCAGGATGTCTTGAGGCTATGTGACCACCCATGGAGGGGTTTGGGCATTCCCCATTACATGACTGATTGTTACATACCTATGGATAGCTGTGACCTCATGTCAGGAGCTTGGGACATTGGAGCATGGCAAAATGCCTACTGTCCCTTGTAGGGTTATTCCTTGTTGGGGAGCTCCTACTGGGTCCTGGGGTTTTAAACCTTAGTTTAACAATAAACCAGTCTCCCTTCCAGAGTCCCACACAAAAAGAATGTTATCTACATATATCTAGGGGCAAAGCATTTTTTACATATGTTCTGTTTGCTGTACAGCTAGAAAATCCTTATTGTACAAAATTTCAAAAGTCACCCCATCATAGAACGAGTATCTCCCCTTCTATCTTCTGTATCTCTACTTCTTTGAGTTATCTCTAGCTAGTTCTCTAAAATGTCACTTTAAATTTCTTCCAAGGTTGTTACTACTTTCCTAATTTTGTTGAGTTTATGACTGGTCAGTTTAACCTTCTGTCTTCCCGTCTGCATGCAAAGAGAAATAACATATTGTTATGAAAAAGAGAGAATGTACCTAAATGTTCACATGACACTCACAGCCCCATACCTTATTGTGTGTTTGTGTGTGTGTTCATGTGTATGTGTATGTGTGCCTGTTGGAGTATGTTTGAGCATGCTCATACATACATAGTAGTTTGTTTACTTTAGGGAGTTCTACAGTAGTAAGCTTTCTTCAAAGTTTCTAGAGTTATTTACCCCATCTCACACTACTCTCTCCACCCTGTATTCCTGCCCACTTTTAACTTGCTCTATCATTTTCCCTTCTTTCTTTATAATATCTAGTTGTGATTTCTGTTCCTTTGAAGTTTCAACCATGTTTCCCCTTACTATATTTCATACATCAATGGGTCTGAAATTCTGTTTAATTTGTAATAGACCTAGAAGCCAAGATACCTCATTGTCTTAATAATTAAAATATTAGTATTAGTTTATTGGGAAAAGGGTAGCACTTTCTGAATTCAAAAGATGAGCGTGTGATCTATATTCAAAGATTCTATATGCTTCCAATTCAACTACAAAAATAAATGGTAAGAATTGCCCTGGATATTCTCTGCCTCCTTTATCTTAAACAACTTTAATATGTCAAGACGTTGATTTATCTTCTATTTTTCATTTGTTTTTCATGGTCTGACAAGTGGTTTTCTTAGTAAATCAGATAAATCAGCTTTATTTTGCTGCATTACAAATTGTCATACACATTGTGCTTAAGATCATCTTGGTTTACTGGTCTTCGAACATTTGACTCAATAATCCTGTTAAGTTCTACGCCAGGTGAAATAAAGGAATTTGATAGGAAATGCTATTTCTCATTCTCTGGAGAATTCATGGGGAAAACCTGTTTCTAAGAAAATTGAAATGTTATATATATATATATATATATATATATATATATATATATATATATATGCATGCTTTAGAGCCTCATTAAAGCTGGCAGCATTTATTACTTACTTTGATAGTTTGCTTATATCCTGGGAATGCTATCTTGCCTGGTTTTCAAATTTAGTAATGTTTTCTTAAATCCTTAATGAATGTCAGTTCCCTCTTACACTGCAAATGATTTTTCTTGCCCCTATGGACTCATGTAATATGTCCATCCATATAAATTCCACTATTTTATAGTCCTCTACTACATGTAATGTATTAACTAAATCATTGTAGTAATATCACCCACCTTATCAAATCCTCTAATTTAAATAGGGTGAGTTTTTTGAAAGGCTATCATAAAAACTAAGCCTACCATGTTAATCTTTTGTACCTTTTATTTTAAAAGATTGTTCATCCTGCTGTTCAGGAGGATAAGTTATTTTTGTTATTTCATTTAAAGGCACAGGTTGTGTAAAACATTAATGTATTTTGTTTTTGAAATACAGTTGTTAAGAAGGTTTCATAGAAATACAAAGATCAAGAAGACAGATGAAATTTTATTCATGCATATATACCCATATATGAAAAGATAATAAATTCATAAAGTAATTACTTGTTTCTTATTCAACCAACCAATGAATGGGGAATACTTTTAGGTAGTGTTATGGGGTTGGTTTCATATCCTATGACTGATATTCTTCTTTTCATTTCCCTATATAACCATGGTAAGGACGATACCATGCAACCTGGAGATTTGCATTAAAGTTTAGCTCAAATATGGAATAGCAGATTAGGGACCCTAGCAATCTTGTTTTGTGGGCATAAAATGGTTGCTATTCTCATATTTTTACAGAATGATTTGTGTGAAAATAGAACAGGATATTTTCATTAGCCTGGAATAGCTGTCACATTACTTACTTTATCCTGGGGTGTCTAGTAAGAGTGAGTGTCCCTGAGATTTACCAAAATAAGTTTCTAACAAAAAGTCTACTGTAACGCTATTGAATACTAGATTAAAATGTAAATATTTTTCACACCTATTGATCACTGAGATTTCTAAGTTCTAAATTTTCTAATGTTGAAATTCAATGTCAAAGCGAAAATGTCATTGATAATTATAATTTATGGCCTGAGTGTTTCCAAAGATACTTTAGACAATTTGCTTACATTACAATGCCAAAAGGACCAAGAGAGAAGGAAGGATAAACACAGTTACAACAAATATGAGAGAGGCATAAATAACCCATACTTCTGCAAAACATTTAGGAAAAATTAAGGGCCCAGTAGGTATGAATAAACAAAAGAATGCAAAGATCTAAATTACAACACAGGAATCATGGGTGGTGAACAAATATTTAATTTCACTAATATCCAGTAAAGTATAAATTCATAGTATATTGTTTCTAGCTATATTTTAAAGGAATTTATTTATGAATTAATTGACACCATATGTTGTTTTCTTTAGGGGCTTAAATCAATTAAAAATCAATAGACTGATGACAATTATTTCTTAAGAAATAAAAACCAGTGCCAACCCCAAATAAGGTCAAATATAAGTCTTCAATGATGCTGGGAGTGATCCACACTTGCTTTCTGCAACATGAGAATATAGACTCACTTTGTCCATCAAGGAACTGTCTGATTGCTTCTTTTTTGTTTGATTAATCCATCATCGTTGGACATTCCCTGTATTTTAATATCTGCTTTGGAAAAAATATTATACTGTATTGGTATTGCAAATTATTTTAGATCAGGACCAAACTGTATTAATTATCCTACCTTTATATTTATGGGAGAACATATTTGTTCTTTTTCCCCACCGCCAAATGCCTAAGTAATTCAGACTAATTCTCTATTATCTGAGTACTCATTGATGTAGTGTCTACCAAAGTTACCTCTATTCAGAAATTTCCTTCATCAACTTCATTTTGATATTTATACATACACAGTCTTTGCAATATTGATGATTTTTCTCACCTTTTTCTATGACTATCATCTGAAATCTTTGGTCTATACTTTTATTCCATTATCTCATTTTTGTAAAAACAAATTTAATATTGTGTATTCATTTCACTCTTGATTTTAAGGGGAATACCCTCAGTGTTCACTTAATAAAGATAATATGACAGATTTAAAAAAGAGAGAGTGAGTGTTCCCTTTATGAGCAGTGTTTGTTATTTAATCAGAGGCATACATATCAAAAGAGAATGATAAGCACATTTGAAATTAGGGCACCTATTGTTCTCTTTTTCGACAGCATCTGATAGCTGTGATAGTGAAGGTTAATAACTGCATTATGTCATTTCAATATAGAGAAAACATTTGCAGCAGTTAAATAATTTACTGCATGTGATGTCAATCAACAGCAAAGTTGATGCCTGAAGGCAGGATAGTGAAGGAGGTTTCCTTATAAAATTGACATTTGAGATGTGGCTTAGGAGACTAGGACAGGACAGTCTCATGCAGGTCACAGCAGGCATGTCTTTAACAGGAAGTAGATCTAATTTGGAGGCATTAAGGGAGATTAAAATTGCCTTGATTATAGGTAAAAGGAATTTAAACAACAGTAGATATTAAGAATGAATGTAGGGGTGAGGAGGTCAGAGCTCAGAGTTTAAACATTTGAACTGTATTTGGAATTTTAACTTGGAACATCACTGGCTTTCATCAGTTCATCTAGAATTCACTAGAGAGTTTTAAAAAAAAGATGTCTTGGGAAATATAAATTCTAATTATGAGCATTAAAAAGGCCTAGTAACATAATACCTTTTGAGGAAAAAAGGGAATTATCAACAAGGTTTATGGATCCATATTATCTGGAAAGGCAAGTCTTGAGTGAATTTCCAAGTAAAAAGTAGTCAATGGGTTTCAAAGTTATATGCTTTAAATGGTTTGTTTATAAATTCAAATAAGTGCTGTGATTTTTCATGTTGTGTATGTTTGATAATGAATGGTACAGAAAATATTTTCTGTTGAATAAAGACAGCCACTCTTTGATAAATTTACAATAAATATAAATTTAACATACAGTTAATTTGCATGTTGTTGGAATTAGTTCTTTAATGTTTGAATGCATTTTTTCATGAGTCTGAATTTTGTGATATTTTATATAATATCTTTATATTTCTTTTTCATAGAAGCTTACAAACCTCAAGAGGAATATCTGAATGATTACAAAATTTGTACAAAGATACACACATATATAATTATACCTATGTAATGACCTGTTCTTCTCTGAAACCAAGGACTATCCTGGACATGTCAAAGCTAGTTATAGGTTTTCTTTTCTAATGGATTCATTTCCATTATTGTTTGGATAAGCTTCTTTATGAGATCTCTATAGATGATTACACAATAGGTCTTGAGGATTACTTGTACTGTGCTTCATTATACTTGTGAAAAACAATGCACATAATTAAACAAACAGCAGCAATACATTTACATCTTTGAAATTTACTAAACTCCAAGTCAGTGACAAGGAACTGAGAGTGAATTTAGAAAGCTATTTGAAATTCTTGCTATCTCACTATAATAAGAGATGAGAATAAGAATAAGAAATTGAGAAACCCAGAATATAGCAGTCTGCTTGAAAATATCTCTTCACACTAGTTGAGTAAATTGCATTTATAGTCTTGGCAATAGCAAATTCTATGGTTATCTCAAAGAATATGCCAGAGAGGCAAATAAGACAATCAAGACAAATTTGCAAATACAGTGTAGAGAGTATAAAAATGATTCTATACAAATGTAAATTTCAGCTTCAAACAATCGCTTCAGACTTTAGTACAGGGCGATCTTGAGGAACATACTCTAACATGACTTAAAAGAAACGTATTCTTCATGAATTTGATTGTTAAGATCCATAATATAACTCAGGAAATTTTTTTGAAAAAGTATAGCTCAAATACTCTATATCTCAGAAGTGGGAAATAACAACATCTTCATATTCAATATTGATCAAATGCAGACAAGTCCCATAGAAGTTTGAAGATACTTATCTCAGACTCAGCATCAAGTAAACTTGTATTATTTATTACAAGTTAATATTTTGTAATGGCAATATGATAGAATAAATACATAGGAGTAATATTTGTTTTTATTCATTTTTTAAAAAGACAAGGTTACCATTTTTAAAGTGAGGCAGAAAAAAGGTAGTGAATTCTATCATGAATTACAGATTGCCTACCAGAGTTGTGAATGTATAAGCATTAACTGATAGGGTGTGTGTATGTGTGTGTGTGTGTGTGTGATGACAGATGGTAGAATATAGATAGATAGATAGATGATAGAATATAGATAGATTGATAGATAGAGAGACAGAGAGAGAGATGATAGAGAGAAAATAGATTATGAGACAGTAGCAAGGCACAAATAGAGAAAAATAATCAACTTCTCAAAATTCATTTTTACAGAATTCTGAGAGCAAGATGGGTAAAATACTGACAGTCTGATTCAATGCCGATGACTGTCATGAACTGCATTGGAATGGTAGGCCCTTCGTAATATATTTTAGACTTTCCTCCAGGATTCTTCATAAAATTATTGAATGCATTTTGTTCTGTATTGCTAGCAGAGATTGCAAATGAGCTGGTAACATTATACTTCTTAAGTGATGTTCCACCTGCTTAATCAATATCTTCCTACTTTACATTTGAAGTTATTGGGAGCAGTCATGTGTATACAAATATGACAGAGAAAAATAGACAAATATGATATAAAACTCTATACTCAAAAGTTACCAATTTACAGATATGGAACAACTTTTTACGAGGATGAAAACCACAAACCTCATAATGATAAGAAATAGACTATTTGGTCCTGCAAGGTTAGCTGTAATCAGAAGGAAAATCAGGGAAGGATAAATAAACCTAAGTATGTCAGAAGAAGAGTTTTGGAATCCCATTAGTTTCTATGCTATTTAAAGTATTTAAAAATAAAATGTTTGTACAGAGATATTTTGCATGCATGAATAATTTTCTCCTAGAAATCATATAGTGCTATAAGTAAATCCAAATGCCAGGCACAAGTTACCTTTAGAAGAGTTGTTGTTGAGGATCACGGAGAAATCAGTCTTAAACTAAACAGGAAACCCTCTGCCTCATGTATAACTTGCATATTTCTGGGAAGTGGTATTTGGTCAGCACATTTAGAAAGATATGAACTGTTTACACCATAATTCCTAGATGCTGCAATCATTTTCTTACAGTTAAGATTACACTGGTGCGATAAGGAAAGCCTAATCACCGTTAGCAGTTAGTGGATTTAGTTGATACTTCACAGGGAATTTTTCATATGTGGCACAGTAACCATGATCAAAACCTAGGGCAATAAAAGCCATAGGCCGCAGGTTAGGATCTATTGATGTTGTTTTGCTACATAACCAGTTTGTCAAGCTCCCTTATATATATGTTCATAATCATTCATTTGTGTCACTCTCAACCTTGGAAAGAACATTTCCTCATGCAGAGGTAGTGGCAAATTCAGAAGTATTCGGGGTGACAAGAATACTAATTCATGAGTGCTGAGTCTAATGTAATCTCTATATCACTCTGCCTGTGTGGCTCAGGAAGTCTTGCCAAGGAGACAGTGGAAAGTGAGTTAAACCTTCTCGAATGGAAAGTGGAGTGACCTCTGCACCACTTGATGAGGAGATAATGGCAGTTGCTAGCTGCTGGGAAAAGGAAAGCCACTTTTTTTCAGGGGAGTGGACACTGGTAGATTGCCTATATTCAGGTAAATAACCCTACACATGTGCACAAGAAGAGTACGAATTTATTATGAAAAGAAAAAACCAAATTTTGAGTTAGATCTAAATATGATCTTAGGCAGTGTAGCAGAGTAAAAGGGAGGGAACAAGGAAAAGATAGAATTGCTGTACAGTGCGCACAAGGACAAAGTTCCACACACCATGGAGAAAGACCATGGGCATGCTCAAGTAGATGGAGCAAAGTCCACAGTGGTTTAATCCTACAGAAAGAACTACAGGCAATTTTGGAAACCCTCTAAAGTGTAAAATATGGTCTTCTCCACGTAGTAGCACATCAATTGGTTGTTCTGTACTATGCAGTCAGCCCTTAAAACATACATAAAAAGTAACATTATATGGAGTGATACATACATGTATATATATATATATATATATATATATATATATATACAATAATAATTGAAGAAAAATGAGGCTATGAATTTGAAGACAGAGTGTGGGATGTAATGAAGGGTTGGGGGGAAAGGAAAGAAGAAATGTTGTAGTTATAATTTCACAAATAAAAATAAAATTATATATTAAAAAAGAATAAACAATTAAAACTATGAATATAATTTGGCACAGCCATAAATCAGTGCAAACAAATAATTAAGATGTAAATCCCTGCCAGCAGGAAGTCCTGCTTCCAGATGCTTCAATCTCAGTACACTTATAGCCGACTGTCAGCCTGTGCCAATCCAATTAAGAAGAAATGTTACAAAATTGTGACTTAAATGTGTTTCTTCTAGGATTACAAATAATTTGGCCATAATTTCTTCATAGTACTAGCAGGCTTGAGTGATAGCACACCAGTTAGGAAAGCATAGTGTTCTTGCAGAGTATCTGAGCTGAGTTTTCAACACACATATAGAGCACACAGCGGCCACTTTAACTCTAGGTCCAGGGATCTCACTTTGTGTTCTGGTCTTCTTGGCATCTGCATGTATGTGCACATAGGCATGCACAGATACACAGACACCTAGATGTATGCACAGAAATAATAAAATAACTATTTAATAAAGACATAAATTATTACAGAATAAAAGAGAAAAATCAAAGAATCTGACAAGGCCACAAAGTGACATCATTGTGAAAATCATTATCGATAAGTGTGTTGGCAGTGTGTAGCCTTAATGGGATATATTGACTGTGTTTTTTTTCCCTCAAACATATAATCCAACATAATTAACTGTATGGGGAAAATGATCAAATTCTCACAAGGGCAAATTCCACAATGCATTGTCCTATATTTTTCTAAACTGTTAGGCTCCTTGAAAAAGAAAGGAAAAAATAAGAGAAGTCTGAGGACGTCCAGTTATCAACAGGAGCACAATAAGAGATACAAATAAGTTGTGGTGTTCTTGATAGGATCCTGGAAAGAAAAAACATATTAAGCAGAAGATATAACTATAGTGTAGCTTAATTCAATATAGTATACATAGTTATTAATAAATTTTAACTAATGTATAATGGAAACGTTATTAAAATAGGAATGCAGAAATAAGCATTTTCATTAATTTGTTCTTTTCTTTTTTTTTACCAAATACACAATTTTTATCCCATAAAATAATATTTAGTATTTTTACAGAGACACTAAGTGTTTGTAAACAAGTGTTTCCAATTTTTGTGCCTTTTCTTGTAGCCCCTTGCCTTTTGTTGTTTGGCTTATTCAATTTTACTATGGTGGTTTTGTTTTACATTTTATTTTGGTTTATTGTTAAGTCTTTTTCTTTTTTTTTTAAGATTTATTTATTATATGTAACTACACTGTAGCTGTCTTCAGACACACCAGAAGAGGGCACCAGATTTCATTACTGATGGTTATGAAACACCATGTGGTTGCTAGGATTTGAACTCAGGACCTAAGGAAGAACAGTCAGTGCTCCTAACCACTGAGCCATCTCTCCAACCCTATTGTTAAGTCTTAAAAGTTGGCTTTTTTCTAAAGAGAAACAGAAAGGAAGTAGACTGCAATAGGAGAGGGTTTGGAGAGGAACCAATAATTAAAATATATTGAATGAAAAATATAATCTCTTTTCAATAAAGGGGAAATGGAAAAAAAAGGAAACTTGTTTCCTTAAAGATAAATGTGTCCATGATAAATTATGAAACTATAAATATAAAATTCTATTTTAAAAATAAATTAGTGATGTCAATGAAGCAAGCTAGGCATGAAGCTATTTTGACAAAGCAATTCTCCCTTATCCATATATCACACCTTACCCATATATCACACCTTATCCATATATCACACCTTATCCATATATCACACCTTACCCATATATCACACCTTATCCATATATCACACCTTATCCATAAATCACACCTTATCCATATATCACACCTTACCCATATATCACACCTTCGTCAAGCAACGCTGAACACTGTTCAGAAGGAAGGGCTGGATACCATGTTGTTCCTAGCACCATCAATTCATACATACAGATGTTTTCTGTGAGACATGATGATATAACTGTATTAAAACCTACTTAATGAATGGTAAGTCCTACTAATTACAAATATAACAGAATGTAGAGCTACAACATGAAGAAATATGGCAAGGAACTGCAAAATGGAGGGTTCAAGAGAGAGGAATAACTTCCCTTTCTGTTTCAGGAAGCTATAGGCTTAATAAAGGCATGCCATTGCACTTACAAAAGTGTAAAAATATTCGCTGGAGACAGCACTCCCTCACTATTTGATATAGATTTCTTTTTCCATTTTCTTCTTATTTTAATGGTTTGAACCTTCACAGGCCTATGGTGAAGAGCACTATTTTTGATAGCTTTGTATACACCTCATTTTTTTTTTCTTTTGGTTGGGGTTTTGTCTCTTGACAACCCTGTGTATTTCTTAGTACAGAGGTTTATTTAGATTCAAATCTGCACTTCATGAACTATTTTTTGTGGAATAGACTTAGCGATGTCACTTAATATAGGGAATTTAAGGTTCTTCACTTTAAATCCTGCTTCCCTTTCTGGAGGAAGAAACAGATCTTGTTTTCTTTCATGCTGACTTCTCATCAAAATTTCCTCTTGTTCTGCTTTACATTCTTAGAGATTTCTTCCTCCAGTTCCAACCAAAGCAGGAGAAATAATGCTTTCTCTATAGGTCTATTGGAAATTGTTTCTTTCAGTTGTTACATTCAGCATAGTTCTGCTGAAAGCTAATGTAATCTATGTGTAGTTCTAAAATGAAAGAGCATTTAAATATTGCACACCAAGAGAGCTGCCACCTTCATACCAGTGATTATCAAAGCAGCAGCCCCAGGGCAAACCTCCTTCCTGGTTTGAATCAGTTTCCCCAGATGTCTCCTGGACTTATCTGTTGATGTGGCCTTTGAACACACACACTCCACAAGCTTGATCTTGCTTCTTCCCCACTAACTCCTTGTCCCGTCTGAGTGTTGCTATTCCCTTACATGATACCACTCCCTGCAGAGTTGTTGAAATCTTGAGCATAGCTATAATCAGGGTAATCAACTGTTCTTTTCCTCACAGTTGACAGATAAACTGCCATGTTCAGACTACAGATAACTCTAATTAGCCTCTTTTTTTCAAATTTTACCTTCTAGTTTGGTCTTGGGAAGGGTTACTGACATTGTTAAGCAAAATGTGCTGCTGGGATTTTGAAAATAATTAGATAAGGGTGTCAGAGAAAGATTTAATATGAAGCTAATGAAGCTGAAACTGAAGGTCATCCACTGCAGGAGTGCCTGTGACTTCTGTGAACAATAGTGCCACAACAATGTCTAGATAAAGACAACTGTCAGCTTGCTATTAGGAATCATCCTGGTGAACTTCTGACTAATTCCCAATGGGAGTCTTACAAGATGGAGAACGCATTTCTAATTCCTCTATCAATTCTGCCTAAATTCTGAATGCATATTGACTTTACACAAACTTGATGTTCTTAATTTTTTACATAATTTCTTTAAATGGTTTCCAAATTATATAATATCCAGGTCTGGTAAAAACCTGTACCTGTCCATGAAAGAAAGAATTTTTATACATATAGACAAATTTAATGAACATCGTAAGTGACAGTAAACTAGAAAACAAAGTAAGAGAAGGGCCATGTAATTATCATAAATCTCTCTAAAAGTGCTCTTTGTAAATGGATATGTGATTGAATCAACATTGACACATGATTCTCCATTTTCCATTATGTGACAAGAACTTTTCTTATTAAGATAATCATATTGCTTAGGGTGATTGTCACTTAAAGAAAAAGTCATTTTATATGTCTTATTATTAACATGCTTGTATAATATCCAATATGTTCAATTTTTATTTCTTTACTCTTTGATACTTATACAAAGAAAGCCAATTCCAGACTTGATTTTGGTTAATCACTAACTTAAAATTTGTTTATGCAAAGTGTTGGTATGTGTAATAATTCCCATACTGCACTTATAATGTGTAGTTAATTTTTGCATATATATGTATATATGCAAATATACATACCTACATATGAATATATATATATACATATATATGTATATATATATGTATGTATATACTTAAATTTCCCCCAATATGACCATTTGAAGGACTATTTTTATTAAACACAATTCATTAAGCTTTTGTTACAGTGCTAGATT
This sequence comes from Rhynchomys soricoides, assembly GCA_019843965.1. Classification (NCBI taxonomy): domain Eukaryota; kingdom Metazoa; phylum Chordata; class Mammalia; order Rodentia; family Muridae; genus Rhynchomys; species Rhynchomys soricoides. The sequence goes on from JADRCH010000047.1 coordinate 14,384,133, forward strand.
TTTAGTCTAGATGATTGGCCACACATCTGGGATTATCCTTATGAGTCTGAGGCTCGGGAGATACCTTGATTAAGTTACTAAGATTTCTAAATGTTTAATAAGAATTATATGATGAAAAAGACTACAAACTTTAAGGAATATGAGATCTATTTTAATTACATGCACCTAATTTTAACATCAATATAAATTTAAATGTTACTCAAAAGAATGGAGGAATTTATTTTTTAAAAAAAGTTAGGCAATATGTTGTTCTTAAATATGTAAAATTTTATTATTTATTTTTAGTATAATATAACTGTAACATTATCAATTTTGGAGGCTGGATAGCTCAGAAGTTAAAATTATTGCAGTAACAGAGGACTGGAATTCAGTTACCACCACCCATATCTGATAGTTTAGAAATGGTTCTAAGTCCAGCTTTAATAAATTTGATGTCCCCTTCTGGCCTCCAAGAGTGTATTCCCCCTACACACAAACACACACACACACACACACACACACACACACACACACACAAACACTCATACATACATACAAAAACACATTTGTAGATACATAGACATAAAGTACAAAACTCTTAAGTGTTTAATATTCCATTAGGCTTATATAAAATATTTTCAATTTTCAGTCATTCATGAACATGTAGGCTGATTCATGACTTATTTATTGTGGACAATGATTTAGTGTGTATATTAGTGTTTCTAAAGTGATGACAAAGCACAGTGGTCATGAACAGCTTGGGTAAGAATGAGTTTCTTTCATTCTATAGCTTTAAAGCCAACTCCATTGCTGATGGAAGTCAGGGTAGAAACTCAAACAGGGTGTGGATCTGGGAACAGAAATTGATGCAGGGTATGTAAAGAGTTCTGCTTGCTAGCTAGATCTACATGAGTTACTCAGCCTGCAGTTTTTTTTTAATTCCCCGTTTTTAATTGGATATTTTATTTATTTACATTTCAATTGTTATCCCCTTTCAATCGGCTTATAAGAAATACTTATTTGCCAGGACTACCAGCACAGTGGTGGCCCTGCCTAGAGTGTCCCTCCCAGATAAATTTTTCAACATGGCTTGTGCACAGTGGGAGCATTTCTCAATTGAACTGTCTTCTTCCCAGATGACTTTGTCTTGTATCACATTGCAATAAAATTAACCAACAAACATGGGTATGCAGGAACTATAAGTTAAGTTTCTTTGAATGTCTTTACAGATGTTTTTATAAGCCATGGCATTATATTGAGATTTTCATTACCAGAAGTTCTGTATTTTCAAAAATAAGTTAGAAGTTGGAAAATAAAGTAAATGACTGAAACACACCAGTACCTGAACTTGATACAAACTGTTGAAATTATGCCTTCACAACTACTGTAACCAACTGCACTGGACATGCACAGTGTGTATCATTAACAATAAATCAAGGAAGACAGAGGGCTAATGAGACCCTTAACATTTGCCTCTGCTTTATTAGTTATTTATAGGCACTAGGAGTCAGGGACCACTCTAATTTAAGGTGTACCCCATGCTGAGCTCACAAGGCTTCAGTTAACAGCTACCAACACATATTCACACTGATGGGCACCAAAACAAAATGTCATGTGCCTGAGAAAGAGATTTGTGGAGAGGAGGAAGTTTGACATGAGAGATGGTGGGGGGTAGAGTTTGAAAGTTCTAGTTATGTGAGATATGCATTATAAATTATATCAAATTCAATTTAATGAACAAAAAGTCTTTCTTGACTTTGGAATATTACATGTATTGTTTTACGTTCATAGCCTCTGATCAGTTATTTATTGTTTTATTAAAACTGGGAAAACTTTAAGTAGCTTCAGATATTCATGTCTATAGAGTAAGAAAAGCAAAGAGGAAGAGGACAGATGTCCGCAATGACTTATTTTGCTAAGGTGTGTATTAAGACAAAAATAAAGAATGAATCTGGGCACTTCATCAACCTGTGTATGCAAACTTATATTATAAATCATCCTAATCTACATTCTACACTACATTTAATATGTGAAACTTTTATAAAAATGTATATACACATAATATGAGTTTTATAAAGTAATATTTAACTGAACACAGAAATAACAAAATTGTTTGGGAAAAAAATTTGTTATGTAATATTATACAATACATAGCCTGTGGATTTTGGAAACATTTGTTCAGGGAAATGACCCCTGGATAAAAAGGAGATTTTGAAGTTATAGTAAACGGAATGTTATTCATTCATTTCTAGCAATAATCAGGCATTCACACCATTTACTATGTTACTTTGCAGAGTTTCCATGAGAGAGCATGTTGCAGCCTCACCACATATATGAAGGTGTGTCCAAATAGTTTGGTGGCTAAAAGCTGGATGGAGGGTGGCATTTGCTTCTGAGGAAGTGCTTGGCGCCTCTGTTTTAACCCAGATTACTCCTAAACTCAGACTGAGGGACACATGAGACCACTAACCTCAGTATCAACACAGGAGTGAGAAACCTAAATATTTGCTGCTTTCCTTTGTTGTGATTGTAGGTTTGTTGTGAGTCATTATCATTGTACAAATCAAATAAGTATATCAATATTAATATCAGTCTGGAAACTTCTATGATGAAATGTGGAATTTCTTTGAGAAGAAATCTTAGAAAAAGAACATAATGTAGAAAGTAGAAAACAAACTATTATGATAATGAAAAAAGAGATGAGCTTCTCTATGCACTGTGATAGAATAATTACTGTTTACAGCAGGCTTAGTTTTCATAAGCACATTTTAAATGTTTTTTTGTACAAATATTTTAAAAAGTATATTCTTGTTTCCTTTTGCCTTTCTTGTTTTCATGAAATTTATGTCGGTTACAAACAGAATACAACTGCTTTACTCTCAGCACACATAAGGCAAGCAGTTCATACTCATCAAGTGATTAATTCTTTAATAAATTCTAGTTACTAACAGTTGTTGATTACAAATTGTATTACATGATGGTTTGCATTCTTTTCTCCATTTATTATGGATCATATTTCTTATTTTCCCACTTTCCTTTGTCATAATTTAATATTTTACTAGCAGTTGATTTTTAGTATATTGTTTAAAGTAAGAGTAGCTCTAGACTCACTAGCATTGAAAAGATTAGAATGTTTCCTCGTTTCAGACACTATTATGGCTTAAATCTCTGTAAAGTCTTCCCTGCCCTTTATTTCTCTGTACTTGCAGTTTTGTTATGTACATGTATTAATTGGTGTTTATTTAAACATAGATTGTGTTATGTACTGCATGATTACATTATATGCGTGTTTCAGAAGAGCTGCACATTGCATTTGCTTCTTTGTGGGCCATCTTCATATCCATTTTTCACATTATTTCATAAGTTTATTCTATCCTTTTATTTGTCTGTTATATTTTACGAAAAATGACAGTGTTGCTGCAGTCCTTTTATGAACCACAGCTCTATATAGGACTTATTTCCCTAAGAATCTCTTAATTCTAAAAAGAATAAAATGGCATTTCTTCGTGTGTGAATGATGTTTTCACAGGGTATTGAATTCCAGGTCATCGTTTCACACATACAGTCCGGTGTTTGTTGGTTTCTCCTGTTGGCTTTTGGGAAATCGCTCTTTAAAGGCAATATGTGTTTTCCATGTGGCTTCCTTCTTCTCTGGCTGCCTTTAGATTATCCTTTGTCTTTGTTATTGGCAGCTTTAGTGTTCATATTTTTTTTCCCTTTTCTCTTCTTGAGTCCTTTCTCAGTTGTGTTCTTGTGGCATGCCTAATTGTTTTTGCATGAAATTATGTATGAACCATGGAGAGGGAAATTGGAAAAACTATTTTTGTTGTTGTTGTTGGTGGTGGTTTTAGTTCCAAAAGCATTTGCTTCAAGAATCAATTAAGCAGTAGAAAGGCATCCTTAGAGAAGCAAGCCCGATTTGATTTGAAGCTGGCTTCAGCTGCTAAGTGAGCTGGCCAGTTTCCTGTGCATAGAAAAAAAGGCAAATCCCTCTAAGTTCCCAAGAGAAAATTGAATGTGTGATTCAAGAGCTTCTCACAGATAGTTTCTGATTTCAATTTGTGCCCTCTTCCCTTTTCCTTCTATTTGACCAAAGTTTGCCTGCCTTTCAAGCTACGATTCCCAGGAGTCAGCCTCACAGTTTGAGCCTACACAGCTGTCTAGTGGAATGGGAAGTGAAAAGCTATGCTGTGGGATAACTCCATTAACTTCAAACTGAGGCATATTTTAAAATGGGAACTTATTGTTGCCTGTTGTATTTCACTACTGAAATTCATTCTGCTTTTTTTTTCTGGTTAGAATATTCTATATAACATCAAATTCAAATTTACTATGTTTTTCCAATACTGAAACCCCACAGTTCTAATAATGGATACTTAAATCTCAGTTTTATGTATATGTAAATAAACATATAAATATAAATAAAATATATAAAATATAAAATATGATCATATATATGATCATATTTTATTTTATTTGAAATTTTCTTATTTTTCATTTCACAATTGTGTTATTTATAGTCAGTGCTCAGTAAAGAGTAATTACAAAAATTTCAGAAAATTTTCGTTGAAATTATTAAGATTGTTTCTTTTTTAAAATTATTTTATTTATTTTCATTTCAAGGCTTGAACCCTCCTGGTTCTCCCTCCAAGAGTGTTTCAATCCATCCCTGGGAGCTCTTAGAGATTGAGCCACCAACCAAAGAGCATACATAGGCTGGTCCTTTGTCCTCAGTACATATGTAGCAGCGGGCTACTTGTCTGGCCTCAGTAGGAGAGGATGTGTCTAATCCTGGGGAGACTTGATGTCTCAGGACAGGAGGGGTACCGTCTTAGAAGGAAAGGGGAGGAGATATGGATGAAAGAACTCTGAGAGAGGGTCTAGGAGGGGGGCAATATTTTTATGTAAATAAATAAAATTGATTATTGTAAATAACAATAATAAAAGACATTAAAGATTTTGGTACGTGTGATTTTTTATAAATTTATTTATTTATGTATATGAGTTTTTATTTATTTTATGTATACATTGCTCTCTTCAAACACAGCAGAACAGGGTATCAGATCTCATTTCAGATGGTTGTCAGCCAACATGCCGATGCTGGGAATTGAATTCAGGACCTCTGGAAGAGCAGTCAATGTTATTAACTGCTTAGCCATCTCTTTAGTGCCCCACACCCATTTTAACAAGTTTTTAAATATTAATTTATCTTATGTGTGTAAGTATACTATCACTCTTCAAACACACCAGAAGAGCGCAACAGATCCCATTAGAGATGGCTGTGAGTGATTGCTGGGAATTGAACTCCTGACCTCTGGAAGAATAGTTAGTGCTCTTAACCACTGAGTCATTTCTTCAGCCATGTATGTTGTGTTTTTATGATCATCCAATAGTAGGATTTTTAAAAGAAAATCCTTTCTTGATTTCTTCTATGACATAATTATTCAGTAGTGTGTTATTTAATTTATATTATTTTCTGTATTTTTTATATAGTTTCTATTGTTATTATAATTAACTTTAACCCATTTGGGGCAGACAAAATATAGGAAGTGGTATAATTTTTCCTGTATTTGTCGAAAGTTAACTGTAAAGTAATATGTGCTCTATTTTGGACAGGAATAAGAATATGCATTCTTTGGTGTTGAAGTAGAATGCTCTATAGGTGTCTATTTGATGGATTTAATTTATCACGCTATTTATCTCCAGGATTTCTGAATTTAGTTTTTATCTAGTTCTATTCTGTCAGGTATCTGCCTCAGGATACTATTCTTTATATCCACAGGTGTCTAGCTGCAAACCTGTGTGCCACATTGAAGACGCTGTTGTGAAATCAGGCTGAATGCAAGGACAATGAGAGTTATAACAATATTTTCCCCTCTGGCTTTTTGTTTGATTGGTTCTTGATTTGCTTTGGTACCATTCTTTCATTATCCCTTTGGTTATATACTTATACCCAAGACAAAATACCAGTAAGATGCTGTAGTAAAACTGAGACCTGCACTCCTGTGGTTGGCTTGTCATTTTAGTAGATTTCTGAGACTACTATAGTCAGCCACACATCTGAAATGTTACTTCAAAAGGCTGTAGAGATATGCTTCCTTTGGTTCCTGTTCCTTTTCCATGATTCCCATATTGGCAGGCATAGTATGTAGGTCATTATTATCAAGTTTTTTTTTTGTTTGCTTGTTTGTTTTTCATCTGTTGTTGTTTATCACGATGCTCACATTATGTTTGAGGCTATAGTTTCATGAATAATTTTCTGTAGTACCTTAATTGATAGATACTGTACTAAGATTGTAATATTGCTGGTACATATAGTCTCTAGTTCCCAAGACCATTAAACAAAACAAAACAACAAAAAACCCTGAATCTCAGCTGTTTCACTCAGCTTCACAAGCATGCTCAGTCTTGAGAATTCTCAAAAGTTTACAAACCTCCCAGTAGATAATCACAGTGCAAACTGGTATAGGGAAGCATTGTAGGGGGAAAGGGGAAGGAAGAAATTATGGAATTGTACTGTAATCCAAAATATGCATACTTAGGTTATGAGATATATATATATATATATATATATATATATATATATATATAATCACATTCTAATGTGAAAATATTCTTAAGATAATTTCCCATTTCTACTGGTTTAGACACAACCTCTGAGAGGAGCTTTAACTAGTACCCTTCAGTTATTGTAATTAAATTTCCACAATACAATTGATAGAACTTGGTACACAATTCTTCAGCATAGAATTTTAAACCAGAAAAATGTGCTTAAAATAAACATGCATAAAGCTTACAAATAATTTACATTCTTAATTTTTTGATTGTACAATTCTGTTACCTGTTTGTCTATATCAGTTATCATTTAATATAGTATCCTATTAATACTGATAATCGATTTTATCTCCTAACAGGCAGACCTAGTTAGAATAGTAAACACAAAGGGAAAATTGGTTCTCATTGTCAAAGTAATTACAAGAAAATTGTGGGAAACATGGGGACAAATTTCCTTAGTTTTCAGCATATGACTAACGTGAGTGCACTTGAAGCACTTTAATTCTAGTATCTTATTTAGTCTGGTGAGTCATTAGATATTTAATGACTTTAAGATGTTAGCATCTTATTAAGGATTTTACTGCTGTGAACAGACACCATGACCAATGCATCTCTTATAAGGACAACATTTATTTGGGGCTGGCTTACAGGTTCAGAGATTCAGTCCATTCTCATCAAGGCAGGAACATGTCAACATCCAGGCAGGCATGGTAGAGGAGACGCTCAGAGTTCTACAAATTCATCTGAAGACTGCTAGCATAATATTGGCTTCTAGGCTGCCAAGATGAGGGTCTTAAAGCCCACACCTACAGTGTCACACCTACTCCAACAAGGCCACACCTACTCCAGCAGGCCCACACCTTCTAATAGTGCCACTTTGTGGGCTGAGCATTTGCAAACCACAATAGTTGGTAAATCCCATGAAATTGAACCATTTTAACAAATATTATTGGTTTACACACACACGTACAATCCCATGAGTCCATTTGCTATTGCTCTTCTGTACTTGTGGTTACAGATGAGCACAGGGGATTGGATAACCCATAAGTCTTTGTTCTGGAGTACACTGATTTTACATCTCTTAGCAGTCATAGATTGCTGACAGCTGCTAATATTTGGCAGCTCCCTCTCATTTATAGTCGACAGTATCTTTCCATGACATTTGATGTTCTGTCATTGACACTCATTCTGCTCCTTCTGCTGTCATGCCCCCTCAGTCTTAAGTACAAAGCTTGTGTGTATATGTATCGATTGATAATGAGCATCTCATAATTAAATGTCCTCCATAATTGAGCAGTTCTGGATTTCTTTAATGTTGATTTCTATAATGTCTTTGCTGCAAATTGATGCTTTGGTAATCAGGTAAGATGCAGACATGTATGTAAACAGATACATGCAAACACTCACAACATACACTCACACCACACACAAACACTCTCTCACACACACATATTATTCAAACAAAAAAAATATATATATATATAGTATGCATATATACTTTATACATGTAGGCATACATATAAATAATTCAAAACCAATTATTGCATCATTTATATAGATAATTTTGAGATTAGAAAGAATCCTGAAATCAGGCAGTATACAGTTTAGAATAACAGTATTAATACCAGCACCCCCCTCTTTGTATCCATCTAATATTCACAAATATAAAAGAATAAGTTAAGCTTGATAGACATAAATGTGGTAAAAGCTAACCTATTAATCAAAAATCAATTAGGTATGATTTTATTTTCTCTTTTAAATGTTCTACATAAACAGTAATGCAGGAATAACTGCATTATTATTTAAATTGTAATTTTATTTACAACACAGCATAAACATTAAATTTGAAGTCTACATTCATTTATTAAAACTTGATAGTGAAAAACACAACTGTTAATAAGGACAGAGTATTTAGTTTACTGTAGGTTTAGGAGGTATTGCTCTGAAATGTTCCCTCTTCTTAAGTAACCTCTGGTATGTGGGGTTGATTTGTGTATAATTAGAGCAGACGGCTGCTGTATTAATGTGCTGTGAGGTACTCTAGAAAAAAAGCCCCTGAGTAACTTAATTCCCTGGTGGATCCTTCCAAATTCCCTGGATTAGTGTTTCTTCCTGCAGACTATGCTTTACAGAAAATATGTTTAGAAAGATAGGCATTACATTTCCTTGGAGAGATAACACGTTATCTAGCAAATGAATTAACAGAGATGATTGGGTAGATCTACATCCATCATCCATATTTATACTTTGACACCTAGATTGGGAAGAGAATATACAAGAGTGAAAAGAACCACTTGAAAGTCTACCACTTGAAAGTCAAGGAATTTCAGGAAACAGGAACTGTTTGTCCAAATCTCTCCGATAGTGGTATGAAAGTACAAGAGAAAGGAAATGCAGTGTTCAATTGTATAAATAAACAAATGCAGATGTACATATATGTACATTATAGAGTACTTATTCTATTGTAATAAAATGCAAATTGCCTTTATAACATATTATAACCATTTATGTCATTAATATTTAGTTTAAAAATATCAGCTAAGAAAGTTCTGTAACAAAGGTAGGATTATAATTCACAGAATTTTTAAAAGTTCATATTATTTGAAATAAAAATGGCTTATTAATATTTTAATGACAAAGAATTACATTAAAATTTCCGTATTAAATTTCTATCCATTGTTCTTTATCTAGAGGTAAGACACTTTGAGTTTTCCTTCCCATTCATTTTGGATTGTGACCTCATATGTCGTTGTTCAGGTCTGTGTAGCCAGCAATGATGTTAGGTTTTATGGGTTTATCTTACTTTGCATATATAGAAAAGATAATTTCCTAGCAGAGTTCCTGATCTTCTGTTTATATATTTTTCCCATTTTTCCTACAATGTTCCCTGAATTTTCAGTGTATGGGTGTGTTGTAGTATCAACTGAGGCTGGAAACCTCACAGTCTGTCCCTGCCATTGGACTAGCTGTGACTTTTAATCTCTATATACATTCCAAAGACTCTTCCTATGAGTTATAATGCATGGCGAATAACAATATAGGTTTGTAGCCTAAAGGACAGTGTCTAGAGTTTCATATATAACTCATTTGATCTCTATTTGACCTAGGTATCTTTGATGTTTTTCTTTTATTGATATAATAAAATTCTTATCAATATTCAATATTCTTATCATTTGATCTCTATTTGACCTAGGTATCTTTGATGTTTTTCTTTTATTGATATAATAAAATTCTTATCAATATTCTTTTATTGATATAATGTTCATATATATATATATGAACATTAACAGTGTCAGTGTTTGGTTCTTACCCATGGAACAGATCCCAAGCTGGGCCAATCACTGGTTGGCTATTCCCTACATCTCTGCTCCATCTTGCTCCCTGCATGTCTGTAGGTGCACACATTTCTATCTTAGGTTTTGTTGGAGTGTTGTTGTCCTTATCCATCCACTGTGAGTCCTGCTTGGGTGCAGGAGACGGCCACATCATGCTCCATATCCTCTACTGCTAGGAGTCAGCCTGAAAGAATCTCTGTAGTGTCCCCAAGCCCAGGTTTCTGGCATGTCCTAGAGATACCCCCTCACCTCATCCCTCTCAACCTCAAAAATTTCACTTCACTCTTCTCACCCTGTCTCTTCAGTCTCTATACCTGATGCCCTGTCCCATTCCTCTCCTACCCAGTTCCCTCCTTCCATTTACCTCTGATATCTAACTTAATTTTACTTCTAAGTAAGATTCAAACACTGTCCTTTGGGCCCTCCTTGTTATTTGGCTTCCTTGTGTATGCAGTTTGTAATGAGTTTATCCTTTACTTTATGGCTAATATCAGTGAGTACGTATTATGCCTGCCAGTTTTGGTCTGGTATACCTCACTCAGGATAATATTTTATAGTTCCATCCGTTACCTGCACAACTCATGATGTCCTTATTTTTAATAGCTGAATAGCATTCTATTGCATAATGAACGACATTTTCTTCATGCATTCTTCAGTTGAGGGACATTTGAGTTGTGTCCAGTTTCAAGCTATTACAAATAAAGCTGCGGTGAACAGAGTTGAACAAGTGTCTTGTGTGATGATGGAATACCGTTTGGGTATATTCCCAGGAGTGGTATACCTGACTTGAGGTAGAACTATACTCTGTTTTGTGAGGAACCTCAATATTGATTTCCAGAGTGGTTTATGAGGTCTCATTCCCATGGGCAGTGGAAGTCCCATTGCTCCACATCCTCACCAGCTGAGAGCTGTCTCTTGAGTTTTTGATTTTAGCTGTTCTTTTTTTTTTTTAATACTTTATTTACATTTCAAAGGTTTTCCCCTTTCCATGTCTCCCCTTTGGAAACCCCCTATCCCATCCCCCCCTCCCACTGCCTGTCAAGTAGAATCTCAGAGTTGTTTTGGTTTGCATTTCCCAAAAGAATATGGGCATTGGACATTTCTTTGTTTATGGGCCATTAGAGATTTCTCTCTTGAGAATTCTACCTACCCCTTTACCCCATTTTTAAACTGAATTATTTGGGCTTTTGGATATATAATCTCTTATATTCTTTATATATTTTGCATATTAGCCCTCTGACACACATAGGATAGATGAGGATCTTTTCTCATTCTGTAGGCAAATGTTTTGTCTTATGGATTGTGTTCTTTGCTTTATAGACAGTTTTCAAATTCAAGAGGTCCCATTTATTGATTGTTGAACTTAGTTCCTGACCTATAGTTATTTTTTTAATGAAGTGTGTCCCATACCTGATGTGGACAAGTCTATTTTCCACTTTCTCTTCTATTAGTTTTAGTGTATTTAAGAGAAAACCTACACTGATATCTTGGATCCACTTGGACTTAAGTTTTGTGCACGGTTCAAATTATGTATCTATTTGCATCCTTCTAAATTCAGACATTCAGTTAGACCAGCACAGTATTTTACAGATGCTATCACTTTTACATTGTATGCTATTCATTTATTTGTGAGTAAGAAAGAGTGCATAGGTATATAGGTTTATTTCTGGGATTATGATTTTTTAATTAATTAATTAATTAATTTTTTTTACACTCCAGATTTTATTCCTCCTCTTGTCTACCCTCCAGCTGTTCCACATTCCATACCACTCCTTACCTCCTTGTCTCCATGTGGATGTCCCTACTCCCCAGCTTACCTAACCTCTATACTCCCTGGGGCCTCCAGTCTCTTGAGGGTTAGGTGCAACATCTCAGATTGAAAACAGACCAGTAGTCCTCTGCTGTATATGTGTTGGGGACTTCATATCATCTGGTGTATGCTGCCTCTTTGGTGGTCCAGTGTTGAGAGATCTCAGGGGTCCAGATTAATTGAGACTGTTGGTTCTCCTACAGGGTCACCCTCCTCTTCAGCTTTTTTCAGCCTTTCCCTAATTCAACCACAGGGGCCAGCAGCTTCTGACAATTGGTTGGGTGCAAATATCTGCATCTGACTCTTTCATCTGCTTGTTGGATCTTCCAGAGTGCTGTCATGCTAGGTCCCTTTTTGTGAGCTCTCCATAGCCTCAGTAACAGTGTCAGACCTTGGGACCTCCCATTGAGCTGGATCCCTCTTTGGGTCTGTCCCTGGACCATCTTGTCCTCAGGCTCCTCTCCATTTCCTATCTGTAATTCTTTCAGAGAGGAACAATTATGGGTCAGAGTTTTGACTGAGGGATAGCAGCCCCCTCCCTCATTTGATGCTCTACCTTCCTGCTGGAGGTGGGCTCTTTAAGTTCCCACTCCCTGCTGTTGGGTCATTTCATCTATGGTCCCTCCCTTTGAGTCCTGAAAGTCTCTCACCTCCCAGGTCTCTGATACATTCTGGAGGGTCCCAACCTCCTGAGGTTGCCTGTTTCCATTCTTTCTGCTGGCCCTTGGAGTTTCAGTCCTTTTCCCTCAACCAATACCAGTCAGGTCCCCCCCTCCCCCCATATTCACTTTCCCTCTCTGGTCCCTCTCTCCCTCCCAACTTGTGATTGTTTTCTTCTCCCTCCAAAGTGGGACTGAGGCATCCTCACTTGGGCCCTTCAGCTTGTTGACCTTTTTGAGTTCTGTGGACTGTATCTTGGGTATTCTGTTATTTATTTATTTATTTATTTATTTATTTATTTATTTTTGGCTAATAGTCAATTATTATTGAGTACATACCATGTATTTTCATTTAGATCTGAGTTGCCTCACTCAGGATGATACCATCTTGAGTAGGATTGCAATTTTATTCCAGTGGTCAGGCTTTCTCTATACCAATACCTTGTAATTTTATTACTATTATCCTGTATTACAGCTTAAATTCAGGGATGGTGATACTTCCAGAAGTTCTTTTATTGTACAACTTTTTTGAGCTCTCTTGTGTTTTTAGCTTTTCATATGAGGTTGAGAATTTTTCTTTCAAGGTCTGTAAAGAATTATTTTGAACTTTTGATAGAAATTGCATTGAATCTGTAGATTTCTTTTGCAGTATAGTCACTTTCACTATTCAATCCTACTGATCCATGAGCATGGGAGATCTATCTAACTTCTGATATCTTACTCAACTTTTTAATTCAGAGACTTGATATTGTTTTTATATAGGTCTTCAATTGCTTGGTTAGAGTCACACCAAGATATTTTATATTATTTGTGACTATTGTGAATGGAGTTAAGGTTAAAAATGGAAAATTTTATTTCCATTTACTTTTAGTAAGTTTGTTTTGTCAGTGACAAAACTATTAAAATTTAAATTTGATTAATATTATGTTTGCAAAATTACATAATTAAATTTCTGTACTCAGATATGGGTGGGCAATCCATTAATTCTCCCTGAAAGTTGATTTGGAATTTTATAAAGCAATTCAGGTTCTCAAGCCATTATTAATTTGTTAGAAATGTGCTGGGCTTAGGTAGAAGATTTCTATCAATGTTTTCAATTCTATTATGCTAATGCAAATCTTGGCTTGAACATGGGGATACAATCACATGACCCTTGGTCATATTTCTTAGATTTTTTGTCCAGTGGTGATGACTGTGATTCAGCATCCACCTCACCATCTTTCTTCATGACTATGAATAGTCTGCTATTTGGCATGGCAATTTTTCTTCAATCCAATTTGTCTGTTATTGTTATGCTTCATGAAGAAGATGGTCTGGCAATTATTTTATCCATGTTGTATTATCATAATTATTCTCATACCACAACAAGTGTTTCTATGTAATACTTAACAAGGGTTCTGTTTTACAAATTAAAAGGTCAAGATTTGTAATCAGACAATGGTTTACATAGCTAAATTTACAGGTTAATATTTATAATTCCTCTTTCTATTTTTGTCTAAAAAATATCCAAAAAAGATGTGTATAGTTTTGTAGTTTTCAAACAAATGCATTATGCATATTAGTGTGGAGTTAAAAACACAGCATGCCTGCTTACTAGTGTACCACAATTAATTAAATGATACCATATATAAATTTAATTTCATTTGATACATTCACTGTATTAAAAACCTCAAGTATCTCTGTTAAATATTATATTATTTTCCTCAGGAATATCATTCAATAAGCCTGACCAACAAAATAAAACTTATTTCCGGAAATAGTCTTTCCCAATAGCTAAATGTTTAATTATGTTTTTCTATTTTAATCAAACTAACTAATCTTACCTGCTATCTGCACTCCTCCGTTACCTATTAGCATTATTTTTATGATCCATCAAGGCTAACTGGAACCTTCTCTATGACCAGAGATTTGGAATTCTTTGTTGGAGCCTGGTTGGCTCATCAATGGGTACACAACAGTTAATTCTCCTTTCCTGGAATGTATTGATAACCAGTTGGTCAGAGGTAGAAGGTAGAGCCACATTAGATCACCTTTCTGTGACTCATGGTTGATAGTAGTGATCATGCTTGAGCCTGGTGGATAAAAGTATTTAAAATGAGTTAATATTTGCAATAGTTATATGGAATCTAAGGAATGGCAGACAGCTCTTCAGTCTATATTCTAGCTCATACACTAGCGTTGTCTACTGTCATGTTACCTGAGCCTTGAAGGGAATGATAAAAGGGAGGAGATTCGAATTTGCCAAAATAGCTCCTTATCATCTCCTCCTAGGGCATCTGTAAATCTTTGCATTCCCCTGTTTAGTGGAAGGAGAGGCATCACTGACAATTACCCGAAGTGTGTCTTTTATTTATAGAGTTTGTAACTGAGAAACAATTAACCTAAAGATACAAATGACTGATTTTGAATACTTAGTTGAGAGAACTAAGAGTGGCAGAGAGAGCTGAAAGACGATCATTTATGCATCTATAAAAAGGATAATTTTAAATCTCCTTCCAACTCTTATATCCAAACAATGATTTTGTTCATTCCAATCAAATAAAACTATTTTTATAAGCATATAACAGTCAACAAACTTTGGTTCTATTTTTCTTTTTTTTTTTACAGAAAAAACAAACAAACAAAATCCTTTATTTCCACAGTTGTTTGTCTAATATTTCAAATGTGGGGGTTTATTACTTGAATTTAATAAAGATTGTTGTTGTGACCATGTACTTTACATAGAATCAAATAAGAGAAAGACAGAAGAATTAAGATGTAGAAAATATATACAAAGAATATGAATCATGTATTGTTTATCATGAAATCTAAGAATATATTGAACTGTCCAATCCTTTGTCAAATTTACTCATGGTAAAGTCATATGAAAAATGAAACCTCAATTGAGAAAAGTCCATTGTCAGATTGGTAAGTGTCTGGGGAAATATTTTTCATAGATGATTCATGCAGTAGGATTCTGTCCACTGTATCTAGTGTCACCCTGGGATAGTCAAATCCTGGGTGCTATGATGAAGCAGCCCATAAACAAAGAAGATGAGGAGGATAGGAAAAGATTTGAAAAGAATAATGAACGTTATCAAAATATGTTGTATAAAAATTTTTAAATAACAACATATCTGAAGGTATTAAAGAAAAAAACCTGAGCAAGTCTTTAAGTCAATAAGACCAAGGAAATGAACTAACAGGGACTCTTGGGGACTCAAAAAGACTGAACCACCAACCAAAGTATAAACACAGGTTCACTCTATGCCTCCTGCATATATGTAGCAGATTTGTAGCTTGGTCTTCATACATGTCCCCTAACAACTGGAGTGGGGTCTGTCTTAAATCTGTTGCATGCTTGTGGATCCCATTCCCCTGTCTGGATTGCCTTGTCGGGCTACAGTGGGAGATGGTATACCAATTCTGCAGTGACATGATATGTGTGTGTGTGTGTGTGTGTGTGTGTGTGTGTGTGTGTGTAGAGCAGAGGGACCCAGGGGAGGTTCTTCCTCTTCAGAGGAAAGAGAAATTGAACAATGAGGGAAGGTCTGTGTAAGGGATAGTAGGAGGAGAGGTGATGCTGATATTGGAATGTGAAATAATAAAACATAATAGAAAAATAAAACTGAAAACTAAAATAAAATATATAATAACAGGTTTATGGCTTCTTCTGCAGGTCCTGACTCTGTGTTTCTACTCTGGTTTCTGTCAATGGACTGTGAAATGGTATGTTAGCCAAGTGAAGTCTTTAATGTCACATTGTTTTTGATAGTTTTGTTTTGTTTTGCAGTTAATATAGCAGTATTAACTTTTCAATCTTTGTCATAGTTCCATAAATAAATACTGGAGGTAGTAAATCACCTCTGGCATATCAGATGAATAGGTCAGCACTTGGCATATTGTCTGTGCTTAGTCACAAGAAAGCACTACTCCACCTTTTGTATTGATTTCGTCATTGTGAGAATAACAGCTCTTCTACATTGCTGCTTATATTTTGTGTTATCATATTATTTCTCAGATACAATTTGAAATTGTCAAGTACTATCAATCCTAAACATATTTCAAACATTATATATGTTTGGAGAACATCCAGATATGCTACTTTCTACAATTATCTCTGAAGCCAAAAATAATAGACATGGATACCTAAGATTATAAGGAGTAAAAAAAAAAAATGAAATAAAATACCCAGGCTTGACATGAACCTATTCACTATTTTAGTAGACTAAGGTGTAATGAATCCGTGTGATTATTTCAAAACAAGAGGCAAGACTTGCCAAGGAATAAATTGAAATTAAAAAAAATAATCCCTTAGTCATGTGTGAAGAAATATATGTAACTTTGAATGTAACTGAAAGAAGAGGGAATTTTGAAAATATGAATTGATCTGCAGTGGGAAATCATCAAAGTAGATAAATTATAATTTGTACTTTGACATTGGTTAGAATAAATAGAGCCTAAATACTATAATAAATTTATAAAATTAGGTCATCAGACACTTCAAGATTTTTCTTAAATATTTGTGTAATTTGAGGATTCAAAAGTGTATTTAAAATCCCAAAGATTATTGCCACTAGGATGCTACTATTGTCTCTAATTGCTATGCAGTAGAAGGAGATTTTCTTGAAGCATCACAGCATGACTTTCTCTCAAAAGATTGAATGCGTTCTGCTTTTTTTTTTTTTTTTTTTGTCATTATGGACTGTATTATCTCAGGATCAGAGACATGGAAAGAAAAATACTTTCGTTCTCTAACTTCAACTTCTCAGTATTTTTATTTCTAATTTATTTTAAGAATGCTTAAAATCTTAAACTAAGAACAAAACTTTTTTCTTTAATTAGTATTATTGTATTTTTGTAAGTCTGATTATCAATGGAAATTATTATTCTCCACAGAATTATTATATTTGACTCAGGAACCATTAGAAATTTTATTTACTAAATTTAGCTAATTGTAAAATGATAGAAAATAAAAATGTGTATCAAAATTATTTTCAATATAATTCAACAAACTCAACTAATGCTTTCAATTGATTTGTGAAAACAGAACTTCACATAAGACAAAAGTTAATCATTTTCCTTTAGTTTTAAATTGTTCCCATACTTGTGAACTTTATAGATAAACTCAAATATATAACTAATGATTTGCTAATATTGTTCTCCCTCAATGACTTAAAGATTGGTACAATCATGTGATACTATAGACAGTGAAGAAGAAGGAAATTGTCAGATTACATCACATGTTAGCATCACTTAGAGCACGTTGGAGAGCATGATAAAGCAGCGTGACAACCTGTGGATATACAATGAGATTCTCTAGGCTGGTGTGGGTTAATTTGTGTTTACAGCAAGGTTCACAAAGTGCTAATCCTTTCTCTATTTTGAGAACAGCTAGCTGCTAGACCGTTAGGCAACTATTAGGGTTATCAGACTAAATAAAGAATGATAGTACTATGAAAACAGTTTTAGAAAATGAGATGCTTGTGTCTACATATGCCATAGCCACTCTCATCAATATCCATGAAGGCTGAAAACCTCACAGTATTAAAATTTCCCAAACTGGTCTTTTTGAGAAACAAGAGGGCAGAGAAATGAAGGAAAAGGTTGATAGAGGTGGAAATACATGTTAAAGGTGGGAAACTGAGACTGCAGCAATAATCATATTGCACAGATCGACTCTATTTTGTTATTGATGTAATGCAGGGTCTCATGATGCATACCAGACCTAGAAGCTAGCATGTAACAAAAGTTTGCTTAAAATTCACAAATCTCTTGCCTTTCTTTCACTAGTGGTTATAGACATGTGTCAATGACTCCAGTTGATTTCTTTTCTTCAAATGATTTATGTGGCTATATATTTGTTAACATAGGTGTAATATTTGTAACATATATGATGAAAATACACACAAATAGATGACATTATATGTCTAAAAGAACTACTACTTTATGTCAAAAATCCAGCTGATGGAATCTATTCTTTCTATGATATATTGTCCAATAGGATTTAATGGCTACTGTAAGTTGACTTATGTGAAAGTCATCTCTGATAGGAGGATTGATATACGGCTAAAGGTTCATGGAGCCTTGCTCCACAGACAGTTATTTTTTAGACATATCAGTATTGTTTTGGTATAGAACTCTTTAAGTGCTGGGTCTCAAGAAATTTACTTAACATAATTGAGAGTAATATAAGGTCACAACAGAGTAGATGGAGAAGCAATAAGAAGATGGAGAAGCAATAAGAATATGGAGAAGCAATAAGAAATCGATGGACTTCTTTTTCTTTCTTTTTTTATTATCTTTATTTGTTTGTTTATTTATTTATTTATTTATTTATTGTTTTTTTGAGACAGGGTTTCTCTGTGTAGCCTTGGCTGTCCTGGACCTCACTCTGTAGACCAGGCTGACCTCGAACTCAGAAATCCACCGGCCTCTGCCTCCCAAGTACTGGGAATAAAGGCGTGCTCCACCACTGCCTGGCTAATCTTTATTTATTTATTTATTTATTTATTTATTTACAGTCCAGTCTACCCTTCAAAAGTTCATCAGCCCATTCCTCATTCCCTGTGTCTCCAAGAGTATGTCCCCATCCGCCAACCCAACCGTACCCCTCACTTCACCAGGCCTCCACAATCCCTGGGGTCTCTCTTGAGAGTTACGTGTATCTTCTCTCACTGAGGCCAAACCAGACAATCCTTTGCTGTGTATGTATCAGGGACGTCCAAGATAGTGTGTTTGCTGCCTTGTTGGTGGCTCAGTGTCTAAGGAGTCTGGGTTAGTAGAGATTGCTGGTTTTCTTATGGGGTCATCTTCTTCAGCTTTTTCTAGCCTTTCCTTAATTCAGCCACAGGGGTTATGACTTCAGTCCAATGGTTGAGGATAAGTTTCTGGGGTTGTCTCAGTCATGATAGACTCATGTTGGGCCTCTCAGAGGACTGCCATGCTAGGTTCTTTTCTGTAAGTACACTATAGCGTTTGTAATAGTGTCAGGCCTAGGAGTCTCCCCTTGAGCTGGATCCCAATTTGCTCCTGTTACTGGTCCTCCTTTCCTCCAGTCTCTTCTCCATTTTTCACCCTGCTGTTTAGACAGGAACAATTTTGGGTCAGAAGCTTTGACTGTGGGATGGCAACCTCATTCCTCCTATTGATGCCCTGTCTTTCTACTGGAGGTGGACTCTACAAGTTCCCTCTCTCCAATGTTGGACATTTCATCTAAAGTCCCTCCATTTCAGTCCTAAGATTCTCTCACCTCCCAGGTCTCTAGTAATTTCTAGAGGGTCCCCCACATCCTACCATCTGAGTTTGCATATTTCCATTCATTCTGCTGGCCCACAGGGTTTCTCTCCTGTCTCCACCCCACCACATACCTGATCATGCTCTCCTTTCCCCCTCCCCTCTCCTCCCCTCTCAGACTCAGGCCCCTCCCTCCCTCTGCCACCACAGGACTGCTTTCTTCTCCCTCCAAGTGGGATTGGCTCATCTTCACTTGGTCCCTTCTGCTTAATACACTTCTTGAGTTATATGAACTTTATCCTGGGTATTCTGTAATTTTGGCTAATATTCACTTATTAGTGGATACATACATTACTGAGCATGTCCATTTGGTTCTGAATTATGTCAGTAAGCTTGATATTTTCTAGTTCCAGCCACTTGCCTGCAACACTCATAATGTCCTCATTCTTAATAGCTGAACAATATTTCATTGTGTGAATGAACCACATTTTCTGTATCCATTCTTCTTTCATAGGACATTGCATTTCTTCCAATTTCTAGCTATCACAAATAAGGCTGCTATAAACATAGAAAATCATGGGCTCCTGTGAGCCTATGATTTAAAATCCTATCCTGTTTTAAACTGGGTATTGAGGTATAACTACTTCCAATTTTCTGAGGAACCTCAGATTGATTTCTAGAGTGGTTGTACCATTTTACAATCTCACTAGCAATAAAGAAGTGTTCTCTTTCTCCAAATTCTCTACAACATGTGCAGTCATCTGACATATTGATCTTAGGCATTCTGATTGGTGTAAGGTAGAATCACAGGGTCTTTTTGATTTGCATTTCCCTGATAAATAAGGACTTTGAACACTTCTTTATATGCTTTTCAGCCATTTGAGATTCCTCTGTTTTGAATTCTCTGTATAGCTCTATACCCCATTTTTTGATTGTGTTATTTGATTTTGTAGAGGTTATCTTCTTGAGTTTTTTAATATATTTTGGGTACTAGCTATCTATTTGATGTGGGGTTCTTGAAGAGTTTTTTCCCTATCAGTAGGTTGCAGATTTGTTCTACTGATCATATTGTTTGCCTTACAGAAGCTTTCCAGTTTCATGAGGTCCCATTGTCAACTCTTGATCTTAGAACCTGAGCCATTGGAGTTCTGTTTAGGAAACACCCCCACCCCCAGAGGACTGGAGCTCTGTTTTGTTCTTTCTACCTATGCAATATATAGCAAAGTAGTGAAATTATGTAGCTGATGATATGACTAAATGATCGTGGGTCAGAAGAAATACTAAATAAAGACATAGAATGGTTTTATTAAAACATCAATATAATTTTATTGCACAAAAATTATATCTTAAAATGTGCATCCTCTATGATCATTTATTCCCTGTAAGATTAAAATACCAGATATGAAATAATAAGAAATATAAAGAATTTTTAGAGTAGTTGAGGATTTGAACCTAGAATTTTATTAATCTTCGGTTATTAACTAATGATAGGCTTATCCTATTCAATTAATTATATAGCATAAACTAAAATACAGTTACAGAAATCATGGACATAATGATCATTGTGAAAGGAATGATTGAGCTAGGCTACTCACAAATTTCCAAAATGTATATGCTAGTGTATTAAATAAATACATCAGTCAAAAGTACAATGTGTCATTTAACAACTTTTATAAATTAGTGGCGGTATCACAAACATAAATTCATGGGTTTAAGTAAAACCTTATTTAAAAAAGTAACACTGTTGTTGTTTCTCAGAGTTTTAAAGTATGAAAAAATTAAATATTTACATAATGTAACTCAAAATGCCTTTTTCCTCCTTGCATATTCAAAACTTTCTTTTGGATAGGCAGCCATGTTCTCTAGCACTACAATAATCAACTCCTGATTCCATATCATGATTCTGTGATTGTCAGTGTGCTCTTTTCTGTCAGATAACTCAGTGAAAGAGTCTTGTTTTAGGAGTTCATAATAAAAATGAGAAGGTTCTTTACTATCGTTCTTTCAGTGCTAATCCAAGTACATCCTGCACATGGCAGCTGTTCCTTTGTAATTATATCCATCTCCTTTCTTTGTTCCAAAAGCAAACCACAACTTCATTACCTTATATTCTGTATTCATAGGCACTGTAAGCACAAGAACAAAGGCTATGGACCTAATGGGAAGACTGTGTCCCAGTTCTGCTATGCTCTTAGTAATACTATTAACAAATTTTTCCAAATAGCTTCTGGAATTATAGCTGATTCTTGCAGTTACATATTTTACAAATCTGTTTTTTTCCTGTCATTTTACTCTTCCTATTTCCTATACATTGTTAACCTTTTCTTTACATTTGCTTCATGCTAAAAGAGAGTAATATACATTTCTAAGTAGGCTGAGAAGAACTCAGCAATCATGAACTTCAATAAGGACATGGAAATATGCAAGTCCTGAGAAGGAGGACTAAATCATGATCATCATAGAGATGTGTAATAAACTCAAGAAGAAACAAAACCCAAATATTTAAGGATGAGAAATATAGTATGAATAGGCTAAATGCATGAGTATAAATGTTTAAATCTAAATTTTGCAAGTATCACATTAAAGGGTTGGTTGGTACTACGTAAGCGAGTTAAACGGCTGTGTAATGAAATAACAAGAAAAGAAGGTGTAGAGGACAGATGTGGAAAGACATGTGATTTAGTATGTCATCTTTTAACTGAAGTAATATGAGATGGGAACGATGGGATAGGCTGCAAAGATGGCTTCCTCATTAGGAGCACTTGCTGATTTTGCAGAAGAGCAGCATTTGGATCACAGCACTTACAGGCTGAATCATTAACATCTATAATTCCTCTTCCAGAAATACTTACGCTTTTTTTGGTTTCTGGATGCACCAGAAATACATTTATGGAAGATAGAAACATATACAAACACACACACAGAGACACAGACATACACCCACACACACACACACACACAGGATACATATAATAAATCCTAAAGTGTTGTGTGCTCCAAAGGGACTGTTGTGTTGTTATGGAGAAAACTTTTTATTTCTGAATTTCATTGAGTCATGAGCATTCTTACTTTGACAAACTGTATCTATGGGGGAATATATAAGACTGTCATAAAGTATATTCAAGATTTATTATTTTTTGAAATACAGAATTCAAGTGTCAAGTATTTTTATGGCTTTACTCAGATATTGAAATTACAATACTACTCAATCTCATTACAATACAATGAGATGGTGCTTTTAAAAGTGATCCAGGAAGACAAGATGTAGGCAATGTAAGAAGAAACATTTAATTTTTATTGTGCCGAGTTAGCAGTAATGGCAGGATATTTAAAAAGTAGTGGACATATATGCAGGAGAGAAACATGCTGCTCATTTCTTGTAGGAAATAAAGAAAGAAGACAGGTGTATGAAGAATACTCAAGGAGATACAGTATAATTCTACTGTGGTCTTATGGAAATTGCTTTGAGTAGAACCATTCCTAGACACATTTCACAGTATAAATATTATATTCAGGTTGAGAAACTTTGATAAATCTAGAGTTTTTCCAAAGGAATGGACCTACTAACTTTGAGGCCCAACACATATTAATTGATTTTATTTTTATTTTACAGAGTTCACTTATTTTAAGTATGTTTGGTATAAGATTTCTGTGCTTCTATTTCTCTTTTTTTTAACTCAATGATTATCCTGCAAGATACATACTACTGCAGTTGGTCAAATTTAATACTAATAGTTCCTGCATAGACTTGGTCATTCATGTGTTAATTAGATGGTGAGAAGAGCATTGTCTGAACCTTATTTTTTGTGTTCCACACCATGGTGACATGGGGTAATCTGTCACTCACAGTGAGAACGAAGTCCCTTGACATCTTTTTGTCGAGCAATTCCCAAGTTAGGATGAGGAAAGGTGAAATAATAGAGCCTATGTGTTTTATGGTTGTAAGAACTGTTAAGGAAGAGGAACCTGCTACCATAGGGGTGTATTACCTGCCCACTACCGCCATTTGGTCTGTTTTAATAATCTTTAGACAGATTTTGTGGGTATTATTATTATTATTATTATTATTATTAGGTTATCTTCAGTTTACACTTCTATTTCTCCCAATGATACTATTTAGTAGAAATATCACATCATTATTAAACATAAATTTTCATGCATTCAGGCATATATATATATATATATATACACACACACACACACACACACACACACACACACACACAGAGAGAGAGGGGGGAGAGCGGCAGAGAGACAGAGAGACAGAGAGACAGAGAGACAGAGAAAGAAAGAGTCAGAGAGAGATACATTTTTTTAACTCATCTATTCTATCCAAAAACTTAGAAGAGTAGAAAATTAGTTTACATATTAGATAAAAATTAACTGTCAGAAGTTGCACTCTTAGAGTCTCTTTAATATTACTGCCTGAACATGAACAAACTAAAACAATACCAATAGAAATGCCAAAGCAAACAGAAAAAAACGAGGCCTCAAACCAACATAAAGACAACTGCAGAAAGGTTGGAGAAGAGAAGGAGGTCTTCGCCACGAAAAGGCACTTTGATAGATTGATCAGACCCACATGGACACCCTTGAATTCATACATACAAGTAACATTGTACAGACTTAACAACTTAATTTATGAATATATATATTGAAATAAGAGCCATGAATTTGAAGAATAGTTGAGAGGGGTATATGGAAGTGTTTAGACTGATGAAATGGAAGGAAATAATGTCATTATATTGTATTCTCAAAATCAAAAAATTATATAATTTAAATTACAGGTAGATTTACACTTCTAAGACAGAGTCATAAAGATGGTTTGGTTGGTAAACATGTCTGCCAAAAAAAAAAAAATTATTATCTGAAATTCTTTACTGGGACCTAACAAAGCCCAGTATGCTGGCTAGTGTTCATATAACTTGACACAACCTAGAGTCATTTGAGAGCAGGGAAGAACAGTTGAGAAAAAATATATGTGTCCACACGATTGTCAGTCTTAAGTCCTGTAGGCAAGCCTGTAGGGCAGTTTCTCAATTAGTGATTGATGTGGAAATACCTTAGCCACTAAGGATGGTGGCACACCTAGGCTGGTGGTACTGGATTCTATAAGAGTGCAGACTGAACAAGCTTGGAGGAGCCACCCAGTAAATAGCACTATTCCATAACCTTAGTATCAAACCTTTCCTCCAAGTTCCTGTCTAGTTTGAGTTCCTGCCCTGACACCCTTCAATACAGAATGATTACATAGAAATTTAAGCTAAATAAACCCCTTTCCTTTAAAAGCTTACTTTGTCATGATGTTTCATTGAAGCAATAGGAACCCCAATTAAAATACTCAGAAATAAGAGTATAAGGTCCTTTGTCTTTCAGAATGATATTCTTAGGTCTTGAAACTTATACAATCTCATTTAATTTTTGAAAAGTGTCACATACATTTGAAAGCCATGGAAAAGAACCTAAACTTGTAAGTTCTCTGAAGTAAATATAGCACTTGTGAAGTGATGTCTTCTACATTATGTTCAATAGGAAGAGCTATTTTCTCTTTCAATTTACATTTGCATTTGCCTAAGCATCTATCATCCTCAGAATTTTGCACAGTCTCTGCAGCCTTTCTGTGTCTCTTTCTCTGTATCTTTTTCTCTGTTTTTGTCTGTCTGTCTGTGTCTCTGTGTGTGTGTGTGTGAGAGAGAGAGAGATACAGAGAGAGAGAGATACAGAGAGAGAGACAGAGAGAGGAGAAGAGGAGAGGGAAACAGACACACACAGAGAGAAAGAGAGAGGGGGAGGGAGGGAGGGGGAGAAGAGGAGGGGAGGGAGAGAGAAGAGGGAGAGGAAAAGGGAGAGAGGTACCAGGATAACTCTCTTTATGGTAATTACAGAACAACAAAAAAATAAACCTTAATGTAAGTACATGGAAGGTTTGGGGACTACTTTGGGTACCCCTCCACTTTCTCTGTTCACCTTCTATCTCCTCTCCAGGATTAAAAAAAATGTGATTAAATATGGGCCATTGGGGAATTTGCTTGACGAAAAAGTTTTGCTCATTGCTTCAACGTAGGAGAGACTAAGATGATGGAAACCAGTCCATGAAAAACAGCGCCATGTGGAGGAGATAGTTTAGTCATAGGGAAATGAACAAGAACATTCAAGCAGAGTATTAATGTTCCTAAGATCATTAGAGCTCGATTCAGTGCGAAGGATGAATGTGTCACTGGAAATTCACTGGCTCTGTTTATTTGAATAGGCATGTTAAGCAAAAGCTTCAGAATTTAAAATTTACTTTTTAACCCAGAATTTTTCCTGTCTAAAGGAAACTCAGGGACAAAATGGAGCAGAGACATGGAAAGGCCGTCCAGAGTCTGTCCCACGTTGGGATTTATCCCATCAGCCGACACCAAATTCTGACACTATTGCTGAGGCCAAGTGTGTACAGAGAGAAGCCTAGTATGGCTGTGTCATTGGAATGAGCCCAGGGAACCCAATGAAAGAGCAAGAAGAAGGACTGAAAGATCAGAAGAGGATTGCAACCCCAAAGGAAGAACAACTAACCCTGACTCCTCAGAGTGTCCAGTGACTAAACCACCAACCAAAGAGTATACATGGATGGGTCCATGGCTCTAGCTACAGATACAGAAAAGGATTGCTTTATGTGGCATCAGTAGAAGGGGAGGCGCTTGATCCTGTGGTGAGTTGTTGTCTCATTGAAGGAGGATCCTAGACAGTTGAGGCTGGAGTGGGTGGGTGAGTGGGCAGAAAAGCACCCTCTTAGAGGCAAAGAGGAGAGGAGATAGGATGTGTGGTTTGTGGAGGAGAGGCCAGGAGGGGGACAGCATTTGAAATATAAACAAATAACATACCCAATAAAAATTTATTTTGGATTTGTTTCTTTGTTTTCTCTGTCTCTGTGTGTCTCTCTGTCTCTCTGTCTCTCTGTCTCTCTGTCTCTCTCTGTCTCTCTCTCTCTCTCTCTCTCTCGTTTCTCTCCATGTTTTATTGGTGACAAAATAGGATCCTAGATCAGCAAAATGTCCAGGATGGACTATGAGCTGGCTCCTTTGGGAATGGGGAAGTTATGGCAGTTTCATGTGTTACTGCCACGTGTTCTTTTTCTATCCTAAAGAAGATAACATAGAAGATAGCAATGGGCTGTCCCCTCAGGGGCACATACTTTGATTAAACTCACTTCTCAATTCCTCCTTTCCAATTCTTCTATCTCTTGAAACTTCTTCCACACATTCTTTTTGTTTAGGTTGTATACTCTGATCCATTGTGGTGCTTTTGTGACCATGTAGAAAAGGCAAATATCTAGAACAGTTGATAGTCAGAAAATATGCCACCCTATGCACTTACAAATATGAAATTAAGGTGCACTTTACTTCTATGCCCATTTAAGAGCATAATATTTGGCTTTCTCCAATGACTGGGTCAGTTATAGATTTGATCAAATTAATGTCACAAGTTATTAACTTCCATCTTGTGGTAATGCTTTAAATTCAAGAAGAAAGTAGTTGGTAACTCCCCAAACATTTTAAAGACTAATTCATCAGTAGGCCTGCCACACCATGCTCATCAATTGTATAATTTTTAAATATTTGAAATAGGAATTAAAAAAAAATTATACTGACAGAACACAATGACATACTTATATCTATGATTTGATATTGCTATCTCAGCTAGAAAAAAAAAAAGCTTCAGCTGGTGGTGTTGACATAATGATGTATTAGAAATCCATGACTTTAAAGACTGCAGCATAGCTACAAGAAAGCACAGGCTACATCAATTCAGCAATAATTGTCTAATGAGAACACATAATGTTGGCGGTG
The DNA here is from genome assembly GCA_019843965.1 of Rhynchomys soricoides. Taxonomy (NCBI): domain Eukaryota; kingdom Metazoa; phylum Chordata; class Mammalia; order Rodentia; family Muridae; genus Rhynchomys; species Rhynchomys soricoides. The sequence goes on from JADRCH010000047.1 coordinate 14,411,515, forward strand.
GACTGATAACCCCTGGATGCTCTTCTGACAACAGCCACTTGCCCACAGTGACAACCCCCTTTTATATGAGAAACACAGCATGTGAAACACCATAAAGACTTCCTAGCAACGATTCCTCCTGTTAGGACATAGTCCAATTCATCAAATCTGCATATGGACTAAGAGACCAATCCAGACAATAGCAGTGTCTACCTTTTAGAAGAAATGTGACAATTAAGATTAGGAATGGAGTGTAAAAATGAAAGTGTCCTGAGTATTTTTTCATCAAGTTATCTGTGATGGAAATATGCATATATTTATACATGTGATTATACTTACATGTAACTGGACTTCTAAGAAGATGGATAAAGCTTTCTTTGAACATATTTCTAATAACATAGAATGGTTAGTTGTTTTTCTGTGGAAGAAAGACTATTAGAAATTCTGTGATTGCTGGCAAATAAAGGATGCTGTGAAAAGTAAAGTAAATTTGGTAATTTGTCAAAGAAATGGATATTGAAAGGCTGAGCAGAAATTAAGAGCTAAATGAGACTGCAATAAAATATCTACATCTTTATCTTATTTATGTGTGCATTTAAAATTATGCAAATGCATGGAAATATAGCTATATTAAAAGCCAAAAATATGGTGGTGTGATGTGGAGGTCTGAAAACTAAAGGAGCAGCTTTGCCTATTTCACAGTTTTCACTGGGCCATGTTCAGCATGTGCTTGCTTTGGAAGACTCCAGGAAGCTTGCAAGAACAAAAATAATTTTCCACTTAACATTTTTTTCATAGCCAAATGTCTTCAAAGTATATTATAAATGATTTAAAGAAACTGTGCTTATTTTCTTATGTAAGTATAAAAAATACTGCTATTGCTTGCTCTCCCTATAAGAATTATTAAGACACAGAAGCAAATATTGTCAAGCCCAGGCAGTTATAAATTATCACAAGGTTCTGCTTTTATTTAGACCATAGAATGGGCCAGGGACTTTAATGTTTACTTACTGCTTGAATCTTCTCTGGGTTCATATGTGGCAAATAGTGTTTAAGTCAGACTTTTATTGAAAAAAAACAAAACAGAACAACAACAAAAAAATGTACTTGTTTTCTTTGTTCTCCAGGAAATCACCAATACCTTAGAAGGTTAACATAGACTATAATTTTAATACATAATGGATTTGAGTGCACTAGATTATAGGCATGTCTTGGCTGGTACACAATTATGTCTGATAAGGCTAAAATTTCATTATGCCAATGTGATATTTTTCACATTTTAAGGGTGATGCCTCTTTCTTCCTGAAGGATTTCCTTTTCCAAAGACAGTTTCAACATGCTGCTTGTATTTTTGTACCAACAAATAGTGAAAGTCATTGTTGCTTTTCCGAAACGTGTTAAAGTGTTCCCTTCTGGGTCTCTAGGGAATATTTTAGAAAATAGCCTTGTTTTTCTCAAAGGGACTATCTTTAACAACATCTATTGGTCATTTAATTATTTGTACAGTCATAATTTCAAAGCTAATAATCTGTTACATATAGTGTTTCATACTACTTGATTTCGGTGTGTGTGTGTGTGTGTGTGTGTGTGTGTGTGTGTGTGTATGAATGTACAGTTTTTCAAATACTATTGAAAATACTCTCCGGTTGTGATTTTCCAAATACTCATAAATCTCATGATAAAGTTATATGAATTTCTGGAATTTATTTGGTTCTTTTGGTTATTTTTTTATTTTTATATCAGTAGTATGCTCTTTTTATTGCTACAGCTTCATTATAGATTTTGAAAGTAAATAGAATAAACAAAACAAAGAGTAGAAATTTTCTTCTAGACTGATCTATGTACTTTTTGTAAATATGCCTTTGCAAAGAGGCAAGCAAATTGTTATAGCAATCTAAAAATTACAGAATAAATAAAATAATTACAAAAATGAAGAAACCATTTATGGCATTGAAAAATATCTACAAGATATATATTTAATAATGAATTAGTATATGATGTATTTAAAGAACTAAAATTAATTAGGAACTAATTTAAATAGTACAAAAATACTGGGATAAATATTTATCAAAAGAATATAAACAAATGTCAAACCTATGTTAGTAAAATGCTTATCATAATTAACTATTGAAAATTGAAAACTAAGTCAACACTGAGTCACTTTCTCTAACAATTTGATAGCCCCCTTTAAGGACTGACTATTGCTAGAAAAAAAAATAAAAGCACTGGTGAAGTAAGGATGAAGATATGTTTCTGTGCTTGTGTGTGTGTGTGTGTGTGTGTGTGTGTGTGTGTGTGTGTGTAAATTAAAGCCCAGTTATGGAAAATATTATGGAACATAAAAAGTACAAATATAACTCCAGAAAAACATATCAGGTTTATGAAAATATTTATGTATGCTATGAGAGATCATTGTTATGTGTGAAACAGTTCAATAACAGAAAGAAAAGTACCTGCTGTTTTTAGTCATGAATAGCACTTAAAATGTTCATTCTAAGGGACAAGTAAGACTGGGAAATAGAATTGAGAAATGAAAAAATTGACTAAAGTATTATAAATTGAAATCAAATCAGGAGTTTTGATATGCTGGCACTCAGCAGGAAGACTCTTATTGAGAATTAGGAAGTATATCCTCAAAAAAGCAAGAAATTCTATTAAAGTTGTTTAGAGAATTCAACACAAAGAAATCATAAATATTTTACAGGATTGGAATTTAAACTAATTTAAACATTATACAATGTATACATAGACTGATGGATTGTTATGGATTAGACTTTAATCTTTACATATTTATACTTAATATATATGAAAATTTACAACATATCCTAAAAAAAAGTATTCCTTCTTTACATGGACCAGTCTACATAAAGTGCTAAGTATAGAACCATATCACAACAATCAGCTTAGTTGTCAGCTAGATAGTTTTGGAAAGTAAAGTCTGGTGAAAAATTATTTATCTAAAGGAAGCATGAAACTGCAGACATACACAGAAGTCATGCATACAGGATACTTCTCCACCCTTTGTACTGGTGAAAAATTTTCAATTGTAAAGATAATTTGGAAAATAATGACCTAATTTGTCTAAAAATACTCTCAATTAAAAATAACAGTTCTATTTTCCATAAAGGAGGGCACAAAACTATATAGATATGCACAATCATATATGTTGTTTGAGGAGCGTCACACACAGAGAAAGAATGATGTACAGGAAAAGAATTCAATAGAATTCAGGAAAAGTTATATTTTAATTTTTCTTTACAATTTTCAGTTTCTTGGCATATTACTTCTACTTCATCAAATCCTATCAAGTCAGAAATCTTTGTATTAAGAATAATGACAAAATGACTAATGATTAAATAAAAAGTGATTTTTCAATAAACAAAATTGGACATTCTTTTTCTAGACAATCTTGAGTAATTGATTGAATGGCTAATACTATATTTGTAGGTAACTAACAAGATCAAGAAAGATTTGTTTTCTGGTAATAATTTAAAACATTGTAAACCCACAAATATGAAGTGTGTTTTCCTATATCAAAAATGCTAATAGGTTGAGGTGTGCATTGGAAAGAATAAGTAGATTATTTGAACTCTTTGATTCTGTATTTATCTAGAACATCAGTTGGGTGAGAAATAAATTCACATGTATTTTATGAGAAGATCAAGGAGCCTATGGGAAGGGTTCCCTAACCAGAGGAATAAACCTCACAAAGCCTGAAGAAGTGGCATTTGCTCTTAAAATATAAATATAACGCAGAAGTCACATGGACGGACTACTAGGAGAATTTTCTCATCAAGGATACTAGAATCAATGAAAACCCCAAGGTGACAAGGAAAACAGTACTGCGGAATAATTCTGTATTTGACTAGAGGACATCTTTAATAGCACCATATAAATACTTAAACCCTCCTGGGAATTTAGAAACCTTTGTCACAGTCAGTAGTTCATTATAAATTGTATGACCATTTCTTTCAATCTATCCCAGGTCTTTGTAAAGACTGTTCAAGGGCTAGACCATTCAAGGTTTTTACCATCCCCCATACAGGAAAATTTTAAAATATTGGCTCACTGGCCATGATTTAATAAGTCATTTCAAGGAATTTTATACATACCATTATGACATATTAAAAACATTTTAAGCTGGCAACCTGGAGATTGAAATGAATTAATTCATAACACAGTTTAAATTAGATCATATTCTTTGTACTATATGAAAATAATATTGAAAAATATATTTTAATAAATAGCTCTCAGGAAAATGTAAATTAAAATTACATTGACATTTCATCTTGGTCTAGTCAGATAGGCTGAGATTAAATAGAAAGAAACCTTGCTGTGTGGATGTGAGAAGAGAACACTCACTTCTGGTGGAAGTACAAACTGGTTCAGCCACTGAGGAACTAGTGTGGTGGACCCACAAAGACAAATCTATCAAAACATTAGAGTACCCAGTTATTAAAAATTAAAGTTAAGAATTTTACAGAGAAATTGACTGAGATTTAAGCAAACTTTCTGTGAAAGATCACTGAAATCCCAAAACAACAACAACAACAAAACCATTTTTTATTTCATTGGTGAATATTAGTTTTGAATCGTCACATATGTGTGTGCCATTCTGAAGGAGTGTGTGAGGTCTGAAAATAAATGGCTAATGTGGGCTGTAGTTTTCAATAGAAGGGTAGTAGCAATTGTGTTAAGGTCAGAGGTTATTGGAAATGAATGAGTGAGACTGCTGCAGGTGATGGAAGACAGAGCTGAGAATAAATTAAGGATGCGCGCGTGCGTGCACATGTGTGTGTGTGTGTGTGTGCATGTGTGTATGTGTGTGCATGTGTGTGTGTGCACATGTGTGTGCGTGTGCATGTGCGTGTGTGTGGTGTGAATGGATTACTTCTTTTGCAGTTGTCGAGAAGTAAATTCGTATAGATGAGCATACATTCCAAGATACTGCCAATGATTTATTGTGTTCTAAACCCTGAAGTACTCTTGCTATCTACTAGAGTCACAAACATGAACATATTCAGCTGGTTCTCACATGGAAGCTTCATCCCTCCTGGGGAGGTTTCATAGTGGTGGAAAGTGGTGCATTTATTACAGATAATGTTTGCATTGATGTTCAATTGAGATATTGGCAAATATTTTGGAGAGGACCTTTGTTTTGTGGTCAGAGTGACAGTGGCATTAGAAACATGTCTAGAAATGTGACATTATTTCTATGCTATGGGATAATTTTGATGTGTATTAGTGCTAGTCCTTCAACTTTCTGATAGCACTATGTACTGAATTATTCTTGTACCCAACATTTTTAGTTGTAATTGGGGTTTAACTACACGTTTTATTTTACTGAATGGCATGTTAGCTGATTTGTATGAAAATGGCTCTTTAGGCACATATATTTCAGTACACCCTCATCTGGTAGCAGCATTATTTGGGAAGAATTACAGAATATGGCCTTATTAGAGGAAGTGTATAACCTGGAGATTGGCCATTAGGTTTCCAAAGGTTGCTGATGTTTTCTTTATTATGTATTTAAATCACTTCCCATTTCAGTACTAATATTTTACAGTGCTTGAGGTTAACTTGTAGCAGGATGTTAAGAGTTACGATGTTTGGTATTCTGGAATTAGTCTGCCTACTACTTCTCACCCCTTTCAGCCATGCCCTGATGCCTTCAGTAGCTTGACCAAGACTAGGGTTAAGATTTCTCTGAAAATATTCCCTGGTCCTGACAAATAATTCCAAGGCTCTGGTTAGCCTTAGGAAGAACAACAATATCAACCAACCAGAACCCCCAGAGTTCCCAGGGACTAAACCACCAACCAAAGAACAGACATGGAGGGACTCATGGCTCCAGCTGCATATGTAGCAGAGGATGGACTTATCTGGCATCATTGAGAGGGGAGGCCCTTGGTGCTGTGAAGGCGCGATGCCTCAGTCTAGGGGAGTGAGGCAAGAGTTGGTAGGTGGAAGATTTGTGGACAGCCTAAGCAGGGGGTCGGGGAGTGGGTTTGTGGAGGGGAAACCAGGAAGGGGATAACATTTGAAATGTAAATAAATAAAATAACCAATAAAAATTTAAAAAATAGAAGAGAAAGGAGGCAGAGAAGAGAGCCTAGATGCTATTTCCTCTGGCTGGAACATCTCTTGTAGGAAGCAGACTGAGGACAGAAAGACCTACAGGGAAGGAGCTGTCTCTAGAGAATGTCTTAGTCACAGACTCATAGCTTACACGTGTGTCTGCATTTCATTGACAGTGCAGGGGAGATCTGGTGGTGGGTAGATAGCTGGGATGCAATGAGTCCCTAGGAGAGTTCCAGGTCCACAGCAGAATGCTGTGCTTGAATACTTTAGGACTGGACTACTTTAGAATATTTTTGAACTACTCCTTTAATTTACAAAACTCACTTCTTGCTATTGCTGGCTAGAATTTTCTATCTCATATCTGCAAATTTACTTCAAAGCTTCTGATACTAAAATTATTTCTTCTCTGTCTCTGTGTCCCCAGTTTTCTCCCTTCAGCCTAATCAGTGCCACCAAGATTAGTGATTACCAAGGTGGCCAAGGATGTTTCTTGTGTGTCATTCAAAAGTCAATGTTTTCTTTCCGAATCAAGAGCCAAATGTCAATATTTCTTCCAAAATCTCATTTTTTCCCAATTAATGTTACTCTACTTCAACCATTTTATCTCATTGAGACCATTTTCAACAATCCAAAATGTCCAAAATGAACAATGACCCAGATCCCATTGTTTGCTTACAATCACACATGACAATTTGAAGGATATTGTTAAAGTCTGTCTAGATGTGTCCTTAAAATATTTTGAGCAACTGGATGAGATCAGAGGTCAGAAAGAATTATGCTAATGCATGTGAAAATGGCCAAATATTAATTGTAATGTACACCAACATTAAGAGGAGAAGAAAGGGCTGATAAAGCAGAAAAATTCAGTGATCTTTGCACAAAATTAGAGTTATTAGAAAGCACTTGTTATCCTTTCAAACAAATGCTTGAAAGTATCAGAGAATGGTTTAAATGTAAAGATATCCACATGGATTCAGGAAAATAAATTCATTCACTCATTGTAGTGTTCTAGACCAAACTTAGGGCAAGGTACGTCTTGACAAATAACACTAACACTGACATTTGTCATCAAAGGTTTTGGTTTATTTTCAAGTTGGTTCCATATTTTTCTATTCATCTGAATATATGACTGATATTTTTGTATTTGTTACAGATGTATCACATATTTTCTCAAACCCCATAATCTACCTTCACCATATTATTTTAATGTCTGTGCAAAATGTTGTTAATTCATATCTTGTCAGTGTTTTCCATTTTGTGTATTACCTTTATTTGATTTCATATTTAATAAACTTGGTCACACGTATTATTGAGGAAATCTTTTTTTGCCAGGACCTTTTGTAATTTTCAGCAAGTTTATATATGAGGTTGATTAGTTAATGAGTTCGATATTCGTGACCCCCACACACATATAAAATCACAGCTTACAAGTATCTCTGAATATGATGATACTTTGAGGTACAAATCCTTCTGTATCTACCTTCCAAATGCTGTGATCACACCCATGTATTATGTCTCAAATATGTTAGAGATATTTTGAAAAATAATTATTAATTCAGAATAAAATATCTTGTTTGGTAGTAATGCCATCCTGCAGTATTTGCAATGATGCACATATAAGAATTAAGAGTACAAAGAAGACATGTTTGTGAAGGAGAGGGAAATAAATTTTTACCATAATGTCAGAAACTAATTAAAAAGATATTTTTAGATGATGTCACATTATACAATTTTTTGTATTAAAATATTCAATACAGGTGTTTAGTAAAAGCTAAATAGACAGTTATATATTAAAATTTTAAAAAGAAACTATTGAGCGGATATAAAATTATCATCTTATCCTATATGAGTACCACTAGTTTTCCCTCAAATGTTTGTTTATAATATTCTCTTTCTAGCATTAATAGTCATTATCTTCCTTATCAGAATGGCTGTATACTGGCAAGACACAATCAAGATGGAAACTTCATAGAATTCCTCAGAGAATGAGAGCTATAGACGGTCACCAGAAATGATGGAGATCTCAGCCATGCTCTTCCTTCCAGCTCTATGTAATTATATCCCAGCTATTTGTAATTATGTAGTCTCAGGACTTGCTAGATTATACAGAAGGATACTAGAAGACAAGGGATATATTGCTTACATTTGTATTGCTAGACATCACTAATCTGTGTTTGAGATCATCTAAGCTACAAAATATGATTTTTATTCTCAAGAACAAACAAGTAAGACTAACAATATTCAGTTGATAATTTTGACAAGATTAATAAGTGAATGGCCAGCAAGGAGAACACACTGTGAGAGGCAAAGAAGAGGCATATGAGGTGGGGTGGGGTTCATGGGGGGGAAAACCTACAAGGGGGATAAAATTTGAAATGTAAACAAATAAAATGATTAATTAAAAATAGTTAAAAAAGAAGTGAATGACCATTATAAAAAGAAATAGTCTCTCTTTTATTGATTTAAATGTAATAAAAGCCTAGATTATGCATCCATCCTCTTGTCAAGATTTTGGAATGTAAAAGGAGCAACAGTACTTGAAAAAAATAGAATTTGCTGTGAAAGAGAAAACAGAAGAAAATTTCAGAATGGAAAGTTAATTGAATTTCAAACAGAGAATGTAATTTATGTCGAATGTAGTTTATGATTTTAGATTCAGCAACAGAAATTAAAAACCACCAAGGTTATTAAAACTCATTTGAATTACAATGCCCCATACTAATGAACACAAAAAGAAGAAGCAATATTTTATAATAGATGAAGGAATTCCTAGTAAATATATTTATATTCTAGTTTCTTCCTTGTCAATGAACAATATTCTAAATGTTAAAATTTCCATTGCTTTGCTTTTTGTTTATGAAGTGATTGACAAGAGAACACCAGACAGTACTAAATGAATAAACTCAACTCAGCTTATAAATGTGTAGCTACAATTCAAGGAGCTTGACATTAATGGGAAGAAAACCCTTATTTAAGTAGGACATGTTTTTGCTTTGGGTTCCAGTAGTTAAAAGTTACTTGGCAAAGCAAGCACTTAAGGCAATAGAGAACTTCTCTGCATAAATCACTGAGACCCAGAAGTATTGCATGACATTTGTGGTTTTTTTTCATTTCATACTGCCTGTCATTTGTATTTTTTAATCAGTAGATACTCAGCGTTTAAAACTGCCATAAATAATACAGCGTGCAAAATGGTTAACATACCACTACCTTAATTGTCTATTCTGAGCTTAATCATGCTATTTAATTGCCATGCTTAATTTGAAAATAATTGTTCACAGCAATTAAGTAAATGCCCCAATTTCATTAACAGGCTTTCTAATTAGAACCTACAGCATAAAAGTGCTAATGTTGCTTCATTAGCGTTGATTTACTTTTTCTAATCATAACTTTACTATAATTCTTTTCTTCAAACTTGAGTCTGTATTTGAGCGGAAATTGTATTTGATTCTTGCAAATATCCAGGAATAATTATTTCTGGATTAAAGTGTAGACATATACCTTATACTGAAATTTCATTTTAACTGTTCACATTAAACATGCTTTAAGAGTTATGTTTAATGGCACTTATTGTAGAATAGTTTAAAGCAATTAGTGAGAATTGCATTGGCTTGAATTGTAATCAGTCAGGTTTAACAAATTGAGTATGTTCCTTCACATATGGTATCTTATTGTAAAACAGAACATTAAAAATGTTTGAAATATCTTAACTGACAACTGAATAGAATGGAAATTGACTTAGGTTAATTGCAATATTGTAATCTAAAACAGAACCATTGAAAGTCTTGATATAGAAACTCTTGTTTGATAATTAAAAACCTAAGCATCGGTTAATTTCCTATTACAGTTCATGTCTTGGGTAAATGAAAGGATATTGACGGTATTCTACACAAGTATTATAAAATACTGTTTAATAGCATAATTAAAGAATAACATAGAAAATGTTGATTCATCAAATTAACACTGACTTGAGCCTCTGATAAAATGAACAATGTTGAACATGATTCAGAAGATTGTACTCTGATGAAGAACAGAATTAATAAATTTTCTTGAGAATCTCAATTATTTGTGAGGCTCTGTAATATAACTGCTATGACAGTCAAAGAAGACTGACCATGTGATATACAGTATGCAGTTATTTAGTAAAAGATGAATGAGAAAAATTCTTATCATTTAGTAAATGTTGTTCACCAATTTTACTTCATGTAAATAAACAAAATTACAAAAACAAAATAGTATGATTATAAGACAAATTTCTGATCATTTTCTTTATGTATATTATTTTCAACAAAATGCTTTTTGGCACAAGAAGTCAGATACATATGTAAGAATGAAATATAAGTAACAAATTCTGAAATTAAACTACATTAATTCACAAATTTACATAAATATGTACAAAAATATGTTTGAGTACATAAACAATTACTATGTATTCTACATTTTTACATATTGAAAAGAAAAGAAACACCCAGGATCACAGGAAATTCAAGGACAAAGCGTAGAGCAGAGACTGAAAGAAAGGGCATCCAGAGACTGCCTCACCTACTGATCCATCCCATCAGAAGATACCAAACCCAGACGATAGAGCTGATGCCAAGATGTGCTTGCTGACAGAACCCTCTTATAGCTGTCTCCTGAGAAGCTCTGTCAGAGCCTGACCAATACAGATGCGGATGCAAGCAGTCAAACAATGGTCTTTGAGCGGGATCCCCAATGGAGGAGTAAGAGAAAGGACTGAAGGAGGTGAAGGGATTTGCAACCCCATAGGAAAAACAACAATATCAACCAACCAGATCTCCCCGTAGCTCCCAGGGACTAAACAACCAACCAAAGAGTACACATGGGGTACCCATGCTCCAGCTGCATATGTAGCAAAGGATTGCCTTGTCTGGCATCACTGGGAAGGGGAGCCTTTGGTCCTGCGGAAACTCGATGACCTGGCATAGAGGAATGCTAGGGTGCTGAGGCAGGAGTTGGTGAGCTGTTGAGAGCACTCTCATAGAGGCAGGAGAGGGAGAGGGGATAGGGGGTTTGTAGAGGGGAAACTGGGAAGGGAGATAACATTTCAAAAGGTAAATGAATAAAATAACCAATACAACAAGGAAAAAAGGAAAAAAGAAGTTAAATTTAAATTTCTCGCTATTAAAAGTTATAAATCAATAAATATTGTCTGTGGGAAGTTTAAGTTTACTGGAAAATTTAGTAAAAAATGATTAGAAAGTCAAAATATTGACCCATTTCCTCAAATATTTATTGTCTTCTTAATTACTGTAGTATTTCCATAGAGTAGCATATCTGTTGTGAATAGTGAATGAAATTTGACACATTATTAACATATCAATGTAATTATTATAGCTGTCTATCCTGAGGCTTTGGATTGATAGTTAATGAAATATATCCACCCTTGGATTTTCATACAAAACACTTTACCTGTCATGAAATATCCAGTTTCTATTTGACATGGCTAAAACTCTGGCAACTAATGGTATTTTTACATTTTCTGTATGTTTACTTTTTCCAGAGAGCCATAAATTTGGAACTATAGAGTACATATTTTTTTTCAAATTGGGTTCTTTTCATTTTCTTATATGAATTTAGTGTCCCACATATAAGTTGAGGAATGGACAGCTCATTTTACCAGCAATATTTAATATTGCTTTATTTAGATGTACTGCTGATTACTTAGCCATCAGTCAACTGAAAGACATCTGGCTGTTCCAGACATTTACAACTGTGAATAAAACTGTTATTAACACATACTAGGGGTTCGTGTGGAGATGAGTTCCAGCCTTTTTAGGTAAAGCTAAACATCAGTAATCAGTGAATCATATGAATGCTCTCCTTATTTGAAAAAAAAAATAAAAACATTGACAGTAGCTGTACATCTTTTTTCTTAATATTTTACATTCTACTAGTAAAACTGTATCTAGTTTCCAATATATTTAGTGGCATGTGCTTATGTCTGTGGTTTCTACTTTGATCATTCTAACAGGCTTACAGTTGGAAAGTATTACTTGAAATGGAGATTCCATGACATGTGCTATTTAAAGTATTTCCATATTGTTTGCTTTGTCATCTCAATACCTTCTTTAGGCAGGCACTTGCCCAGGTATTACAGTTTTGTTCATGGAGATATTTGTGCTATTGCTTAACTGAAGTCTTAAAATACTTTCTTTCATATTTCTTGCCTCTGCTGTTTTATGTTTAACAATTATTTTATTAACAGTATCTTATATCATGTTCTAGGTTTCTACCTGTGTGCCTTACATTTTGTTTCTTTCTTTTTGATTCACTCATTTATTTGTGTTGTGAGTGATACATTCTCACAGAGAGTCTTCTTCTTCTTTTAATTTTCTACCTATTTTTCTAGTTCTAACATTTTATTGAAAAGTATATTTATGTTCTATTTTATGGAATTTGTTTCAAAGATTAAAAATTGAAATATATTGTTGGTCTTTTTCTTGGCTCTTTGTTGTATTCATCTACTGTCTATTCTCTTGCCAAAACCAATATTTTGTATTCAGTAGTTGCATTTTTGTATATAACATAGTTTCTACTTTTCAGTTCCTAGTTGATCTCTTGTTGTCATTGGAAAAATCATGAGAAAACCCACCACATCCTTGTCTTTTTTTTTTTTTAGAAAAGGTATCTCTATATAGCCCTGGCTGTCCTGGAACTCACTCTGTAGACCAGGCTGGCCTCGAACTCAGAAACCCACCTGCCTCTGGCTCCCAAGTGCTGGGATTAAAGGCATGCACCACCACTGCCTGGCTTACTATTGCTATTCATATCTTCTGATCTCATACTAGAGTTACACACTGAACTATCAATACAGCAGTCAAGGCTCTTTACCTTATATCCCTGTATATTTTCCAATTTCTCCCCACAAACTACCTTTAATACATTTAACTAATGTGACCAGGTTAGCAATAAATAACTTCAGGGCAGGTGTCAGTCTTCATGATATATTCTCCCCTTTTATTTCTGTGATGAGATGACTGAAAGAAACAAGTTTCAAAAAGATACATTTGTTTTCATCATCTGTTTGACTGGTGGCTTTTGTATTAGTGTAAAGCCGCCCACCTGTGGTACCCAAGAAGCTAGGTTGATACATAAACTTATAATACTGTATACTCTTTTTTCACATCAGAAGACAAATGGATTATATTGTGGATTCTGTGCTTATTTTATTGTTTCTGGAATATCTTAAGAGATATACCCAAAAGCATTTCAAAGTATCTCAAAAGAATCATATTATTAGTCTAAATGAACAGTAAAACCATTCTGTAGTGATGGAAGATGAGTGGATGAGTTAGAGCAGTCCATTTATTCTCTTCCACAAAAAAAGCTAAATGTACCTAGAATCAGATATCATGTAGTAGGTAAGACTATCACAAAATCCCAGCAGATTCCAGGTGGATACATAGCTTGGCCTAAAAAATAGTCTTTATAATAAAGAACAGATGTGTTGGCAATACATCATGACTAATAATTCTATTTTAGGAAAATGTGTTCAACAGTATTTGTTTCAATCTTTCTTGTGAAGATGTAGCAGAAATAAGACAATATATAAGCTATTTTAGTCCACAAACATCTACATGTACCTTCAACAATCTGTCAGTTACAATGCAAAATTTACTCCTCTGTGTTGGCCAATTTTATGTCAATTTGACACAACTTGAGTTATCTAAAAGTAAAGAACCTAAATTGAGAAGATGCCTTCGGAAATCAGTCTCAAAGCATTTTCCTAGTGATTGATGATGCAAGGGGTGTGGGGATGCTGCATATTATGTGTGGTACCATACCTGGTCTAGTTGTCCTGGGTTCTATAATAAAGTAGGCTGAACAACCAATGATGAGCAAGCCAGTAAGCAGCACTCCTTCATTCTTCACATGCCTTCATTATCAGCTCCTGTCTCCAGATTCTTGCCTTAGTTGAATTTCTGTCCTGAGATCTTTCATAATGAAAAATTATATGGACGTTTAAGCCAACAAACCCTTTTCCTCTCCAAGTTGCTGAGATCATACTAGTTAGCTGCATAATCTTTGACTTGATTCCTTCAGAGATTTCTGACACAGAGTTTCTGATCAGGAAAATCATGACTCTTTTAATTAACCATTTGTTAATGATTGTTTGCTCTTAAACCCTATTCTATTCCATTTTATAATTTGAGTCTTGATTTTATTGTTGGCACATCTTTTTATCTGTTTTCACGGCATATAGAGAATTGTTAAACTATCTTTGTAAAACAATACATTTATTCTTTTAGTGTATAGTTTGCTTTTATTTCTTGTAATTATGGGATAAAATAAGAGCCATACAGAACCTTTATGAATTCATGCCTTGAACTGAGCTCTAAACATTTCTTTGTGACTCTCAATAGGCCTAGGACTGGAAGCTTCTAGCTTATGGGAAATCTAATCTATTGCAAACCTATACCTTGAAGGTTTCAGCTTCCAGCCTCCATATGCTAACCTAGGCCTAAAATATTTCAGACTCTGAGTATTACTGCTGAATACACTCACTCATTCTATTTCATCCTGAACTCTGGCTGACTGGATCTGTAATCCAACATGATTGGAAAAGAAGAAATCCCATCAACATTACAGAAAGTAGAGGACATTTGACAGAAACATGCCAGAAGACAGAAGGCATCTGTCAGGAAGCTGCAGAGGCTTTTGCCTGGGAACATTTCCTGAGGACACATCTTTGAAGTTGGTAGTTATCCAATGAGACTCAGGAGACTCTGGAGCCACAGGAGCCTCTGAGACAATGAATCACAATAAGCTACCCCAAAAGACAATTATAATTACATAGACTCTGCATTGAAAATTGGGAAACTCCATTTCAGAACTCTTGAGAGCAATGTTAGGACTTGAGGGGACAGAAAGGCTACTAGAAAAGGCCATTCCAATGCTTATGGCAACTGTGACCACCAGAATAAACCCTTCATACATTTGATTGCAATATTTATATATTTCCCCTCAAAACAGTTTTACAAATAATTATACAACAAGAAAAACTTGCTGTACAACAATAAAAGTTACAAAGTCTTGAGAGACAAAAGACAGAGGAACTAAGAGAACAAGAACTGCTTAATTGTAAAACTATTGTACCTAATGCAGTTGAGGATCAAGATAAACATCTCATTGAGCCCAGAATGCCACCTCTTAATGAAATTTAGTAAAGGTGACCACTCATACTTCTTCTCCCAGTCTCCTGGGAACAAATACCAGAAAATGAAGAAAATTAATAAAGTGAAAAACTAGTCTGGAATGCTGTTGAAATACAAGATCTTAAACATTTTAAAGAATCAATAGTAACTTATGGAATGAACTCACCCTATGTGAGACAGATGGTAAATGCCTAGGCTATACAAAACAGCATCCAAAAGTGGAAAAGATTTAGTAGCAACTGTACTAATAGTACATTCTTAATTATAATGGCTGACGTGATGGTGAGAAGAACCTGTGATTATTAAAAATCATAATATTTCTAAAGGCATTAATATCACGAATAAGCAATTATTCCATGAAGGTCAATATGTTTATTTACAAAAGCAGATGCAGTTTGATGATTCGATTATTACTCCATGTAATTTAGTAGCTCTAAGAACTTTGGATAAGGTGGAGGACAAGGAAAAAGTTATTTGTAATTCACAAAAATTATACAAAGCCCAAAAGAGACTTTTACTTACCTATTACATAGATTAACATATACTAAAAACATGCCAATATCAGATGCAGTTACATGATGGTTATAAAATGCAAGTGCAAAGTGTAAAATGTTTTTAGATCTTTAGAAGTCTTTGTCATAACCCATGGATGAATGGATTAAAACTGCCATTGATGTTGACCCTAATGACTATGTAATTAGAAAAACAAAGGCCAATAATACTAAATGACAATGTCTGTATCTGACTGAGTAAGCTGTTTTGGACAGCCTCTCAAAGGACAACATGCTTCTGTCTGCAAGCATAACAGATTATCATTAGTAGTGTTAGGGATTGGTACTTGCCCATGGGATGTGTCTCTGGTTAGGCCAGTTATTGGTTAGATATTCCTTCAGGCTCTATTCCCTCCCCTGGTCCTGTATTACATTAGACAGCATAAATTTGGGGTTGAAAGTTTTGTGGGTGGCCAAGAGGCACTTAAATGATAGAAGTCCTTAGTCATCAGGGAAATGACAACTCTGTGATACACCCATCAGAATGGCTAAGATCAAAAATTCAAGAAATAGCACAGGCTGGTGAGGATGCAGAGCAAGGGGAGCACTCCTCCTTGCTGGCAAGAGTGTAAACTTGTACAACCACTTCTGAAATCAATTTGTCATTTTCTCAGAAAGCTTGGAATAATTCTATCTCAAGACATAGCTATACCACTCCTAGGCATATGCCCAAAATATGTTCCTACATCCCACAAAGACACTTGCTCAACTATGTTCATAGCAGCTTTATTTGTAATAGCCAGAAACTGGAAAGAACCTAGATGTCCTTCAGCTGAAGAATGGACAAAGAAAATGTGGTACATCTATACAATGGAATATTATTCAGTTATTAAAAACCATGATATCATGAAATTTCCCAGTAAACGGATGGAACTTCAGAATACCATCCTCAGTGAGGTAACCCAGCTGTAGAATGACATGCATATTGTATAGTCATTTATAAGTGTGTATTAGTGATAAAACCCAGGTACCTTATAAAACTCCACTGATCACAAAATGCTAAACAAGAGTGAAGAGTCAAGTGAGGAAGCTCGAATCTCACTTAGAAGGGGGAATAAAATATTCATAAGATACAGATGGATGGAGAGAACTGGAAAGGGGTGATGGGGAGGACAATCGAGGGAATTCAGGATCAGGAGTGAGAAAGGACAGGAGACATGGCTAGATAGATATGAAAATGAGTGGAAATCTGCACTGACAAGGGTGAGAAGGTGGCAAGCATCTCCAGGAGGTGGCATGGCCTTGGACAAAAGAGGCACTCTAGAATTAATGAGGATGACATTAGCTGTGACTTACTCCATTGGGCATATAGAACCTGAAGAGGTCATCTCTTATATCTAGACAGGAACCTCAGTGGATCAATAAAGCTACTGACCAACCCTGAAACTTTCCACATTGGAGGAATGTTAATCCAGCAATATGGTTGCTCTGGCAAGGGATAACATCCAAAGCCCTATGTCTCTGATTTTCTGGAATACAGACATGTCACACACCTTTTATTCCTCCTGATAGAGCAGAGACAAACATTAGTACAGAATTTAAGACAAATTTAGTTTGCATCATGAAGCAGCAATATTTGAAAGTAGGGACAGACAAAGTGATGAGTCAGAGAAAGATTTGACAGACTGAGTCAGAGATAGAATATGCCCAACTCTTTACATAAGGCAAACAGGAAGGAGAAGCTACTTTAGAGCACCTCAGGAAGAGATGTTTGTATGTGGCACTTTTAGCGGGACAGATTTACAAAGCAAGGACCAAACAAAACAAGCTAGACACAGGTGAAGACAGAATAAGCCAGAGATTACAACTTAGAAGTCCTTCAGTGAAGGACAGATAAAGAAAATGTGGTATATCTATACAATGGAATACTATTCAGTTATTAAAAACTATGATATTATGAAATTTCCAGGCAAATAGATAGAAGTTCAGAATATCATCCTCAGTGAGGTAATCCAGTCATAGAATGGCATGCATATTATGTAATCATTTAAAAGTTTGTATTAGCAATAAAATACAGGTACCATGTTATACATGAGAAGGAGACAGATTACAACACATTGTTGAATTTAGTATTTGGCCAAGTAGAGCAATCCAGTTAGAAGCAGAGAGAAGCCAGATAAAATCATTTAGCTTGTAAGACTAGATTGTACAGAGGCTAGAAGTTTTCAGCCCTAGACTTAAAGATAGTTAGAACCAAAAATAAATGCATTGGCCTCAGTCATATATTCAGAGACCTTGGGTCTGACTGTCATCACATCCTTTTATCTGAGGAATAGAAGTAAAATTTACATTTAATTTATAAAGTTTGGCACAGACAGTAAGAGAGTTCAGGAAGTTTGGAGAATAAGGATGTGTTTTAATTGTTAATTATGGTTGACTTGACTGAACGAAAATAATAGATAATTTCCATCCTTTAAAATTCAGAACTCGGAGGTGTACTGTGATTATTTTGAAATACTGATCATTTCAATCTTTACTATTCATATAGATTACATGATCATAGACCTCATTTTTCTATTTAAAATATACCTGTTTTGGAAATAGAATATCTAAGAAGTTGCCAATGACCTGAAAGCAGAAAGACAAGAACAACAAAAAAATCCAATTATCTCTAGTGTCTCTCTTATTTTGATTGTGTAATTTCTAAAGACCTACAATCCAGGCCAAAGAGACTTGGGTGGAAAATGTATTGTATAAAGATGTACGAATATATATTTTTTGTAGTTTCAGTATTTTAAATTTACCTACACTTTTGCTACTATCATTTACTGAAAACCTTATCTTTTAGTATCATCACATGGTCAACTGGGATTTCACACACATTTTGAAGTGATGCAGAT
This sequence comes from Rhynchomys soricoides, assembly GCA_019843965.1. Lineage (NCBI taxonomy): Eukaryota > Metazoa > Chordata > Mammalia > Rodentia > Muridae > Rhynchomys > Rhynchomys soricoides. The sequence continues at coordinate 14,430,142 of JADRCH010000047.1, forward strand.
ATTCAATCCATAACATCAGCAGTTATGAGAAAATAAGCTATTAGCAAGAATAGTGCTAAAGGTAACAGAATTAAGACTGTCAGTATCTTCATAAGAAAAGTAGATATCTGATGAAAAAAAAATAACCACTAATAATGATTTTATTGGAAATATAGTGTTAAGCTGAAAATGTAAGTGGTATGAAACACTAACACAACAAAGTATTGTGCTGTGAAAATTTGATAACATTTATATGCATAAATACTGCAGCAGAGTTGTTGACAATACAGTAAAAGAGGAAAGATGGGTACTTGTTTGTTTCTCTTTTGGTAGATTGCAGAGTACCTTCTGCACCGAAGACACTAGAATGTAGAGGTAAAGGCTCCATGTACCCATGTATGTTCCAGCTGGATTTCTCGATGTTTAATGAGTTCTGTTGTTATTATCTTTAGCAATGGCTCCCTACTCTCAGTTTAATCAAAAGCAACCTGTTGCCTTATCAACAATCTAGAGTGGTTTTTTTTTGTTTTTTCTTTTTTTTTTTTTTTGTGGCGGGGGTCTCATGTTACTGCATAGACCAACAAATCAATTGAATGCAACACAGTCTCACTACCAGAAGACTTGTTGTGTAGAAGATATATCTCTCCGGAACTCCTTCATATCTCCTATTATTAGGCGACTTCATTAAGATAACCTTCATATATATTAGGAAGTTTCCACTGTACTAATTTTCCTGGTTTGTCCTTTCTCCCAGGCTATATCAGCACAGAAATAGGTTAAGGAATAAATCTAGGCTAGAAAATTTGACTCAAAAACAGAGGAGGGAAACAAATCTGGGTTAAAAATGTTAATTTTATCATCCTAGTTAAACAGATATAAAATTAAACAAGCTCTTATGCATTTAATATAAGCAAGGCGACTATATTTGGTTATATACTATGCTAAATAAAATGTGTGTTTTATATCACATTATCAACTACATTAAAAACGTAAGGTCCAATAATGGTACTAACCTTGATTTCATCTATTAGTTGTTAACATTTATTCTTTCAGCATTTTACATCATTTTTTCTGTCCTTTGCATCTTTAAATAACGAGGAGTTGCTTTTACTGATTGTTTTTCTTTGACTGGTAAAGGACAGCAGGAGAATGTAGCCCACAGAACCAACTAAACAAGGCTCACAGGGACTCGAAAAGTCTGAAGAGGCAATCATGAAACCTTCAGGAGTCTGCACTATGTCCTATGCATATATGTTATGGTGTTAGCTTCATGAATTTTTAGAACTTCTAACAGTGAAAGTAGGTGTGTTTGCGTCTCTTTTGCATACACTTGGGGCACTTTTCCTTCCAGGCTTCCTTGTCTAGTCTTGACATAAAAATCTGTGCCAAGTCTTATTACATATTTTTATGCTGGATTTAGTGGATGTTCCTGTGAGGCCTGCTCTTTTCAAAAGGGGACTGGAGGATAAGTGGATAATAGGGGGAGTGGATATGGGAGGTGTTTTAGATAAGGTGAGTGGTGTGAATTATGGGAAGTTGAGGTCAGGATGCACTGAAAACAAAAATAAATTTAAAATAAGAATTTAAAAATCAAATCACTAGAGTTTCATTGGTTTGTATCTATTTTTTTCATGTCTAGTCATAGATCTATTGTGGCTCTTTAATGCTAATACAAAGTTCATTTTATTGCTAAGGTTCATTAGTATAACTTGAAAATATATATGAAACATCCTTCAGCCTTATCATTCCTCAAGAATGCTTTGTCTAGGTAGTAGTTTGTCTTTGTTTCATATGCATAACTGAACATTTCTTTTTGGCTATAAAGAATAGAAATGGAATTTTCATGGAGATTTCAGTAATTCTACAGATTACTTTTGGTAATATTGCCACCCTGAAAAATATTAATTTTATTAATTATGATATTGGATATCTCCATCTTCTATTGACTTACATTTCTCTATTCACTGTTTTAATTTGTTATTATATAGGTCTTCACTTTCTTGGTTAGATTTATTTTCATTTTCAAAATCAGTATTTTTTCATATTTTTATTGATTATTTAGGAATTTCACATTACAAACTCCAGAAATTTTCATTTCCCAGTTCTTCCTGATTTGTCTGCCATCCTTGGGACTCTCAACCTACAAAATTAAAAAGAAATAAAGGGAGAAAAAAAGGAAAATAAATATGTGTTGCCCATGTAGTGACTAGAGCATAGTCAAAATCCTCATGCCCATCCCCATCAGAAATGCTGAGTGCTTCTGCACCTGCACCCCTGGCAGAGCCATCAGTTTAGAAGTTTTAGACTTCAGCATCCTTATCACAATTTTTACAAGATCCCTTCCATAGATCATGGATATTTTCTTATATTGGAAAAGACATTTCATAACACTATGTAGTACTCACAGTCAGTTATGAACAATGGAGAGGTAGAAGTTAAAGAGAGGATAGGGAGAATGCATGAGAAATGCCATAAACAGGTTATTAAACAACTACTGAAAATATGGCCTCACATCATGTGTGGTTGTCCTTACTGGGTCTGCATAATACTTGGGTTTCAACAGTCAGTTATAGGTTGGAGAGGGACTTCTTCGGTCCTACTCTTTCCACCACACTATTGATAATTTATGGATTATAGAAGTGGATAACTCATTGTTTTTGTTTGTATACAAATAGTGATTCCAATGGATCCCAAAGTTGTGTGTAGTTCCAAAATTATGACCCAGAGATGGTCATGGTCAGTAGAGGAAAAAAAAAAAAAAACAAGGAAAGAAAGGAAATACATGGACAGACAGGAAATACTGATCGTAAAAATATTTTTTTATTCACCAGATATAATTGCTGTCTCAGAGGCCTGCTGCCATTTAGCAGTAATCTCATCCTTTCTAGTATTTTCTTGACTCTGTCTGGTTCAGTTCAGCTGTTCTGTATCAAAACTCCTCGCCAAGCTGAGTGGTTCAAATTGGATTCTCTTAGTTTCTGATTGAATTGCTCTGCTTGACCTCAAACTAGCTTTGACAATCTGTTCTAATCTTCTGGCTTCTTCTCATTTTCTGACTTGTTCCGTCTCCACCTATAACTTGTCTCTATAAAATTATCCCAGTAAAACAAAAACCTCTCTCTCTCTCTCTCTCTCTCTCTCTCTCTCTCTCTCTCTCTCTCTTTCTCTCTCATCTGCTTCCTAAGTTGTCTGTCTTTCCTGTCTTTCCTGTCTGCCTGACATGGACATATCCTATCTCTGACTCATTCTTTCAAATCTTCCCTGATTCAGTGCTTTGCCCTCCATCAAATTAGATCCCATTTTCAAACATGGCTGTTTCCTTCTATAATCTTAGTGTACCCACATTGTGTGACATTAAATGTCTGAACTAAGGGTGTGTTTGTATCAGTGAGGTCATACTGTAATCTAGGGCGTGTCTGCATTCCTCCCAGATCATAACCTTGGATGATCCCTTGCCAGAGCAGCCATGTTGCTGGATTTAATTTTCTGTACTAGTAATGACAGAGGTAGAAGAAGCATAAGGATAATAGAGAATAAGAAAGTAACTGTAGTAACACTTTTGTGTACTGTATGAAAGTATCATCTGTCAATAAAAGCTAATGGCATATTAGCTAAGGCAGGAAATAGCTGGGAATTCTGAAAGGGAGAAAGAAACTCTAAGATAGAATCAGGCCCAGGAGGAAATTTCATCCTGAACTCTAAGGAGACTGACACATTAAACTAAGAAGAGGTAACCAGGCACGTGGCACTCATAGAATAGAATAAATGGGTTAAAAAAGTTAGGAGCTAATCAGGGGCTAAGCCCTATCTTATGGCATAGGCATTTACTGGAAAATAATCAGTCTCAGAGTCATTATTTTGGGAACTGAAGCACAATGGTAAACACTGGCAGTTACAAGTGACAATGTGTACTTTAGAAATGTATGACATTAGAAAGGAATGAATTTGATGATTTTTAAAATTAAAACTAAAAATACATTCTAGTTGTATATGTACTTGATATATAAGTAGTGTTTATTTATATACACTATTGACAAAACAGATAATATAAAATGATGAATGAATTAATATGCAGATCATACTGATATTTCTGTCTATAATAAGTCATAACTAAACTGACTATAATGTGTTTTATTGCTTTCAATAAAAACTCATCCATTTCACAATTTACTATGAGAATTAATGAAGCAAAAGTGACAGTTATATTGTGATCTCATTCATTAGGACTGCCATAAGGCTACCTGACTTTCATTTAGGGAATAGTTTAATGTGATTCTCAACGCACATTGAAACCATGCATAGAACAACCTGGAGGTTGAGTCGTGATGATCTGCGGTTTGTCCTGCTCTAATGCCTGACATAAGTTTATCAAATGAATGTATAAAATTGGGATCTTCTTGCTAGTTTGTACAGTGAGCAGAAGGAAAGAATTATTTTGTTTAAACTGGAAGATAATATTACTTCTGACTTTTGTTTTCCTTTAATCTGATGGTCTAGTACTAAAGAGAAGAGTGAACTGAGATGCTTTTAAATTATAAATTATTTCTTTTTTTATTTAATTTTTACACTCCAGATTTTATTCCCTCCCCTGTCCACCCTTTGACTGTTCAATATCCCATACCTCTTCCCCTGCCACCCTGTCTCCAGGAGGTTGTCGCCACCCCCCTCACCTCCCACCTGACCTCACCTCTAAACTCCATGGGGCCTTCAGTCTCTTGAGGGTTGGGTGCATCATCACTGATTGAACCCAGACCCGGCAGTCCTCTAGTGTTTATGTGTTGGGGGCCTCATATCAGCTGGCATATGCAGCCTAGTTTGTGGTCCAGTGTTTGAGATATCTCTGGGGTCCATTATAATTGAGACCGCTATACCTCCTACAGAGTCACCTGTTGGGAGCTGAAGTGGAGCTAAAGTCTTCATGCTGCTCCTGGGAACCTGACCCCACCAAGCTTGGCACAGCCTTGCGGTACCTTCTGAGAACTGGTCACAACTGTTTGAAGATTAATTGTTCCCCATGCTCTGGGAACTGGCCGTTTGGAAGATCGATGAGCCAGAGCGACCAGAAACCACAAGCTCCCTGCTTCCCATTCCTCCCTTCGCCTCATTCCCACCCCTCCCTTTGCCTCATTTCTGCTTTAAAAACAGCATATGTTTCAAGAATAAATGAGACCTTGACAAGATTCTGCTTGGTCTTGCTCCTCTTTCTCGCCCGTTTTTCTTTCAGGCTTGGTCCTCCTCGACCCCACGAATAATGAGGTCCTATAGGGCGGGACAGTCACCCTCCTCCTTAGCTTCTTTCAACATTTCCCTAATTCAGCAGCATCTGTCCATTGGTTTGGTGCAAATATCTGTATCTGACTCTTTGAGCTGATTGTTTGTCTTCAGGAGTGCAATCAAGCTAGGTCTCTTTTTTTGGGAGCGATCCATAGCCTCAGTAATAATGTCAGACCTTAAGACCTGCCATTGAGCTGAATCCTACTTTGGGTCTCTCACTGAAAGTTCTTTTCCTCAGATTCCTCTCCATTTCCATCCTGTAGTTCTTTCAGACCTGAACAATTATGGGTCAGAATTTTGACTGTGGTATGGCAGCCTGAACCTTCCCTTGATGCCCTGTCTTTCTGCTGGAGGTGGTCTCTATATGTTCCCTCTCCCTACTTGTCGAGCATTTCATCTAAGGTCCCTCCCTTTGAGTCCTGAGAGTCTCTCTCCTACCAGGCCGCTGGTGCATTCTGGAGGATTCCCCCAACCTTGTACCTCCAGAGGTTGCATTTCTATTCTTTCTGCTGGTTCTCAGGGCTTTTAGTCTTTTTCCCTCACCCAGTACCAAATTAGGTTTCCCTTTTCCTCCACCCCAGTCCACTTTTCTCCCAGATCCCTCCCTTCCTCCCCACTTGTGATAGCTTTCTTCTCCCTCTCAAGTGGGACTGAGATGTCCTCACTTGGACCCATTATCTTGTTGACCTTTGTGAGTTCTGTGGACTGTATTTTTGCGTGACTAATATCCACTTATTGATAAGTACATACCATGCATGCCATTTTGGGTCTGAGTTACCTCACTCAGGAGGATATTTACTAGTTCCTTCCATTTACCTGAAGACTCAGGTTGTCCTCATTCCTAATAGTTAAGAATTGAATGCAATGTGTTATGATTGCAATCACCCGCTTTTTCTAGCTCTTCACAGATCCATTTTCTTCCCCACCATTCAACTTGGTATGCAAGCAAAAAACATGAAATTCAATTTGTGCTGCTCACATATTCTTGAGTGTGTGGCTATCCATTATAGTGCAGTAGAACTTCCATAAGGGACACCAATTCAAAAACATACAAACAAACAAAAAAAACAAACTAACAACAAAAAAAAATTCTCTTCTTTGCCCAGCAGTGTTCAATTGACAATAACTACTCAGGTAAGACTGATATTTTTGTCAAAAGGCCTTCTCCATACTATGGGTTTCTCTGCCTCAATCTTTTACATTTTTGAGCAAGCTGTCACAGTCATGTCTACTTGAAATGTACAGGGTTTTCCAGTTTCCTTTCAGTGACTCCCCTGCCTGTGGCTCTTATAAGTCTACTTCTCTTCAATAAGCATCCTAAACCTTGGGAGGCAGGCATTTGATATAGATAACCTAAGTAGGAATAATCCTTTGTTTCAATATCTATTTTCTTGTTTCTTTTCTTTTCTTTCTTTTGCATCATTTTTCTCTGTATATCTCACCACATGGAAGGAAGTTGTTAATGAGGAATATCAATGCATAACCTTAAGCATGGTTCACATTTCTCTAGACATGTTTGCCATTTTCTGTCCTTTATATTGAGGTTTCAAAGATTTTAAAGAAACACTAACAGAAAGACAAGGAATGACAAGATAGAATTAAACCAAAACTTGAATATTTTAAATTTTATTTATCCAAGAATGAACTTTTGTTTGTTTTGTTTTGGTTTTGTTTTGTTTTCTGTAATCCTAAGGCATTACTCAGTCAAAGGTCGCTTATGTGTTACCACATCCATCTGTGCAATACAGACACATATGCCATACACCCACAGAGAGACACAAACACAAGCATGTATGCATGCATGCACATGTGTACTTGCCTATATAAACAATAGTTAATTATTACCCTCTGAAGTTTCATAATTAATAGAAACCTGTTGCCTTTTACATTAGTTTATAGGCACAGAAGTAAAACCTTGGCTAAGTGAGAGTAATCTTTCATGTTCCCCAGTTTAAAGTACAGTTCGTGGTTTATGCCAGGCATTATGCCAAACACTTCATATACTGTGTGATGGTAGTAAGTTGTATTCATAGTTCAACGAATTACTGCACATGTTATCTTAATTTTATACATTAAATCTGACACTTTGAAAGGTGAACTGATGTGAAAAAGCTAAAAATGATACAGACAACTTTAGGAAAGTTCACGTAATAAAGTTGAGAAGAGGGGAGCACTGGAAAGGTGTGTGGAACTGGCTAGCTCTCTTGATTATCTACTAGGAAAATGGCATCTGAAGGAGCAAGGCAAGTTATGGGTTTTGAAAGTGCATATTGTTATACTTAGGTATTAAAATTCAGATTTTAAATATGATATATTCTTAACGATTTGGTCCTCTCTATCTTAGTTTCATAATATATAATAATCATCATATATCAAAAGTAATGACACAGCACCTATTCAAATTTCAATCACTGGGCTGGCAAGATGGTTCAGCAGTTTAAAGTATAGGCTACGTTTCCAGAGGATCGAGGTTAAATTCTCAGTACCCACATGGCAGCTTACATCTATCTGCCTGTAACTTTTGTTCCAGTGCTTCTGACACCATCAAACAAATTTAAATGTAGGCAAAACACCTTAAACAAACAATTTAAAACAAAATTCAAAAGATTCAGGCCCCAAATTAATATTTCATTTATAAATCATAGTAATATCAAAATAATTGAATTGTTAACATATTTAACATATCTACAAATTATACAATCAGATTCCTTATTTGTAATAGCATCATGGAAATGGTGTATTAAACTATTTTGATATGTGAATAACACTATATTTTTTATACATGTCAGAAGTATTTTACAGATAGTAATTCCAGGTCTATTCAAAATATTAATGATTAAAAATGTTTAACTTTTAATTTGTGTGTGTGTGTTTGTGTGTGTGTGTATGACATGTATGTGAGAGTGGTCATGGATGTGTCACAAACTGAATATGGAAGTCAGAAGAGATCTTCATCTTTCAGTTTTCTCTCTCCACTTTTACATGGATTTCAGAGTCTGAATGCAGTTCAGCCGGCCCCTATTCCCCCAAGCTGTCTCATCAGTCTTATAGATTCATATCTCATAGCAGTCATTCCAGTACGACGTAAAATACATTTCATATGATTCCTTTCTTCGTTTTGTTGTGGGAATGTAATCGTGTGCTATTCAGGTTGGAGTCCATCTCACTTATTGACAATTGTCTTGAGCTTGTCCTTCATCCACTGGCTACATGTTACAGAAAGAACATGGCAACAAGATGCCCAGATCTAAGAATATTTCTTACATTCTTAGCACATGATATGTTCTTGATAAATATGACTTTTCAGTGTTAGAAAGAATTTCTAAATTCACTTTACCCAGTTATTTGTACCCTGTGAAGGCTCATACTGTAAGACCAAAATGGAAAATCTTCTGCTATATAAATTAGTTCAAATAAAATTTCAAATAGTATTGGTATCAAATTCAATAAAATTTCACTACTATTGGTAGTGGTTTTGAATTTAAGTTGAGATTCTTTTCTAGGTTTTGATGTTTGGAGGTTTGTTTTGACTCAGAGTGCTTTGCTATTTTCCTGTCATCCTACCTGTACGGGGAGTGGGCATTATTATGAGGTTGGGGAAACCCAGTAAAGTGCATGGACTTTTCATGGCTCCTTACTTGTAAGCAACAGATCTCTCTCTCTCTCTCTCTCTCTCTCTCTCTCTTTCTCAATTTATTTTTTGATACTTTATTTACATTTCAAATGTTTCCCCTTTCCAGGTTTACCCTTTGGAACCCCCCTATCCCCTCCCCTGTTCCCCTGCCTCTATGGGGGTATTCCCCCACTCACCCACTCCCATCTTCCCTCCTTGGCATCCCTCCTATACTGGGGCATCTAACAGCTTCAGGCTCAAGGGTCTCTCCTACCCCTGATGGCCAACAAGGTCCTTCTCTGGGCCCGAATCATGGGTTCTCTTCATGTGTATTCTTTGGTTGGTGGTCCAGTCTCCAGGAGCACCCGGGGGGTCAGGCCAGTTGACACTCTTGCTCCCTCCATGGGGCTGCAAACTCCCTCAGCTCCTTTAGTCCCTTCTCCAGCTCTTCCATCTGGGACCTCATGCTCAGTCCAAGGGTTGCTGTGAAGTGAATCTTGAGTATTCTGAAATTTTGGGCTAATATCCACTTATCATTGAGACACATTGTATTCATTCTTTGTGACTGAGTTACCTCATTCAGAATGATATTTTCAAGTTCTTATTTGAATTAATTGCCAAACTGTTTTAAAAGATTTCTAAATTATACAGACTGAAAGAGTCCCAACTTCAGGATACACATACACATACAGATGTTCTTTCCCAAGCATAAACATGGAATCCCTTATAAGTACGATTGTGGCAGAGTGGCAAAATTCAAAACAAAACCTTACTATGCATTTGATCTATTACTCCTATATTTACATTTAAATGTTTCTTATATCTTCATAACCATTGTTAATGAAGCCCGGAATGAATGGCCTGGTACATAATTAAAAACAGGCCATTTGGTAGCTCAGGCACAGTCCGATAAATATGTGTTCTTTTTCTCTTTTTGATTACCACTGTTAATAATGAGCCCGGGGTGGATAAATATAGTTTATAAAAGCAATTTAGGAAAAAAAAAACATTTAAAGTACCAAAAGAATAGAAAAGAAGGGTGAAACAATGTGTTTAAGGAAGAAATATACTTTTGGAAAAATACTGAGCAAATGAGAGAACATAAAACTGAGACAAGATGCAAACATAAAAAAAACAGGACATTGCACAGAGCACCAGAAAAGAGGAAAGCAGATACATAGGAATGAGGACAAAAAGTCAGAAGTTGAGGGGTACCTTCTGAATAAGTCTTCTCTTCTATTCCACCAATTCTGTCATTGCAGAATCATTTTACATACCAGCAGAAGGACAGAAAAGTTTTAAGGGCACAATGGGTTTCTGTTAAAATCGTGGATTTATAAATAACCAATTCTGTGTCTTTTATAGGCATACTAAAGTCCTCAAAAATTTCAACTTGCTTGTATTAAAAAAGGATCATGAATAAAACGTAAGGAGGAGGTCCGCCCACATGAAATGATATAGTGGTGTACCTGTCACATAAATGAGGCTTATGGATGTTAAATGAAGTAGAAGAGCTCCTGTCACATAAGTGCTCAAAGACTATTCCCTATTCCTAATATGACTTGTTCTTTCTTTTCTAAATCCTTACTCTTCGTATGAGTTATCTATCTAAATCACATCCAAGCCTCTCTTTTTTCTGCTTCATCTACACTCTTAAATGACAAGGATGATTAAAAGCCAGAGTCCACTGACATGATGGATAACCTCTTTAGGTTTTGTCTGCTTAGTCACTTTCCATTAGAAAGTTCCCTGAGATCCTCATTCCTCTTCTAGAGTGTAGATCACTTAAAAGCTCCACAAATTGAAACTCACACTATTAGCACTATTAAGCACAACAACCTGCATCTATAGATATCATAGGTCTTTGGACAAAACCCCCACCTATTACTCTTCCATATGAATATACTATTAAACAAACTCTTAATGACTCACTATTATACCTATAGTTTAGGGAGTGATTCATTCCACACTCATCAGAGATGCTTCTTTACCGTAGAAATTAAGGTTATAATAAACCAGATTAAACCAGAGACCCACAATGGGTCAAAGTTAAGAGAAGATGAGATTATGGGACACTAAAACCTAAGTGGAACACTAAGAGTACAAGCTAGCCTTCCAAGGCTCAAAGTTTATTACAGAAAAACCATAAAAACCATATATATATATATATATATATATGAATAATTACAACATCAAGAACCAAGAATGACTAAAGGGAAAATGCTTTCTACACACAGTACTACATGTGTATATAGAATTCACAGCAATTGAAACAACACCCATAAGACCTGCTTTGGCCCAGGCAAAATTAAGGTTAAAGGGGAGGTGCTGTGAAGCTATTGGCAATGAATGGTTTCTGGGTGGGTGTGATGCAATACTCTGAAACTTTTTCTTACATTCTGAGAGTGGGCCTTTTGCAGAGCTTCTTAGCCATAGTTAATAACAACATGGAAGGTCACAAAGGCACAAGTGTGTTATACTACTGTGTCCTTAGACTGTATTATAAGCTCTAAAGAGAGCAAGGTAAGAGTCAACCTTACTTGATTTGGCTCTTGGTGTAATCAACTTTATAACTCAAGGAGATTTGTCGCTATAATCTTATGCACTTTTCCGTGCACATGTCAGGACAATGTCTGTTATTTGGTGAAAGTACCAAATATAGAGATTGAAAGTTTAGAAAGAACTTTCTATACTTCACAATAAAAGTCAGATGCATTATTTGATAAATCATGGTGTATATAGTGCTGTTTCTTTCCTGAGTCATTTAGAATCAGTTAACACTGATGACTTAATCTCTTGGAAAACTTTCTTTAATATTTCTGTGAAGTGCTCCATTCCTTCACTATGTGGTGCTCTCTCTGTTATTCAATAAAAAATTTGTAACAAAGCCCTTTGTTAGGTACAGATACCCAAAGACACAGAATCAATCTCTCTCTCTCTCTCTCTCTCTCTCTCTCTCTCTCTCTCTCTCTCTCTCTCTCACACACACACACACACACACACACACATACTTAGAGTCATAAATCACACAAACACACACATAAACACACATAGACACAGACTTACAGTCATAAAACACACAAATAAACACACACACACACACATACATACATAAAAATCATAGAACAGATAAACAAAGACACAGAAAAAAGAATCCTACAACAATCTTCAGCCATGCAGAAATTCAGACACATTAAAGAAAAACATACAAATTTCATAAGACAATATGTGAATTTAGTTTAGAACTCAAATCTAAACTTGCGCCAGATGGAGGTGCTTTTATTTATCCTCTTAATATGACATTGATGAATTATAACTGGTTCATAGTTACTTATTTGCTTAGTTACTTACTTACTTACTTATTCCACACAGGTGAGAGAGTTTGAATTTTATTTAAGTTTTGGGTTCCTGGTAAGTGGAGCACACTTGACTGAAGGGCTCCTATCCATTCACGATCTGTACTTGATGGATGAAAAATACAGAAGACACAGAGTTGAATAGTTAAAAAAAGGATCTATGAAGGAGGCTTCAGTTTTATCAAAATACATTATTAAAAATTCTCAAACAGCTACTAAATTTTATAAAGGAAAATATATTTGTAAAGTCATTTCTGTATCTTGTTCACTTTGCTTGACTGTCTTGTGCAGAGAGTTGTTTTCAATACATCTTTGATGCTCTCAGGGTTTTCTATTACTCACTCAACACAGCCACGCATACAGATATTGCATGAAAAACCTCTGTGGAAATTAGCTGTTGAATTGCAAGTGACAATGTAATAGCTAACAAATGAAAAATACAGCCACATGTTGAAATTCTCCCTAACTTTTTTCCTACTCACTGTGTCCTCTATTCATAAGATTAATTAGATGTCACCTTGTGTTTTGTTCATTACAATACTCAACTAAAATGATGTGTTTTCAAATTTAGAAAGGCATTAGTAATATTGAATTTCTTTTGTTTGCTGAGTATAAGATCCCCTATTCTAAATGACACTTGTTTAGAAGCCTCTCTTAGCTTCTTGCTATGTAGTAAAGACAACTGTTTTGTTTTTCTACAAAATCATTTTCTCAGGTGGGATTTTTATAATAAAAGATTTTTATAACAAGAAAAGAGAAAAGGGAGCATATTTACATATATGTTTCATGTAAACATACAGCAGCTTAAGGAATTAACAATGTCAAAGAGATGATTTAGTACTGTGAAACATATAGAACATTAAGCAAAGAAAAATACAGTTATGGATATGTCTTATGTATTACATGCTTGAATTCACATCATCTGTATTTGCCTACACAAAATCCACATAAGATCATGCAAGACAAAAACCAGAGAAGGTTTTATGCTGCTCTATAGGCTCTAACACTTACTGAGATGCTATAGTTAGTTGGTATTTGCTAGGGAAGAGAGAATAATGTGCTCCTGAGGACCTTCCCTCCATTATGTTTCCATTGTCCCAGTGAATGTTCCCACAACTGAGCACATATGGACAGTACCGAATGGACTTAGTAGGTTAATAGCATGACAATGAACTTGGGAGTGAAGATAGCTTGGATGTAATATGATGGATCTGGGAGTAGAGATGTTTATATTTCATTGACTATATGTACAATTTCTCAATGATAAATAAAATCCATATTTAACATAAAATACTATAAAAACAGGATAAAAGAAAATGACTTTGAGTATAAATGTGGAAAATTTTAAAAATGCAGATATGCCATATATAAAGACATTTTAGTGAGATTTTCCATGTAAATCTCTCCTGGTTGTCTCCAGGCTGGTGAAAATTGAATATATGCATTGGTTCACAAAGAAAATACATTTTAAAAATTTCTTCTTGTGTTAAGCAAATATTTAGCAAAGATAGCTCTTCATTGTGTCAGGTTTTAATAACTTGCTTTTAGCCTTGAAGCATAAAGCTTATAGGAAGAACTAAAGGGACCTAAGAAAAACTGAATATAGAAAATGTATTCCCCAGAAAAAGCACAAATGCTTGTTCAATACCAAATTGTAACTTCTGAAATCATACATCCAAGTAACATTGTACAGACAAGTAGATTGTTTATAGGAATATATATATATATATATATATATATATATATAGTATATATTAGATACAGATAAATTTTCAACATATCTATATATTGAAAATAGAGGTCATGAATACGGAACAAAGCAAAAAATAGCATATGAAAAGTTTGATACGAGGAAAGAGGAGAAAGAATGGTATAATTACATTATAAATAAAAAATCTTAGGAAATAATTTTGAAAACCATATTTGGTAAGGAACATAAAGTGATTGTTTTATCTCAAAAATATGTGAAGTCAATTGCAAACAAATGATTCTAAAATAATAATAAAAGTGCATCATTGTTAGGCTAAATTTTATTAATGAAGTTTAATTATTTTCCAGAAGAATTGTACCATTCAGCAAAACATTGAACGTTTGAAGTCATTCTTCACCAAACAGTTAAACAATTCAGTATCATAGTCAGAATATTTCCTTTTTTATCTCCTTTACATTACATGTCATATTGTATTTGTTCAGTGTTACAAGTTACATAGATGTCATTTGTAAATAACTTTGCCTCTGTGTTTCAGAGTTTTAAATTTAAAATTAAAGGTAGAATGATTTAAAATAATAGAAGGTCAAAAAAATAGCAAGAAATACATAAAAAATTTTAATCCAAACTAAGGTATACTCAAAAGTTAAACAATATATAAATTTTCTCTCTCTCTGTTTTTGTTTGAATGTATGAAAATATAAAGAGTGAAATACCAATACATTCTAATTATATTTTTATGAAGGTCCACATTACCACATGTTGAAATATGGGGAAAATATCTAGCACTCAATTAATTATAAAAAATTATTAATTTTCCAAAGACTCATATTCTTCCTCATCTCCCCTTCTTTCTGTGTATGTATCTGCCTGTCTATGTGTATTAGGGATGAAGGTAAGGTTAAAGCTTCCTGGATGCATGGTATTCAAGAACAAGTTATCACATCCTGACAGTCTCTGGAACAAGTCAATTCTCTCCTATCTTCATTCATATTTATGTATATTCATTTCTCTTTCATTCATTCTCTTCATTTTCTTCTCTTTCTCCCTCCATCTTTCTTTCACAACTATTTCACAGAATCTCATCAAAGATGATATCTATACAGCATTCAAACTGTGTTTAATATTTCTTTTTGTGATTGTTTCAAGTAACAGGCTTTGGATGTTATAATGTTTATGTGTCCTTATTTAACTTTTAAAATGATTTATTTCTCCAGTGTCTTTAAAAATGTTTTATTTTATTATTTTGTTGCATTATTATTCTATATTTACATATCTATCAATATCTAAACATTTGTGTTCTTTTAGTTTACTGTAATTAAGAGTATTTTTTAAATTTGAATGTAAGAACTTTGAAAAATAACTGCATTAAAAATAAAAATAAGAATACCCAAGCTACACCCACTGTTCATCTGTGAGTGTCTGTACCTGTCTGACATAGCCAAATAGTGGATGGAACTTGTGTATTTTTTATGGAAGAATAGGAAGAAAGATTGTGGGTTTCAAAGAAGATAGGAACTGCATAGGAAGACCAACAGAGTCAACTAACCTGGACCCTTGGAGTGCACAGTCTGAACCACCAGCCAAAGAACATAACTGAGTTGGACCTAGGCCTTTCTGCTCATCTGTAGCAGATGTGAAGCTTGGTCTTCCTTTGGATCCTGAACAACTGGAGTGGGGCCTAATGTGAAAACTGTTGTCTGTATAGGGGATATGTTCTTCTAGCTGCACTCTCTTGTCTGACCTCAATGGGAGAGGAAGCACCTTGCCTCCCACAGATATGTAGGTCCAGCATGAGGGGAATAACCAAAGGTTCACCCACTCACCCGGAGGAGAATGAGAAAGGGGGAAGAATTGTGGAAAGGGGTGCCCAGAAGTACGGCAGTGAGTAGATGTAAAGTGAATAACTAAAAAAATGAAACAAAATAAACAAAAACAGTAATTAAATTAAAAATAAAAATAGGAATATATATTATAAAAAATTCAGGCATTTAAATTTATCATCTAATTCTAGTTCTCTTTTTATAATCTACTTAAATTCAATGTCCTCCTATAAAATAAGCACAATTCTTATAAAATATTATGTAAAATTCAGAATTATTAAGATCAATCTTTAATAAAATATTTTAGATCTAGTGGTATTTGCATTGATTTTAAATTCCAGTGTTTGAAATATAGTTTGTGATTAACATTTTCATGGTGTGTTTCTTTGGAGTTGCCTAGTTGCAATTTTAACCTGAAATATGATACTGTTCAGCACATCATTTAAAAGTGATTAAGTATCCTGGTGTTTGATGAAGTGAGTTCAGTTTTAAACTATGCACATGGAAATAATGGAAACAAATACAATGAGAACTCTATTTGTCAGAGGCCCACTCTCTGGTATGCAAATCAATCATGGCTCATGTCTTTTTTTCCTCCTGCTCAGATTTTTCATATTCACTTGAGAAAAATTTAGCTTTTCAATAACCTCTGTTTAAAGGCACAGGGCAATAACATGAGGGACTCAATTACACACAATCATCATATTTATTTTATCTCTAAGAATGTTTAGTACACTTCTAAATACAAAGAATATATTAAGCAAACAACAATCCACATGTTACTGAGGGATTGAAGTATCCATGATTTCTCAGTCTTCATATAATTTATTTTTCCTTTGTTTTCAATCTTCTGATGGTTTTAAAAAAAATGGCTCCAATTGGTTCATATCTTCTAATTTTATTATCACTAAGTGTCACTACTCAGAAAGATTTGGAGTGTGGGTTGTTGAGGTGGGCATGGACTTGTTGGAGGAAGTGTCACTGGGGGGTATACTTTGAGATGACAGAAGTCCAAGCCAGGTCCAGTGCTTCACACTTCCTCCTGTATGAAGTAGTCTCAGCTTGCTTTCCATGCCTGTATGTTGCCATGATTCCTTCCATGATTATAATGGACTAAATATTAGAATTTTAAGCAAACCCTGACTAACTGCTTATAAAAGTTCTTGTGGCCATGATTTCTTTTCACAGCAGTAGAACATTAACTAAGGAAGACCCTACTCTTAATGCTAATGTATTTTCTGTGAATCTTTTACAAAGCAAGTATTCTTTTGTTAATGGTAATGTTGGGCATTTTTAAGACCCTGCATGAATTCTTTTCTAATTCCATAAAGATTATTATTATACAACTTAAAATAATGGTATATTTTACATTAGTTATTTGATGGGATTCACATAAAAACTTGTAATATTATTTACTGCTCATGTAATTTACTTGGAACATATAATCACAATGGCATCATTAGCCTTAAAAGATCAATTTTCATTAAATTCACACATGGTGATGTCTTAATAAAACTATCTATCTCTGTAATTAATGCACACTCTTAAAAACAAATAATTTACTTGCAGAGTACTTCAAAGCAAGGTCTCACCTTTTCATGATTAATGATTATAAAGTCTCATGATTTTGTGATTATAGTTTCTTTCATTCTTAATAACGTTGTGATGCACACAGCAAAGGGATCATTGTTCTGTTTATTTAAGTCATGATTTTATGCCTACATTAGCTGGAGTGAGTGATTATCCAGACCAAATCGTTCATTCTCCTGTATTTTGTTACTTCTAGAATAAAACATTATGATAGTTGGACTTCCCTATGTCTCCCTGGACACCTTGCCAGTAAATCCTATTACATTTGGTAAAATTCTTTATGGTTAGGTATCACCTTTGCAAATAACTTCCTGCCTCAGGAATCAGGGTAGCCAAAAGTCGTAAGGGTATAGTTTTGAGGTCTAGGATTAATTTTTTACAATATATCTTATAAGAGAATATAATGCTTTAGGTTTGGTGAAAATATACACATCATTTTTTACACTAGCATTTTGAAAGAATATCGGATTAGTGATTTTTTTGGTATATGCGCTGTTTGCTCATGAAAACAGATTGGTATCTATGAACATCTCATTTTTTTCATAAAATTTCTATGTAAATATGAATTAATGTGATATACCTTTACTGAATAGTGTTTCTTGTACTAAGAAATATCTTGAGACTCAGTTCCTTTTTGTGAACTATCCACCACTTAGGTTAAAGAAGATACCATGGTCTTCCAGGACTTTGTCACCATATCTCTGCAGGAGTTTATGATGAATCCCATTGATACATAATACAGCAAGTATATCCACCATGTTCCTGGTGGACCATCTCACAATGGCAGATTTGATAAAAGAACACCATACCACATTTCAAATATGTCATATTACTGAAAAAAACAGAGGTTTTTAATTTATAGGCAACATCTAAACTAGCAGTCATGTTAATGAAGAAAACATATTCCATTCTTTTTGAAGAGATAACAGATAAGCAAAGGTGCTTTAGTGAGAGCTAGTGTTTACCTCGCTGTCTTTGTTCAGCAAAATATTTCTAAAATTTTGCAATATATACATGTAGAATTCTTTGGATAAAATAGTATGTGCACTGTATGTAGAGGCAGATTTTAGTATTTCCACTACTCAAATTTGTAGTATTATGATTTTTAAACTAATGAAATCTATCCATTGAATATTTGATATTATCATTATATCTCAATCTGATTCAATGAGCAATTACAGTAGTATTTGTTCCTTCCTTGTAAAACATGGATAGCTAACGATGCACTAATTATACAAAGTTCTCATCAAATGTAAAATATTTGTATGCTGAATAAATTAACTTTTTAAGTGATATAAACATAACTTCTCTAAGGAGCATAATAAGATGAAATGAAATGTTCGTACATTTTATTGTGAAGTATTTTTAAGAAAGTCGGGGAGGAGGGGAAAATGATCTCGTATTGGATGGGGGAATAGGACTGAAGCCCTGAAGGCCAGCACAAAACAGAAACGGGCAACCTCGGGAGGTAGGAGGATGGGGGAGAGGGGCTCCAGAAGTTGAGAGAATGTCAGAACTCAAAGGGAGGGACCATAGACGAAATGCCCTACAGTGGGGAGAGGGAACTTATAGAGCTCACCTGCAGCAGAAAGACAGGGCATCAAGTGAGGGATGGGGTTGCCATGCCACAGTCAAAATCTCTGACCCATAATTGTTCCTGTCTGAAAGAACTGCAGGGATGGAAGTGGAGGGGACCTGAGGAAAAGAAGGTCCAGTGACAGGCCCAAATTGGGAGTCAGGTCAAGGGGAGGTCCCAAGGCCTGACACTATTCCTGAAGCTATGGTGCGCTCACAGAAATGGGCCTATCATGACTGCCCTCCAAAAGACACAACAAGCAGCTCAAAGAGTCAGATGCAGATATTTATACCCAGACAATGGACAGAAGCTGCTGAACCCTGTGGTTGAATTAGGGAAAAGCTGGAAGAAGCTGAGGAGGAGGGGAACCCTGTAGGAGGACCAGCAGTCTTAATTAACCTGGACCCCGAGATCTCTCAGATACTTGATCACAAATCAGGCAGCATACACCAGCTGATATGAGGCCTCCAACACATATACAGCAGCGTACTGTACTGCAGGTCTGGGTTCAGTCAGAGAAGATGCAACTAATCCTCAAGTGATGGAGGCCGCAGGGAGTTTAGAGGTCTGGTTGTGTGGGAGTGAGAGTGGGCACATTCTCATGGATACACTGGGCTAGGGTGGAGGTATGTAATATAGAACAGTTGGAGAGTGACTCGGGAGGGAAACAAAATCTGGAATGTAAAATAAAAGTAAAAAGTAAAAAGAAATAAATAAAATAAAAAAACAAATAAACAACGTAAAGAATTTAATGAGATAAGAAATCTTTAAGATATTAAATTTTTTTATTCCATAAAATCAAGTGGCCAAATAACATCATGGAATTATTTAATGATATCTTGGTATTATTTATTTGAAACCACAAGTAAAGTCTCAGAGAAGCTATCATTTGTGGTACAGAAAATATCTCTATTGGATAGAAAATCCAACGATTTATTGGTATTATGTTTACAAATGAGAAAAGACCTAGAAGATACATCATCTTGTCATGAATGTTGTTTGATATTGAACTATTTGGATGATGTATTATAAATTACAGCTGCTACTGACTGTTTTTATGAATTAAATTAAAATTTTTCCTTTTATAATGTATGTTTTTATACATCTGTCAACAGCGTTTTTTATTCTGCTACATAAAATTTCAACCATTACTTGAGTCCGATACAGCTAATTTATTTATTTAAAATGTATATTGAAAAGGATGGGTAACATGGAGTATACAATGTATACAAATGTATGATTTGGCTTATTATTTCTATATAAATAAATTACAGAAAATCCACAGGTATTCAACTCAAATCATGGAATGGGCAACATCATTGAAAGGAAACTCCCAAATTAGGATAAAAATAGCAAGCATTCTTTGTTTTAAGCAACATAGATTGTTAAGAAATATTGTGACAGTTATATATTTCATTATTATGAAAAATAACTGGTAGAAGCCACACAAGAGGCTTGGTGATAGCAAGGTCATTGCTATGATTTTCCTACAAACAAGACCTTTGTCAGTCCTCACCATTACATAAAATGTCAGACATGGAAAGAAACATGTGCAATGAGATGTTGAGAGTTTATATCCTGATGGATGCTGGCCTGCCAGTTAATGTGAATATGTAAGCTCCAGGTTCAATGGGAGGCACCACATTTGTTATCATTTCCTAGATCTGGATCTTCCTTTTGCACTTAATATATATTATGCCTGATTAAAGTTAATTTTATATGTAGTTTCTTCATTTTCAAAGGTATTTTTTATTTACTTATTTATTTTAAAAGATCGTCTGTCATTCTTACTTACAAGAGAGCTTTTTAAATTCCTACACTCTCAGTTTTTTTCCATCATTATTTTGTCCATCATTATTTTAAATATATTGTACTATGTCCTGAGACTGTCATGTTTCGTTTGCTGTCAAGTGAACTGGACATTTTTAGAAGCCACTTTAATCTTTCAGCTTAGAGCTGTGGGAATTTTCTTTTTACTTTTCTGTTTTTGAAAATGAAACTCAGTTGGGTTGCTTCCTCCTGATGTTGTGTGGCCCTGCGTGCCTGTAAACTAGTCTTGTTCTCTAGGTGTCAGAATCTTTCTATAGCTATTTCTTTGAATAATCATCTTACTTCTTTGCATTCTCCAGTTATGTGCTCCAGTCTATTCATTAACTTTGAGCCCTCTACTGAAATACTAGAGTCCCTCTTTCTTTATTTTAAACTCTTTTCCTCTTTTTTCTCCTCCCAATGAGAATAAAATTTTCACCTCTTCTGTCTTCATTTTCTAGAATATTTCGACTTCGAATTTTTGGAAATTCACTAAATTTGTATTTAAATTTTCAGAGTGGTTTATTTCTGCTTCAGGTGTTCATGATTGACTTTGTTTCATTCATTTCTTTGTTTGTTTGTTTGTTTGTTTCTTTCTTTTTTTTTCAAGACAGGGTTTCTCTGTGTAGCCCTGGCTGTCCTGGAACTCACTCTGTAGACCAGGCTGGCCTCAAACTCAGAAATCCACTTGTCTCTGCCTCCTAAATACTGGGATTAAAGGCATTGATTTGACTAATTTTCCTCACTATCTCTTGATTCTCATTGGCTTTTCTTCACAGAGGATGCCTTACATTCGTTAAGGTTTTTCTGCACTTATCTTTTAATTTTTTCACTGTATTTCAGTCCGGTGAGGTCATGGTTTATTCAAAGCTCCCTGACATTTGAAATCATCTATTAAAGAATAACCTTTTTTAAAATGCCAGCCTCCCCAACTAAAATCCCCTCTATCCTCAGATATCTTAGGCAAGGTACCTATTTTCCCTAAAAGTGGAGTCACCCCCATTATACCAAAAAGTGTAGATGTACAGGGCTGAGTTTTCTGGGTGTGAATTACTGATGTGCTGTTACTATTTAAACACCAGAGGGTGATCCAAGTACAGGTTTGCTTCAAAGCATGTCTTTGTTACAAAGAAATGTTGTTCTGAATAAGTGGAGAAGTTAGTCTGCTTAGGTTCTGGTGATCTTAGTCTTTTTTCCAAAATTTTCTTCTTCACGCAGATATAGGCACAAGGTTCTGACTAGCTTGTGATAGTGACAGAATCACAAGGAAGCATGGGCCACAGAATCCTGTGCCATACATATATCTGATTATCTCTGTGTCTTCCTGGCTCCATAGGTCTTGGACAACTCTGAGGACTCATTTACAATAGGCTGTACATTAGTGACATGGACTAAAACTCATGGCAGTTCTAATCAGAAAGTAGCAATGCTTATATTATAGGAGATGAAGCATAAAAACTCATTTATCTGACACCAGAGATGTCTCTATAATGTTAGGTTTAATCACCCTGAACCAAGTTCCTAGACCAAAAACCCTATGCTTACACTATTTCCTGCAAGCAGTGAAAGAGTTTCCTTTGCTTGGTTAATTTTGGATCTATCTATCTATCTATCTATCTATCTATCTATCTATCTATCTATCTATCTATATGGAGAGAGAGAGAGAGAGAGAGAGAGAGAGAGAGAGAGAGAGAGAGAGATTCATTTTTAACTGAAATCATAGAGTATATTCTCATCAGACTTTACATACATAATTGCTATATTTACACTATTTCCTCCCCTGTCTCTTCCTCCTCCCCTGTCCCCTCACCTAACTTGAATTTATTACCTAGACCATGAATACTACAACTGCTGCTGCTGCTACAACAACAACAATGACAACAACTGTTACTAGTAGTAGTACACAGACACACACACAAAGTAATAAGTCCATTTAATGACACTTGCTGGTTCATGTGGTTAATCTGAGAACTTAGAATTGATGACCTATCAGAGCTAAATATTATTCTTATAAAATCAGTAAGCTAAATATTTAGATTGCTATTTTTTCTTAAGATTTTTCTAACATGAATCATTTGGTTCACAAGAAAATTATTCATTGTTCACTTTATTATTATCACTATCATATTTTTCACTTTTAGAAGCTATTCGGGTGTGTTAGATAATTTCAGGATAAGAGAAGAACACTGTAAAAATATATATTTATACTACTAAAAGATATCAATAGTACAACCATAGTTCAAAACAGTGAATATTCTTCAATTTTATGCCTCTAAAATCTAGTCAATAGCATTTACCAATTAATTAAAATCCTGTTAAAACAATAAAGATTTTTTTATGTGTCCTTTCTTGGGGTGCAGCTAGTACACTATACTAGCCTTGGGGTTGCTTTCTTTTATCCCTTTGATCTGTGTTTGGGTCCGAAGTGAAATGAATAGATGTTCCTTCACTTAAATTTGTAATTGTTATGCCTTAGTCTTCTGAAACTTGTGACGTTGAGGAGTTTCCTGTTCTTTGTAATTTTCCTGTGTTTTCCAGAGGCTTGCTAATTTCTCTTCTCTTCTCAAGAATAATGTCTTAGATAGAAAAACATATGACTGAAGAATTTTTTCTCAAATAAAATCCCAATTTCTTGAAAAAAAATACAGGTCAAGGCTGCCTGATTATCTAGACCCATCCTTCATCTCTTCATGTTCTCACTTTTTGCTAAAAGACCCTTACAAAAGACCATAGATAACCTCACCCTTTTGTATCTACTATGTGTGTTCCAATTAAATGTGTGTGATACATACACAGGAGTATGTGTACATAAGCAATGATTTTTCTGCAGATACCAGGGGATATCCTCCATTATGTTCCTCTAGCTTTGCTATCCATATTGTCTTAAGACAAGGCATTTTCCTGAACCATTACCTGGGCGGTTTTTTTTGTTTTGTTTTGTTTTTATATAATATCTGACTCAAATGCTCTGGATCTGCCTGTTTACAACTACCTATGGCCTCCTTTTTATATTACATTAGCTTAGGAGAAATTAATCTGTGCCATTTCAGTTGCACAGAAAAAAAAAATTTTTACACTCTGAACTAAATTCCTAACCAAGAGCTAATTTTTGATATAAAAAATGGATTTAAAAGCCAACCTTTTTTCCCTGATGACTTAATAGAAAAAATCTATTGTTTTAGAAACTATTAAACAAGTTATTTACTTTAAGAGAATCTTATTTTATTGAATTCTTAAGTAAATCAGTAAAATTGATCATCTTTCATGTCTCAGTCAAGGAAAGAGAGGCTTAGTTATGCTAGTTAATCTGTTTCAATTCTAGAAAGCTTGGAAAGAAAAAGACCAGAACTGAAATCTCCTAGTCTTACACGGTTTTATTTATTTATTTATTTTTTTATAAACTCTGAAAGACGATTCATTCTCAAAACCTTATAGATTTATTTTCATTAAAATATATTTGGGCATATTTCAACTAGTAAGTAAACAAAAGAGAGTCACCCAGACAAACATCTGAGTGTCTGATTATGCATGCATTCAACATGCTGTAAGTCTGGGAATCTGGCCATCATTTCAAAGATGAGATTTGACATGGCCTACTAGCTGAGAGACTAAGAAGTTTTAACACTACAGAATCAACTCCCATCCTTTGCAGGTGCCTGCGGGAGATGCATCTATAATTGATTACTCTAGTTCCAGCTGTTCTCAGAACTGTGTCAGTGAAGTTAGGAATTATTTGCAGAAGCTAATAAGTGGGTAAGAGTTAAAACAGCACGACGAATGAAATTATATATCTGTCCTCCATAATATGTTTTACAAGTATACTTTTTCAAAATGGAGATATTTATTTATCATAGTGTTTACTATTACCAGGAAAAAAAGTTAGTTCAAAGTAAATATGCATGAATGCACTCAGGATATAATTTATATCAAAATGGATGCCTAGAATTCCTTGTAAAATCTTAGGTGAGAGGAGACGATTTGTAAAAAGGTAGGAGGGTACTTTCCTAAGTTATTTGTTTATTTCTTTAGAAGTGATTATTTTTAATCTATATTCTTAATTTCATCAGAAAGACCTTTGCTACTGGAAAATATAATGGTCATATAACTCTGATAATACCTCCACTAAGAATTTACCGGGGGCCTTGCCTAATTTCTGGATATGGTCTCTACAGGTTCTGCCTCACCTTTGTGGGACATTTCAGCTAATCTCTTTCCCCATTGTGTCCTGGTAACCACTTGCTTTCCTGGCATCTGGAACTTCTGGTGGCTACCCACAGTTCCTCTTTTCCCATTGCTAAACACCTCTGTTCAAATTCCTGACCCACTGTATATCATCCACTTCTGCTCCCATACCTGATCTTGTTCCCCCTTTCCCTTCTCTGCCTTATTTCTTTCTCCAATGTCCCTCCTACCCTTTACCACCCATGAGTATTTTTTCCCCATTCTAAGGACTGACATATCTACATTTGCGTCTTCCTTTTTGAGCTCCATGTGGTTTGTGAATTATATCTTGGGTATGCTGAGCTTTTGGGCTAATAAACACTTATGAGCAAGTGCATACCATGTGTGTTCTTTAGTGACTGGGTTACCTCACTCAGGACGATATTTTCTAGTTCCATCCATCTGCCTAAGAATTTCATGAATTTATTGTTTTTAATACATGAGTAGTACGTGTAAATGTACCGCATTTTCTGTATCCATTCCTATGTTGAAGGACATCTGGGTCCTTTCTAGTTTCTGGCTACTATAAATAAGGCTGCTCTGAATATAGCAAAGTATGTGCCCTGTTATATGTTGGAGAATCTTTTGGCTATATATGTATGCCCAGGAGTGGTACAGGGGAACCTGGGTCCTCAGGTAATAAATACTATGTTCAATTTTCTGAATAACTGCCAGACTGGTTTCCAGCTTGCAATCCCACCAGCAATGGAGGAGTGTTCCTCTTTCTCCACACCCTCATCATCACCTGCTGTCACCTGAGTTTTTTATCTTAGCCATTCTGACTGGTATGAGGTGGAATCTTAGGGTTGTTTTGACTTGCATTTGCCTGATGACTAAGGATGTTGAACATTTCTTCAGGTCCTTGTCAGCCATTCAATATTCCTCAGTTAAGAAATTTTTGTTTAGCTCTGTACCACATCTTAATAGGGTTATTTGGTACTCTGGAGTCTAACTTCTTAAGTTAAGCCCACTATCAGATATAGGATTGGTAAAGATCTTTTCCCAGTCTTTTTGTTGCCTTTTGGTCCCATTGACAGCATCTTTTGCTTTACAGAAGATTTGCAATTTTATGAGGTCCCATTTGCTGATTGTTATCTTAGAGCATAAGCCATTGGTGTTCTGTTTGGAACTACTCCTTTGTGCCCATGTGTTCAAGGCTCTTCCCCACTTTCTCTTCTGTTAGATTTAGTGTATCTGGTTTTATGTGGAGGTCGTGATCCACTTGGACTTGAGCTTTGTACAAGAAAATAAGAATGGATCAATTTACATTCTTCTACATATTGATCACTAGTTGAAGCAGCAACATTTGTTAAAAATGCTGTCTTTTTTACAGCTGGGGTTTTAGCTCCTTTGTCAAAGATCACATAAACATTGGTGTCTTGGTTCACTTCTTGGTCTTCAATTCTATTCTATTGATCTACCTGCCTCTCTCTATACCAATACCATGCAGTTTTTATCACCATTGCTCTGTAATATAGCTTAAGGTATGGGATGATGATTCCCCCAGAAGTTCTCTTATTTTTTATAATAGTTTTTGGTATCCTGGGTTTTTGGTTATACCAAATGATTTTGCAAATTTCTCTTTATAACTCTATGAAGAATTGAGTTGGAAATTTTGATGGGGATTGCACTGAATCTGTAGATTGCTTTCAGTAAGATGGCCATTTTTACTATATTAATCCTGCCAATCCATGAGAATGAAAGACTTTTCCATCTTCTGAGATCTTCTTCGATTTCCTTGTATATAGACTTGGAGTTCTTGTGATATAGATCTTTCACTTGTTTGGCTAGAGTCACACCAAGGTATGTAATATTATTTGTGACTATTGTGAAGGGTGGTGTTTCCCTAATTTCTTTCTCAGCCATTTATACTTTGAGCAGAGGAAGGCTACTAATTTGTTTTGAGTTTAGTTTATATCCAGCCACTTTGTTAAAATTGTTTATCAGGTTTAGGAGTTCTCTGGTGGAAATTTTGTGGTGAATTAAATATACTATCATATCATCTTCAAATAGTGATATTTTGACTTCTTCCTTTCCAATTTATATTCCTTTGAACTCCTTTTGTTGTCTAATTGCTCTGGCTATGATTTCAAGTACTATAATGAATAGGTAGGGAGAGAGTGAGCAACCTTGTCTAGTCCCTGATTTTAATGTATTGATTCAAGTTTTTCTCCATCTAGTTTGATATTTGCTACTGGTTTGCTGTATATTGCCTTTACTATCTTTAGGTAAGGGCCTTGAATTTCTGATCTCTCCAACAGTTTTAATATGAAGGAGTGTTGAATTTTGTCAAATGCTTTGAGATGATCATGTGTTTCTTTTTTCCTTTGTGTGTTTTATATCTTCAATTACATTGACAAATTTCTGTATATTGAACTATCCCTGAATCCCTGGGATGAAGCCTCCAAGATGGTGTTGAATGATCATTTTCATGTCTTCTTGGATTTGGTTTGAGAGAATTTTTATAATGATAATACTTATATTCTTTAAATAGTAACATCATCATATTTTAGAAGTTCCTTCAGAAATATTTGTTTTAATAAGGAAAGATTTTATTTTTTTCTCACAGTAAAATACAAGGTATGGAATACCATCTTCTGTGATAATTTTAAAAATTGTCATTCTGCAGATATAATTGTTTTTATTCCACTGTATAATTATATCACTGTTGTGTTCTTTGAGTGTATATTATATTTCTTTTTGGTTTGATACTTACTTTGTTCAATATTTGAGATTTCCAGTATTATCCACTTAATATAGGTCATTGATTATTCATATGTTTTGATGTATTACCCCTTTGATAATCCCTTTTCACTGTAAAACATAATGGTTTTAATTTCATATTTTAGAGTCCTAGTGTAGAATACATTCTTTTATATTTTCTTTTGAATTTGATAAAAAATTTCTTTTGGAGGATTAGAGATGTGATGACTAAATGTAATGCTGTAAAGTGTGATGTGTTTCTAAATGTGGAAAAGAACATTAGTTGAAACCTAAAGAATTCCTTGAAACATATGGGCTCTAATGAACATAGGTTCATTAACTGTGATAATTGTGCTAAGCAATATGGAACATATTAGCAAAAGAAAAAGAAACAGAGGATGGTATGAGTAATTGCTTAAAACATTACAGAACTTTTTTCTATTTCTTTTTTTTCTCATTAAATTTATATATTTACTTTGCATCCCTATCACAGCTCCCCTCTCTCCTCTTCTCCAAATACCACCCTCACAAATGCGTCCCCTCCCATATTACCCTCTCCTGTTCTCCTCAGAGAAGGGGAATTCCCCGCTGTGTACCACCCTGGTCTGGATCATTCAGTTCTACCAGGACTAAGTAGATTCTCTCCCACTGAGGTCCAACCAGAACGTCCAGGTAGGAGTAGGAGATCTGAAGGCAGGCAACAGAGTCAGAGACAGCCATAATTCTAATTGTCTAAGCACTCATGTGAATACCAAGCTATACATATACTACATATGTGTAGGTGGAAGGGATAGGTGTATGCTCTTTGGTTGGTGGCTCAGTCTCTGTACCCCCCATGGGCCCAGGTTAGTTTACTCTGTAGAAATTGTGGTGTCCATAACCCTTCTTGCTTGCCCAATTCTTTTGTCCACCTTTCCACAAGATTCCTGTAGCTTGACTAGATGTTGATCTGTGGGTATCTGAATTGTTTCAATCTGCTGTTAAATGAAGCCTCTTGGGAGACAGTTATGCTAGGTTCATGTCTTCAAGTATAGTAGACTTTATCATTAATGATGTCAGGAGTCTGTTCTCACATGGGATGGGTCTCAAATTGGGGTAGCCATTAGTTGATCATATAAAGTTTGTAAACTGCCAAGATAGACTTCTTGAGGATTGTACAATTTCCAAGTCTAAAAAATATTTTTTTTCTCCACTCCTGGCCTCAACTTCTTTGATCTTCATTATTATTTATGTGTATTTCCTATGGAATCAGAAATAATAAATCATAAAAGAGAGATACCATGCATCTCTATACATCCAAGTCTACAACTTTAAAATGCAAGAATGATATTTTTAAATATGCAAATATATCTTAACTACAATTTCTATTTGCTTATGTACATAGCATAAAGTATTGATGAGACTTTCAATGTTAAGTATGCAAAGACTAAACTCTTTACCCATGTTGTGAAAAGCTCTATGCAAATGTCAATGAATTAATGATAATGCAGTATGATTAGAAAATAATATTTATTCAATATCCTCATTGTTTTCCTTTTTTGCGGCCAATACTTGTCTGAGTAAAAATTATCAAGTGTTGTATTACAAACACTAAAAGAACATTTTAATCTTATCTCATACATTCACTTTCAAAAGTTGTAGATTTGTTTCTTTTTATTCAACATCTATTGGACCATAATGACTTGTGATTGTGTGTTGCTGTAAGGCTCTTAGTATATGAATAAATTTGATTGAGAGTGAAGCCAAACTGTTTTATTAATTGCATGACAGAAGAGTCTCCTATTTGCCAACAAATATCTCCTGCTAAAAGGACTCATAGCTTTATAATTATCGATATTTTTCATTTTTTCTCCTTTTATTGAAAATATATTATTTTCTCATAGAATATATCCTAATGATATATTCATATCTCTCTCTCTACTTCTCACAGCCCATCCCAGATAACCTTTTTTCTAGATCTAACACCTTTCTGTCTCTCATTATAAAACAAACAAACAAACAAAAAAGCTTAAGATTCCAAGTGGTAACAACTGCACGTGTTAAAATAAAATATAATAAGTTAAAGTAAATACCATCACAATGACATTCACATAACAATTCGAACAGAAGAAAATGAGTCCCAATGGTAGGCACAAGAATCAAAGATCAACTCATTAATATATTCAGGGATCCCCTGAAAATCTTAAGCTAAAAGTTGTAATATGTATGCATAAGACTTGGTCCAGACTTGTGTTGTCCCTGTGCTTGCTTTTACAGTCTCTATGAGTTCATAAACAACTTGCATATTTGATCCAGAGTTCCTTGTTCTGCTAGTGTTTCCCATTTCCTCTGACTTTTATACTCTTTCTGATTCCTTTTATTCAGAGTTCTCTAAGCTCTGAGGGGTGAATGATATTGGAGACATCTCAGTTAGAACTGTGTGTTCCAAGGACTCCTCCTCTGCATGATGTACGGCTGTAGGTCTCTGCATTTGTTCCATCTACTGTCTGTGAAAACTTCTCTGGGTAAGGTATATCTGAGTATAACAGTTACTTTCTTTTTTCTTTTCTAAAGACCAAAGGTGTTTAGTTTTATGCTGTATCTCTGGGCTTTCTACACTCTAGTGTTAACCAAGAACAAAATATTTTCTTTAAAGAATCTTTTACTACAGTAGGTTTCCAGCTGGCCCATCCAGTGTCACGTAATATTAGCTGTTCATCCCAGTATTCAGTAACTTACCCTTGCTCCTTGCTTTTGTGTTTGATATTCATGTTCCCACCCCCGCTTCCTCTCCAAAAATATATATTATATTTCACTTTCATTGGGAAATCCTCCTTAGATCACCAGTGCCATGTGGCAGCTGTGTGCCCTATATCTAAATTCTGGTTATACAGAATACAGAATGTCAATAAAAGGCTAAAAAGATAACACCCACATATAAAGGAATATTTAGCATATTTATCTTTTGGTTATGGTTTAACTAACACAGGATGAAATATTTTTCCTAGTTCTACACATTTACCTGTGAAATACAAGTTTGTAAAATAGCCAAATAATAACCCACTGGATAAATGTACCTTGTTTTCGTTATCCATTCATCTGTTGGTGGGTGTCTAAGGTTTTTTGTGTTTCCAAATTTTAGATATTGTGAATAAAGCAGGAGGGAAGAGAATACTGTGCAAATGTCTCTGTTGTGACATATAGGAAGAGGTGCTCTGCTTTGGGTAGAGGTCTGAATGGTATTCCTGGGTCTTTGAACCACCACACTAATCTTCATATTGGTGATAAAAGTTCGCACTTCCACCAGAAATGACAATCTTCCTACCACACATCCCTAGCAACATGAATTGTCACTTGTTTTATTGATCTTGGCCATTTTGCCAGATGTAAAATGAAAACTCAAAGTGGTTTTGGTTTGCGTTTTCCTCATGACTAAAGATTTTGTGTATTTAAGTGTTTTCAGTTACTTAGGCTTCGGTTGTTGAAAACTTTCTATTTGGTGCTTTTCCCAATTTTTAATTGAGCTATTTGTTATCTCGATGTCTAGGTTTTTTTTTTTTGTTTTTTTTTTAAGTTTAGATATTCACCCTCTCTTGGTTGTCTAATTGGTGTTAGTCTTTTCTCATTCAACAGGCTGACATTTAGGCTAAATTAATCATATTAAAATTAAAAAAAAGCATGAAATGAAAAGCCCCATGTCATTTACTAAGTTTAAATCCTAAATGTAGCCTCATGTATGGATTTTAGATTATAGCCGCTAAAATAAACTACTCCAACCTGTCATTTATTTATGCTTTCTCATTGGAAAACAACACAATGAGACATCTCAAGAAAATAGAGTGTATAAATATGGTCAAGGACACGTATGAGCCACCTAGAATTAACTGTTAGAAAGCACACTTCTAGCTGATAATTAGTGTCCTGTATCATTTGTTCTTACCCCTCATCACTTTTAGTAAACACTCAGTGATCAGTTCAAAGGGTTAATTACAATAAACTATGAGACAGAGATTCCTTCCATGAAACTTTACATTTATGGCAATATTTTTCTCACCCCAGAAATATATGTTGACTGATATATTTATAATTCTGTAGTTAACTTTAGTCATTGCTACATGACTACACATCATTTTGAAAAGTTCTTTAAGGAGAGAGATTACACATTGAACTAATGCATTCTAATGGCTAGATTTGGTGGGTTTTACATCTACATTTCACTAACTGGCATTATCTTAGACTTGAATAATTTCTATGAAATAATAGTTTATGGTTAGTGTGCACAGTAAAGATAAAAATAATAAGGTTAGATTTTCTGGGCATTTAGTTTCCTTATCAGCAAGCACTTTCCCCAGAGAGCATGGAAATCTCCAGAAGGGAATAAAAGTGACTTATTTGATAATAGTCCTATCTTTCAGAACAAGAATTTTCTGGAACAATCTCTGAAGTTATTTTATTATAGGAGGAAAAATTCTCAGTTGTGAGGCACCATTTAAAGAGTAAAAACTATTTCACAGTAGAAAGTGCTCTGAGATTCAACTCACATTTAATCATCTACAGATACCTGTTGACCATTTACTATGTGGAACACACAGAATAAAGTGCTGCCTTCAATATGTGCATTAAGCAGGAAGTCCATCCAGTCACTGTCTTACAGTCTGGCATAAGATAATGTCAGCTGACACTGCATTTACGGTGTCGTGCCATTAGTGTCAGACAGACAGGACAAGATGAGGCAAAATGACAGTGGATTATAGGAAATACACAAAACTCACATAAGTAGGGCACTCAATGCAGATTTAAAATAGTAAAATTAATCATAATTTTAATGCATGAAATGTGGCTTATCTAAGGAAAAAAGAATAGACAGTCTGAGAACTGAATTTTAGATAAAGACAACTTTTGTAACAATATATACCTAGTTCAATTACTTCTTTAAAATATAAAGAAATTCAAATTCCAATCCTTAGAGTATTGTATAAAGTATGTTTCTAGGAGTGCCTGTTACTTTAAATAAATGTATTAAAATTCTAACTTTCCATGAAATGATATTAGGAGTTTGGCTTTTGAGAAGTTATTAGGTTTTGCTGGTGAAGCCTGATTTTGACATTAATGCCTTTATAGGAGAAACTGGAGAATTGTACCCCACAACTTCTCAGCCTACCATATGGAGTAATCAAGAGGACAGTCCTCATCAGAGCCTAGTCAAAGGTACAGAAGTGTGAGAAATAAACTTTAGCTTAAGAGCCTATTCAAAAGTACAGAAATATGAGAAATAAATATTAACCTCTAGCCAACATATTTAACAGTGATTTTCTTATGTAAAACTAATACACAAATAAACATTTTAATTTAAAAGTCCATTTTTATTATTTCCAAATTGACTGTAATAGTAATCTATAAACATCTAAAAAATACCTATTAAGAACTAATGTGACATGATATAAATTTAAATGAAGTACATGAAAATAAGTTTCGTGTTTCAAAACCAAAATTCAAATAAAGTGTGTTAGGTCTGCACTTGATATGGCAATGTGTACATCACTCTTCAGGCCAATTAATTCATCACTTTTGGTTCAATGACAGTAGAAGTAATAGGAGTCAAAGAAGTACCTTTAAGTCTTATTGTTCAATGCTAACATATAGCAGTATCAGAACTCTCCAAAAATACTTGAAATAAGTCCATATTTAATCTTATTTTTTATCTACATAAATTTATTCAGACTATATTGAAGATGGTCTATATTTTCTCCTCTGCACACGGCAGCA
The DNA here is from genome assembly GCA_019843965.1 of Rhynchomys soricoides. Taxonomy (NCBI): domain Eukaryota; kingdom Metazoa; phylum Chordata; class Mammalia; order Rodentia; family Muridae; genus Rhynchomys; species Rhynchomys soricoides. The sequence goes on from JADRCH010000047.1 coordinate 14,463,539, forward strand.
ATAAAAATTTTAATACTATGTATTTGCTTTTAAGGAATTTAATTTGGGATCTGGATTATTAATTTTCATAAGATTAATTCATTTAAAATATTTTTTACTATTCCTCTCCCTCTCCACCTCTTCCTATGTGCTTCCTACTAAAATCTTTCTCTTCTTCTTTATTGTAGCTATACTACATATTATATATATATATATTACACATAATATATATAATTATAAAATAATATATATATATATATATATATATATATAGAGAGAGAGAGAGAGAGAGAGAGAGAGAGAGAGGGGAGAGAGAGAGGCTAAGAATGCCTATATGTACCAGAGACCAGGGAGGTGAGAGACCCTCAGGACTCAAAGGGGGGGACATTAGATGCAATGCCCTACAGAGGGGAGAGGGAACTTATAGAGCCCACTTCCAGCAGAAAGACAGGGCATCAAGTGAGGGATGGAGTTGCCAACACACAGTCAAAAACTCTGACCCAAAATTGTTCCTGTCTGAAAGAACTGAAGGGGCAAAAATGGAGAAGAACCTGACGAAAAGGAGGTCCAGTGACAGGCCCAAATTGGGATCCAGCTGAGTGAGAGGCCCCAAGGCCTGTCACTATTACTGAGATTATGAAGTGCTCACAAAAATGGGCCTATCATGATTGCCCTCTGAAAGACCTAACAAGCAGCTGAAAGAGGCAGATGCAGATATTTATACCCAACCAATGGACAGAAGTAGGTGAACTCTGTGGTTGAATTAGGGAAAACCTGGAAGATGAGGAGAAGGGTGAAGCCATAGGAAGACCAGCAGTCTCAAATAACCTGGAACCCTGAGATCTCTCAGACACTGGACTACCTACCAGGCAGCATATACCAGCTGATATGCGGCCTCCAACATCAGAGAACTGCTGTGTCTGGTTCAGTAGAAAAGATGCACTTAATCCTCAAGAGAGTGGAAGCCCCAAGGAGTGGGGAGGTTTGGTTGGGTGGAGGGAGGGGGGAGATTTCAGGGGTTTTATTCCCTGTCATTATATATAATTTTTTACATTGTATCAGACATTCTAGTCTTCCTGTTCTTACATAGACCCCCCTACTTTCTTCAGTTTTTTATTTAATTAAAAGCAGAAACTATCTTGAATTATCACTCTGTATTTTTTTATACAACTGAAAGTTTATTTCAGATCACATTTTAGGATATGAGATTCAATTCCTTTTTCTCCCCTAACATCTCAATCTAACTCTTTGTATCTTCTTCGGGCCATTGTGTCAAGGATCGTTTATCCTGTACACAATTGGCATTCACCAAAATAATTCCTACTTGGAAGAATACTGAAATGTCAGAAATAAAATGGGAGGCATAACCACAGAAACTTAAGAAATTTAAAAAAATCAATAGGTTTATTTCAAAAAGGTTATACTCCAAAAAGTTGTAAAATCTAATGAAATGGATCATTTTCTAGACAGACACCACTTACCAAATTTAATGGAAGATCAGTCAAATTAATATAGTGAAAATGGATATCTTTCGAAAAGCGATCTACAAACTCATTGCATTTCCCATCAAACTTCCAGCACAAATTTTCACAAACCTTGATAAAACAATTCTTAATTACAAATGAAACAAAACAAAAACAAACAAACAAAACAAAACAAATCACAACCAAGGATACAGAAAACCATCCTGAACAATAAAAGTACTTTAGGCGGAATCACCATCCTTAGCTCAAGCTGTCTTACAAAAAAATAGTGATTAAAAGTGCATGGTATTGGTGCAGAAACTGACATGTTAATCAAAGAAATAGAATTAAAGACCCAAAAATAAACCCACACACTGATGGACATTTGATTTTTTGGCAAAGATCCCAAAAAATGCAATTAAAAAAAAAATATATATATCTTCAAAAACTGGTGCTGGTTTGAACTGGATATCTACATGTAGAAGAATGCAAGTAGATCCATATTTATCACTTCACACAACACTAACATCTACGTGGATCACGGACCTCAACAAAAAACTAGATACACTAAATCTAATAGAAGAGAATGTCATAAGTAGACATTTTCCTGAACAAAACATCAATGACTCATGATCTAAGACCAATAATAAATACATAGGACTTCATGAAACAGAATGGCTTTTATAAGTCAATGGACACTGTTAACAGGACAAACTGGCACCTAGAGATTGGGAAAGGATCTTTACCAACCCTACATCCAACAGACAACTAATATCCAAAATAAATAAAGAACTCAAGAAGTTATAACACATTAAAAATTGGGTACAGAGCTAAACAAATAATTCTGAACAGATGAACCTCTAATTTGGAGAAACACTTAAAGAAATATTCAATGTCTTTAGTCATCAAGGAAATGTAAATCAAAATGACCCTGAACTTATCAGAATGGCTACCAACAAAAACTCAAGGGACAGCACATGCTGGCACGGATGTGGTAGAAGAGGAACACTCTTCCATTGCTGGTAGCAGTACAAACTGGTACAGCCATTCTAGAAATCAATCTGGCAGGGTTTTTTTTTTTTCTTTCTTTCTTTCTTTCTTTCTTTCTTTCTTTTTTCTTAAAGAAAATTGGAAATAGCACTATCTTAAGACAAGCTATACAACTCTCCTGGGCATATACCCAAAACATGCTTTACCTTACCAGAAGGACATGTGCTCCACAATGTTCATAGAAGCTTTATTTGGAATAGCCAGAAATGAGAAATAACCCAGATGTCCCTCAACCAAAGAACGGAAACAGAAAATTTTGATTCATTTCAACAATGGAAAGAGGCCATCGTGAATTTTCCAGGCAAATGGATGGAATTAGAAAATATACTGAGTGTGGTAATGCTGACCCAAAAGGAAATGCATGGTTTGTACTCACTAATAAGTGGATATTGGTCTTAAAGTACAGAATACCTATGATACACCCCACAGACCCAGAGATGTTAAACAAGAAGGAAGGTCCAAGTGAGGACGTTTGCATCACACTTAGAAGGGGGAAAAATTGTCATTGGATGCAACGGGAGGGAAGTGACTCAGAGAAGGGCAGGGTGGAGAATGGGGTGGGGTGGGATCATATGTGGGGAGAGTAGCAGAGAGGCCCACAGGGTTAGGTTGTGTGAGGTGAAATCTCTAAAACGTCCAAGAGTCCTGGAATCAGGGAGGCTCACGGGAGCCAATGCAGGTGACCTAGTGAGATCCCTAAGAATGGCCACACGGAACATGAAGAGGTCACTTCCTATAGCCAGGCAGGAGCTCCAGTAGAGGGATAAGAACAACAGCTCACCCAGAAAGCTTTCCACACAAAATTTTTCATGTCTAAAGTGAGTAGATTGACAAAGATGGTGCAGTGCCCGAAGGAGTGACCTACTAATAGACCACTTGAGAACCATCCCATGGGCAAGCACCAATCCCTGACACTACCAATGTTACTCTGTTATGCTTCCAGAGAGGAGACTAGTATAACCATCTCTGAGAGGCTTCACACATCACCTGACTGAAACAGTTGGATATACCTATAGCAAACAGTGAATGTAGGTCACAACACTTTTATATGAGTCAGGGGAAGGATTGAAGTCCCCAAGGGAGACAGGAATCTCACAGGAAGACCAATAGTGTCAACTAACCTGGACCTATAGCTAGAGATTCAGAGACTGAGCCATAAACCAAATAACATGCAAGGGCTGGAATGAGGCCCCTGGCACATAAGAAGCTGACTTACAGCTCAGTGTCTGTGTAGATCCACCAATAGCTCTCCCTAAAGCTGTAGCCTAACTGTAGAATATATTCCTTAAAGGGCTACCTTGTTTGGCCTCAGTGGGAGAAGGTGACCTACTCTGGCAGATAATTGATGCTCCAGGGTAGGGAGATACCCATGCGGACCCTTCCCTCTGAGAAGTAGAGGAGAAAGGAAGGAGGAGGAACTCTGTGAGGGTGGGACTAGGAGTGTGGGACAGCTTTTAGGATGTAAATAATTAAATAATTTAAAAATATTATGCCCTCCCCAGAACAGCAGCAGCAACAACAACAACAGTATGACCCTCTTCTTTTCTGACTATCCACTAGTTAAAAATCTCTAAAACCCCAACATAGGATGGAGAGTGCCCCCACACCAATTTTCAAACTCTCTCTTGAGAGAACAATGAAGATATCCTGAGCCTTCTTATGTAACAGAACCATTAGTTGAGAGATCCTGATTTCTCTTGAGAAATATCTTGTTTCTTACCTAACTCATTCCCAGGAGCCAGCAATCTTCTCATTACCTGAAGACTTTCTTTTTTCAAACAGGAATTTTTTTCTTCAATTTTCATTATTGGTTATTTTCATTTCAAAAGTTATTCCCCTTCCTGGTGTCCCTGCCACAACCCCCCCCATATTATCCTCGATGCTACTATGAGGGTGTTTCCCTACCCACACACTCCACCACCCACCTACCCTAGCAATCCCCTTCTCTAGGGCATCGACACTCACAGGACCAAGGGCCTCCTCTCCCATTGATGCCAGACAAGGCCATCCTCTGCTACATATGCAGCTGGAGCCATGGGTCCCTCTATGTGTGTTCTTTGTTGGTTCTTCAAATATATTAATGAGGTGGCTTCTTACTCTGATATCTTCCCATTACCAGCTATTCCTGCATCCTTTCCTACCAAACTTTGAGCTTACTTCATTTCTACCTTTTTTGTATTTCTTTGTTCCCATCAAATCCAATTTGTGTTGAGCAATGATACTTGAGAGTGGGTCATGCCCTGGTTTGTGGCCAATTTACCAAGTTTTACAGGAAACTGATTTTCTTTCTCCTAACAGCTTTCACATTCCAGTATCTGCTCACTGTTCTTGAGAGTTTATGTCTGCCTTCCAAGCTCTGTGCTTTGTCTGGTGGCAGCTTTCACAGGTGTTAACATGATGTCTCAATCATTGTGAATTTATCTGCTCATCTGTCATGTTGTGCCTGAAAGCAGTTTCCTTGATGTTATCTGCTACCTCTACCTCTTAAAATTCTATTCTCTCTTTCTCGAGGAAACTGACGCCCCATCCATTTGGACGTATTATGAATGTTGATTTTATTGCTGAGCACACAGTAGTTTTTTTTTTTTTTTTAATTCTCTGCACCTCCACCAGCTATGAGATTCTATGTTAATTGTCAGCTACTACAAGTAGTATCTTCTCTGATGAATAATGAATCGTATATGATAAAGTTTTCTCATATTTGTATATAGCAATGTGTCCTTGATAATCATTTAACCCATTTCTACTTAATAAAATAGTAGTATTCAGTATTTGCTTAAAACTTAGGACATATCTACACAATGATTCTCATTAACAGTAGTATGTACGGGATCTGTCTCATAGAGTGGATCATATATACAAGCAGAAAGTAGTCGTTTGCCACCCTAGCAAACAGACGATTATTTCACCAGTGGGCATATTTTGTTATGCCTGCCACTGTTGTAATTTACCAGGGTTGAGGATTTTCTCCTCCACCAACTTGTATAGAACCTTTAAGCATGGTGAATGCTAGACCATAGGTTCCAAATGATTAGACATCCTCATTTCCTCAAGATCTGTGACTGAATTATGCCATTTCTTCAGCAATATGGTATGGTTCAGCAGTTAAGGACATTGAACTGAAGAATTTTTGTAAGATGTTTTGAAATCATTCTGCTGTAGCACAGACTGGTTACAGTACCAATTCACAATGGATAGCTTTGTCTAAAGAGTAACGTATTTGTCACCCATGCTAAAAATGACCTTATATTAGAGCAATGGAATACAGTATGTGGTTTCTGACATTCTGATCTTTATCATTCTCTCCTTCTCCCCTGTTCTCTGTGGATCCTTATCTGTCTTTCTGTTTCTTTTCTATAAAACTCTTTCTAGTCATACACCCTTTCTAAATTTCCATGCTTGTTCTCACTATAAAAATACTTTTTGGTCAAAATTTTATTCTGCTTTATAAAACCTAGTAGTAAAGATATCCCCATATGGAAATATTTCTTTACCCAAGTGGCTCAAGAGGAACAGTTGCCTTGAGGCTGCTTTTCTACTTGTGGAAACTTGTGTGCCACCTAAACTCCTAGCTCTGACAGACCACCAGACTCAGGCTCTCTTTAATTGTTTTATGAGTTCATCTCTGCCAAATACCTCCATCTCCATCTTTCTCTCAACCTACTTCCCACCCTTGGACAGACTGACACTGTATCAAACAGTTATGCCATGTAACACATGTCTAGACCTGTCTAGAGAGATCTCCCAGAGAGATCCACCTGCAGTTTCTCCAGTTAAAATTGGCTACTGACATTAAAAGTGGAGCACTCACAGCTGCAAGAGCTGTAATCAAATTAAAGGCATCGAGTGCTTTTCTTAACCATGAACATAGTGCTGTTTGTATATTTCTGTTAAGTCTGCGCATGGCTTCTTTGCTATGTAAGGTCCATAAAAATCAATCTAAGAACATGCCAAGCACTACTATCCATTTATGAAAGCTTTAAAAATGGATCTTTTAGTCCTTGTATTAAAATGTGTTAAATGCATTAAGCATTTGTAGATATTCTACTAATTTCTGCAGCTTATATACTTAATTGCTCTGTTAATTTGATCTACTGTTAACTTTATTTGTTGTTGATCTACAACAGGGGTTCTTGCAACAAAGTAACTACATGCATATGGATTCCTTTGACTACTCAGCAAATTCAAAGCCTGTAAAAATCAAGCAAATACATTAAAAGTAATGTCAACCTGAAGTTGTCAGATTTGTCAGATTGAGTCAACATCAATTCTTAGGGTTTCAACTCTTAAGGGGAACAAGTAAGTAGCTAAAGAGATTTTTTTAGAGGCTAAAAGATATTAAGGAAGACATACCCTCCCGTACATTACATTTATGTTCAATTTTAAAATACCAAAATATGTGAGGCCTTGCCTCTGAATGAGGATGTTTATTTCTTTAGCAGGAAGGAACTACATGAACAATGACACGCACGTCTTAATCTACATTAGAAACACAATTGAGGAACATTATCCATGGCTATGACATTTGGAAATGTTTGTCTATTTTGCTTGCAATTTTCTGAAATTATAGAAATAGGTAATACACATAAAATTGTAGTAACTAGCATTCAGATTATATTACACACACACAGACACACACATGCACATGCACACATGCACACACACACACACACACACACACACACACACACACACATACACACACACTCCATGAATACCCTAAAAAGTGACTGGCCATAAGAGGTATTTATCAATCATTTAATATTCTTGTATAGTTATACAGGAATCCTTAGACGCCCTTGACAAGATCAACTTCAATACAAAGACAAATTCTTTAATCATCTTTTCCAGTGATGCACTGTTCTTCCTCTTCATGACTCTGCCAGTAAGTGATGACAGGCTCCAATCCTTACAGAGATCTCTTTTAAGGTTTTTATTCCAAAGTAAAGCATTCACAGTTTTTTTCTTCACATTTATTCACATTGTTTATTTTTCTCTCCCAAGTAAATGTTGGAGAACAATCTGCAGAAGTGAGATCTGTTCTTTTATCAACAGAGTTCTAAGGATTTTATTCAGGTTACAGATATGGCATCTGGTTAGTTCTTTAGATGCTAACCATATTTCCTTACCCACTATAAATTTCTTATTAATATATGTTTTTGCTGAATGCTTTTACCTAAAGTTTTATCTGGTTTTCTTTTCTAGTATTATTTCATTTTCTAAAATGACAAACTTCATGAATATCTCAAGCAACTTGGATACTTCTGACAACACAGGAAATAATTATATTCATCACATGTATTGTTCTTATTTCTGATAGATAAGTACCAGAAAACTTTTATTATTAGGCCATTTATGATATTACTGAATCATGAACACTCAAAAAAACAGTAAAATGTTTGTTCCCATGGCCTTTGTCTGATAAGCAAATGAAAAGGATGGTTTATCTACTACTTCAGTTGAATTTGAACTTCAATTTTGAAATGTAAAGAAAGTAAGAAAAAAGTGAAAAAAAATAAAATAAAAAAATAAGAACAAAACAAAAACAAAAACAAAGAAAGAAAAAGAAATACAACTCAACAAGTACTGACTAAAGTTCAATATATACTGGAAGAACTCGATATTCTAAATTATATGTCATCTGAAGAGAATGTAATTTCTAATTCATCATAAAGATATTTTAGATGAATATATATATTATATCCATGATATATATATATATATATATATATATATATATATATATATATTCATTATCATAAACAAAGTTGAGACTTTTTTGGTGACGACTGCTGATATACCAGATATGTGATTAAGGAGTAGTTCTGGTGTGTCCAACATCAAATATGTTCTGTCTATGAAGAGGAAAACCAGATTCTCTTTTATTGTTCTTTTTTATCTAGTTCTTTTTTTTTTTGTCTCTTTACTTTTTTATTGGTAGAGAAAAATGCTACCATATCAAGAGACTTCTATTTCCTTTCAAGTATTAAAAGGAACTTTAAAAATGTAGTGCTTCCTTGATGCTTTCATCCTATGCAGAACAATTGACATGCAACTGATTATGTTAAAAAAATAGCTAAACTTCCACTCACAGGCATGCTTTCCAGCAACAGTGGGAATTCCAAAGATTGATTATTAAGAAACTGTTTTAAAATATTTGTAGAAGCCTTATGGTCTCTAGAGAGACACTTGTCATTCTCTGCTTGGCTGATTTAATTTAAAATTTTCCAAATCTACCCATGCTGTCATAAGAGTTTCATTTCTGTTGTATCATTGAACATGTAGATCACAATTTCTTCATCCACTGAGCAGATAATGCACATGTAAATCTTACTCTTTGCTGTGCTACTTTGAATTTTGTGTGATTTTGTAGATTTGGCTTGGTAAAATCCCACACTGACAATCTGAAAACAGAATATATAGATTCTTTTCAATAGACAGTTTTGAACATTAGTAGAATTACAATAACTAAGATCTCTCTACCGCTAAAATTAAAAATAAATTCAAATCAAAACCGAGTATTTCATTCAATACCTGGTTACAAAATAGTTTTGTGATTTGATATAATCTTTGACTAATGATGTTCCCCATTAATTTTTAATAGTTAACATATTCCTTAACAACACATATGCAGTTGATGCTTCATATAGAAAAGCAATCATTATTATTTAAACTTATTTCAATAGAAAATTTAAAAAACCCTCTATCGTATGTGTATGTACCTTTACAAACTTAAACCATTATTTTGTGGAGGTTTTTTTTTTTCCTCTCCTGCTGTTGTAAGTCAGTGCCTAATTTTGCTCAAAACAATCATTGATAATTTTCATCACAATGAAATCCCAGTGTAATTCAAGACTACCATAAGATGGTGGTGTTTGGAAATGAAGAACAATTAGCCCCTTATGCTAGTGCATCTTGAAAGAACCAAACTGAATTCTCAAAATAACGGATAAGAGTTTAAGTTGGAATTTATAGGCAGTTAGATGTCATTTTGAAAAGTTTTAAAATAGCTGTTCAAATCCAGAGTCAGGTGTCCTTCTGATCATTGTCTGGGTTTCCTCTTGGTAGCAATCATGAATTGATTGAACTTGGATTTGAAACTGACCGCAGACATCTCCCGTTGCTCTATTAGTGATTGACCAGTTTCCAAGAATCTCCTGCCAAATCAAACTTTGAGCAAAGCCAGCAAAGTGTCAAAGTCTTTCTACTAACCCCATGGCTGCTGAAAGAGTTTCTCTCCAAAAATGATCAGAATCCCTATCTAGGTGGCAGGAGATGCATGCCCTTTCCTAGAGCCTTAGCCAGATCACAGATCATAGGGTTTTAAAAGTCTGTACTCCAGTTCAACAGTCACAGAATATCACTGACAACAAACGTTCTCCTCACAAAATGATCTCATGCTTCAAATCCCATTCACTTTCAATCCTTATAAAACTTCTAGGATATTATGATACACTTTTAAATTAATTGTATTGAAGTTATGTCCATTTAAATGTTACAATAAAATGCTAACAAATTTATGAATGCTCTATTCAAACATGTGGAAGTACACTGGCATGAGCATATAGAAGCTACCCAGATTCTGTGGATGTATTCCCATTGCCATGCTTGCACAGTAAGCTCTTATCCATCGGACCATCTTCCAATCTGCACTGGATTGCACTTCTGACATGTCATTTTAATATTTAGCTTTCTTTCTAATATTTAAACATTCTCCTTACTGTAACAAACTTGATTTCTAATCTCTGTGTAACTCATGAAAATACAGAAAATACTCAGAGCTATTTCTTTCTCAAGATTGTTTTATTTATGACATTTATCTATGTGACACCATTATCTATGCCACTATAGTCATTTCTCACATACTGGTTTTCTCTGCATGTTAATACGAAGGCAGAGACAAGGAATTCCTGGAACAAGTTGGCTGGCTTGACTATGTACCATCTAGTACAGTGTTACATTAAAAGACTTGACT
>JADRCH010000047.1:14474015-14518411 GCA_019843965.1 Rhynchomys soricoides
CTTGACTATGTACCATCTAGTACAGTGTTACATTAAAAGACTTGACTATGTACCATCTAGTACAGTGTTACATTAAAAGACTTGACTATGTACCATCTAGTATGGTGTTATATTAAAAGACTTGACTATGTACCATCTAGTACGGTGTTACATTAAAAGACTGACAATGAACAAAAAGAGAAAGTGATTAAGATGTATCCTGATATCTAGCCAAAACTGCTACATTCAAGACACATATATATAAGAACCTGGACACACATTTGTATCCCTTACATGGGAATATGCTTACAAATATACCACACATGCACATAAATGTACAAGAAAGACACATGGCATTCACTTATTAACAGAAGGTTTTATTAACATGTAGAAAAGTATTTTATCTCTCTATTATTTGTCAATTAATATTATAATATATTACTCTGCAGATACTGTTTTTGAACAGCCTTGATATATTTTCTTATGATTTGTATATCAGAAATACAAAATTGTCTGCATAGCTATAGATAGTTGTGTGGTCCTTAGGCAGGCATATACTTCATGGCCTATTTCAACTTATTGCTCTGTAGTCCTTGGCCTATGCCCCCGTTTCTCCATCTTCAGAATAGAGTTTTTTCTTATATGCCCATCTTTCTACTTCTCTCTGTTATATATTTTGGTTTCTCTTTTAAAAATCACTGTCCATAAAGTGGGTCCAGTCCAATTATGAACCTGTCTTACAGTGCTATTGTGACAAGCAGCCTGAAGTATATGTTATAGCCTGTTTACCCTCTTAAATGTGGACAAAGTCAAGCATATGAGTGATAGAAATGAGAGAAGGACATTTTCCACATATAAATAAGTGCTTAAGAAAATCTCCCTGGTTGCAAGTGAAGATTATACATTGGCCAAATCTGTTAAATCAAACAACAAGCTGTGGTGAATGTTTATAAGCTTAACACTCATCAATCCAAGAAAGTGAACCTGGAGTTGAGTGGCTTCTGTGAAAATAAATAAAATAAATAAATAAATAAATAAATAAATAAAGGAATGAATAATTGAAACTTGAAATATATAATTCAGCCAAAAAAGAAATGATCTCGTTATGTGTCATTACTTAGCCTTCCCTTGACATCTGTGTATTGTTTTTGGTGTTTCTTTTTAGCTGAAATATTACTGTCCATATAATACAAACATTTACAAGGGTGTGTTTAATGTTGCCCAAAGAAGGTCTGTCATCTTGTACTAAAATCAGCAGTAAAGTTAATGGTCAAATATTATATGGTTGACATTTCTCAAACACAAAATTAAGGGACCTCGTGTCCGGAAAAAATCAGATAAGAACAGGTTATAATGTAAAACAGAAATTAAATATATAAATACTAAAATATATTAAATATATGTAATTACATATTTTCATGTATAATATTTGCATATATATGCAAAAATCAAACAGAAAACACAGAAGTAAAAAAAGAAAGAAATTCTGGCAAAAAATGAGAGTGAAAGTTATTTTCTAGAAAATAGAGATGTTATGTCAGATAGATTTGAGATGTCATTAAGAGCTGACTGTAATGTCAGTATTCCCAATATAAGACATAAAAGACACTTACTTATACCACATCTTATCACACCAAGTAAGTATTTCAAAATGGAGTAAAAATGTATGCTTTGTATGTTTTCTTTTTGTCATTTATTATTTAGAGATAGAATTCTAAAGTACTTAAACATATTTTAAAATTAGGACAGAAATGGCACATTGAAAAAAAGTGAATTATATTAATAATCATTGGAAGTTAAATAATAGCACATGCACTATAGAAAGAATATGTTGTAATTTTAGAGGCCTTGGGCAAGAGTGCTGCTATTTCAAACTCCACAAAAGGCCACAGTAAGATCCTAGTGAAGAAAACATTAACGCACAATGGGTTGGCTACCTGCAATTTCTACAATGTTCATTGCAGAAATAGGTATCCTGAGGCTTTGGCAGTGGAATTAATCACACATGTACATTCAAGCAATTTTGACCTGTAAGCTTCCATTTGACCTTCTGAAGAGAAAGTCATGAATTTTTTAACGAGACACAAAATAGAACCATTGTATTTCTTGCTTTGAGAATATTTATTCTGAAAATAATTTCCTCCGCTAATAGGATAATTTTATTATGATTTGGCACTAGTTTAAAAAAATAACACAATCAAAAATACCTATCCTATTCGTTTTTTTGTGACTGAGTTACCTCACTCAGGATGATATTTTCAAGTTCCATCCATTTGCCTGTGAATTTCATGAAGTTATTGTTTTAATAGCTGAGTAGTATTCCATTGTGTAAATGCACCACATTTTCTGTATCCATTTCTCTGTTGATGGACATCTGGGTACTTTCCAGCTTCTGGCTATTATAAATATGGCTGCTATGAACATAGTGGAGCATGTGTCCTTATTACATGTTGGAGCATCTTCTGGGTATATAGCTGGGACCTCAGGTAGTATTATGTCCATTTTTCTGAGGGTCTGCCACACTGATTTCCAGAGTGGTTGTACCAGCTTGCAATTCCACCAGCAATGGAGGAGTGTTCGTCTTTCTCTACAACCTCACCAGCATCTGCTGTAATCTGAGATCCAACCAAAGAATACACAAGGAATGACCCATGGTGCTGGCCCCATATGTGGCAGAGGAGGGTCTTGTTGGCCATCAGTGGGAGGAAAAGTCCTTGGGTCTCAGGGTGTTAGATGCCCCAATATAGGGGAATACGAGGGAGGAAAGAAGGGAATGGGAGGTGGAGTGGGGGAATAACCCCATAGAAGCAAGGGGAGGAGGAGGGGATAAAGGGTTTCCAAAGGGGAGACCTGGAAAGGGGAAAACATTTTAAATGTAATTAAAGTATCAAAAAAAAAAAAAAAAGATACCAACCCTATTAAGGATCCCTTATATAAATAAAAGTGCTCTTCAAAATGGAAACATCCATGAGAGATGAATTTATAACTTTTCCACAATTATTTTCAAGAGGACTGCTTTAAATTGCCACTGTGTATCACAGGACTTCATCAGATCTTTAGAATAGATTTTCTATCTGTTCATTGTTAGAAGAGGGTGGGCTCTTTTCAGGTTTGCTTTTCTAATTTTATTTGTTTTTAGGGAAAAGATTCCCAAACAGATATAGTGAAATTTAAACACCATAACTGATGAGATGTGTCACTATTTGATTTAATATTGTATTTAATTTAGAACTATTTTAAAGTTTGATTAGAAAATTAGGAAGGTCTCAATTGAAAATACCTATTTTTTCTATATTTCTAATGCAATGTTTAAGAACTGTTTTGAACACACTCATTATATGATCTTTTCAGATTAATAGGACAAATGGAAATTTATTTTAAGTTTTGATCTATTCATATGTGACCTTCTATTATGAAGGATTTAATACAGTGGTTTATATATTATAATTTCATTTCAATTATGGTATGAGAGAATTCTACAGATTGAATTAATTCAAAAGCAAATTTTGTCCCCAATACCATTGGAGGTGGAAAGATCAGCACAATAGCAAAGGCAGGATTAGACTCTGATGAGCCTTTTCTAAAGAGTTTGCTTTCAAGTATTGTGTTGTTTATGGTCCCAAGTTCAATGATCTAGCTATTCTATACAGCATTGGTGTTATTTTAGAAAAGAACATATTATGTTTAACTTTTATCTTATATATACAGCAAGTTTTGGGAGGCTTACATTTTATACTGGTTGAATAAATCACACTGGAACAAGATAACTACTTCTCTATCGTTTCTATGTTTATTGAAGGCCCAGGTCAGAGCTATCTATTTTCTGGCTACAACACATTGGCAGCAGTCATCAACATGTCAGGAAAACAAAAACATTTTTATATTCCAGTTCCCTGTATCACTAAGATCTGGAAATAATAAAATAAAAATTGCATTTGGAGAAATATGAATGTGGTAGGCACATCCAGGTAAAAGATCTGAGTCACAGAAGTATAGGTGTTTGTCATCATAGAAGAGTACCTTTATGTTTCCTTTAATGTATGTTATAGTTTAATAAATTTTCTACTATGGTCCATTTTTTAAAATAGTTGGTATGATGAGAAATATAGGTGAATACAATTTTTTTAGAAAAACAGAATTTCAAAATAGAAGTTACTCACTGGTTTCTACAATGACATGGGTGTATTCTACCTCTTATTTTACTTACTAATTACTAATTGTGATTTTATAAAATGGAACCTATTCCTGACACACTACTGAAATGTTGAAGTGTCTGAAATAAGATAAATCATGGGCACTAGTGGAAATTTTACTACCATTATTTGTCTAACAGAAGATGATAATAATATAACTACTAATCACAATTTCTTATACCTACAAACCTGATAATTGCTCAACTTTCTTCACAAAAAGCTTCTTTAAGTAGACTATAATTAACATAAATATCAGCAATTGGACAAAGTGAGATTTTGGAATACTCAGAACAAAAGAGCCTCTCATTATTGAACCCTTCCCCTCAAGCCTATTGGCTCTATAAGGGAAGTAAAGGGAAATAGAGTATAAATTCCAACGTTGGAGGTGATTACAAGAAAACATATCATCCACAATTCTCAAGGATGATACACTCATAAACTCACAGTGTGTTTGACACCTTGAAGAAGATTTGTACAATTATAAACCAGACAAAAATCTCAAAACTGGGCAGGGAAAGTGGACACAACGTTATACCCATAACCATGAAGCTAGTTGTAATTGATCTTCTATGGAGTGTCCACACTAATTAATAACTAAATAATAATAAATTATCCATATTCCAGGGCAGGCTTCATGACAATGAGTAGTTGCCCAACACAGACTGCAAGATTTTTGCAAGTCCAGGCAGCATACATTACCTGGACTGAGACTCCTGACACATATACAACAGAGGACATCTTGGTCTGGCCTCAGTAAGAGAAGATGCACCTAACCCTTCAGAGACTTGAGGCCTAAGGCAATAGGGAGGTCTGGCAGGGTGTGGGAGTGGTTATGAGGGGTTGTGGACATCCTCTTGGAGACAGGGGAGGAGGAACACAGACAACATAGATTGCAAGATTTTTGTTGTTGTTTTGTATTTTTTGGTGTGTGTGTGTGTGTTTGTGTAAGTACGTTTAGTTATTTGCTTTGCTTTGCTTTCATTGAAAAATAAAAAATATGATATTTTAGATATTTGAGTGGGCAGGGTATTAGGAAAACAATCAAACAGAAACACTTCATGTTTTTTCTAATACATGAATGTCAGCTTTTAAGATTCACATATGTATGTTTTAGTTAGAAAAAAAAACAGCAGTTAGGTAGGTAGTAAGGGACCAGACATGGAGGAGGGCATGTTCTAAGTAAAGCACATATTAGTGAAGGATTTTAAAAATGCCCTGAAGAGAGAAAAAAGCAAAACAAAACAACAAAACAAAAAGCTTTTCCAAAAACCATGAATACCCTTGTGGTTGAGTTAGGAAAAGGTCGTAAGAACTTGAAGAGGAGGGCGACCCCATAGAAAGACCAGCAGTCTCAAGTTATCTGAACCCTGAGATCTCTCAGACACTGAGTCACCAACCAGGCAGCTTACATTACCTGGACTGAGGCTCCTGACACATATACAACAGAGGACATCTTGGTCTGGCCTCAGTATGAGAAGATGCACCTAACCCTTCAGAGACTTGAGGCCTAAGGCAATAGGGAGGTCTGGCAGAGTGTGGGAGTGGTTATGAGGGGTTATGGACATCCTCTTGGAGACAGGGGAGGAGGAATGAGATGAGGAACTGTCAGAGTGCAGAACAGGAGGGAGGTAATGACTGGATTGTAAAAAAAGATTGAAGGTAATTTTTAAAAAGAATAACTAAAATCAAATATTGATCCTTTATGCATTCTGCAGATATCTAAGAAGTAACTACAATGAAACATAGAGTTCACTCTTTCTCTCTGATCTGTCTTGACTTTCTGTCAGTCTCTATTTTGCTTTAATTTTCGAGTGAGACATTACTCAACTAAGTATGTAGACATACTGTCCATTTGAAAAATCGTATAGCTTAGATCAAACATGTGATTAACTTGCTTTATTTTCCAGTAATCACACATATGTGTTGGTTTCCTCCAATTTCCCTTGCACTCAAATAGTAAAAGTTATTCAGACCTACAATTAGACCAGGGTATTTTCTCAAGGTGGTGACTCTGTGTGACTCCACAGTTCCCTGAATGAAATTGATTACTGATATCTAATAAAGTTCAATGCCAAATGACTCTGCACATAAGTGAAACACTGCTGTGCTTAGGATTAGTGGAAAATTAACAAATATTAACTCACTCTCTTAAAAAAATGGTAAAAAAGATTTCTGGTGGAATTCTTGATTCAGCTGAAATCCAAATAAAAGAGCTTTGTTTTCCATGTTCATAAATAGTATTATACACTCATAAGTAGTGTTTCTATGCTGTGAGATCTGCTCTTTTGCTATCAATTCTATTTAATGATTTCCAATTTAACGTTGATGTTAGAATATCCAATCTTGCTTCTACCTTGCAGTCCTTGATTATATATTTCTATTATATTTTGGTCTACACTAAAAGAGTGGCAAAAAGATAAATTTTGGGATTGTCATAGACAAACTGTTTTAATAGTAATATATTATTCCAGAGACTATATCTAAAAATAAGGCCTGTACTTTCACAAATGTGTCTAATGCACTACCACAAATTGAGGAAAGAGCAACATCTCTAATTGAAAGTTAACATATAAGTAAACACATCCCACTAGAGTATATACATATATACACTATATATTATATATAATATATAATATTTAATTATAATAAATATAAATTATATTAATAAATATAATTAATATTTTCCAATTTTCAGATCTCCCCTTTGGAACTTCCCTATTCCTTCCCCCCTCCCCCTGCCTCTATGGGGTTATGCCCCTACCTACCCACTCTTGTCCTCCCTCCGTGGCATTCCCCTATATAGGGGCATCTAACACCCTCCAGCCCAAGGGCCTCTCCTCCCCATGATAGCTAACAAGACCCGCCTCTGCCACATATGTGACAAGGACCATGGGTCCCTCCATATGTATTCTTTGGTTGGTGATACAGTCTCCAGGAGCATCTGGAGGTCAGGCCAGTTGACACTGTAACTCCCTCAGCTCCTTCAATCCCTTCTCAACTCCTTCATCTGGGACTTCACACTCAACCCTACTATGGCTGTGAAGTGACTGTGGGATATTCAGAAATTTTGGGCTAATAACCACTTATCAGTGATTACACACCATGTTCATTCTTTTGTGACTGTTTTTTTTTGTTGTTGTTGTTGTTTGGTTGTTTGTTTGTTTTTGTTACCTCGCTCAGCATGATATTTTCAGGTGCCATCCATTTGCCTGCGAATTTCATGAACTCATTGTTTGTAATAGCTGAGTAGTATTCCATTGTGTAAATGTACCATATTTTCTGTATCCATTCTTCTGTTGAGGGACATCTGGGTTGTTTCTAGTTTCTGGCTATTATAAAAATGGCTGCTATGAACATAGTGGAACACGTGTCTTTTTTACATGTTGGAGCATCTTCTGGGTATATTCTCAGTAGTGGAATAGCTAGGTGCTCAGGTAGTATGTTCATTTTTCTGAGGGTCCACTGAAGTGATTTCCAGAGAGGTTGTATCAGCTTGCATTCCCACCAGCAATGGAGGAGTGTTCCTCTTTCTCCACATCCTCGCCAATATCTGCTGTCACCTGAGTTTTTGATCTTAGCCACTCTGACTGGTGTGAGGTGAAATCTCAGGGTTGTTTTGATTTGCATTTCCCTGATGACTAAGGATGTTGAATATTTCTTTAGGTGCTTTTTGGCCATTTGAGTTTCCTCAGTTGAGAATTCTCTGTTTAGCTCTCTTCCCCATTTTTTGATAGGGTTATTTGGATCTCTCAAGTCTAGCTTTTTGAGTTCTTTGTATACATTGGATATTAGCCCTCTATCAGATGTAGGATTGGTAAAGATCTTTTCCCAATCTGTAAGTTGCCATTTTGTCCTATTTACAGTGTCCTTCACCTTACAGAAGCTTTGTAATTTCATGAGATCCCACTTGTAGATTCTTGATCTTAGAGCACAAGCCATTGGTGCTCTGTTCAGGAACTTTTCCCCTTTGCCCATGTGTTCGAGACTTTCCCCCACTTTCTCTTCTATTATATTCAGTGTATCTGTTTTTATGTGGAGGTCCTTGATCCACGTCAACTTGAGCTTTGTACAGGGAGATAGGAGTGGATCAATTTGCAATCTTCTACATGTAGACCACCAGTTGAACCAGCACCATTTGTTGAAGATGCTGTCTTTTTTACACTGGATGATTTTTGGTCTTTTGACAAAAATCAAGTGACCAAAAGTATCTTGGATCACTTCTTGGTCTTCAATTCTATTCCATTGATCTACCAGCCTGTCACTGTACCAATACCATGCAGTTTTTATCACTACTGCTCTGTAGCACAGCTTGAGGTCAGGAGACTGATTCCTCCAGAAGTCCTTTTATTGCTGAGAATAGTTTTTGCTATCCTGGGTTTTTTCTGTTATTCCATATTAATTTGAGAATTGCTCTTTTTAGCTCTATGAAGAATTGAGTTGGAGTTTCAATGGGGATTGCATTGAATCTGTAGATTGTTTTTGGCAGGATGGCAATTTTAACTGTATTAATCCTGCCAATCCATGAGCATGGGAGATCTTCTGAGGTCTTTTTATATTTCTTTCTTCAGAGACTTGAAGTTCTTGTCATACAGATCTTTCACTTGTTTGGTTAGAGTCACAACAAGATACTTTATATTGTTTGTGACAATTGTGAAGGGTGTCATATCCCTAATTACTTTCTCAGCCTGTTTATCCTTCTAGTATAGGAAGGGTACTGATTTGCTTGAGTTAATTTTGTATCTGGCCACTTTGCTGAAGGTGTTTATCAGTTGTAGCAGATCTCTGGTGGAGTTCTTCCGGTCACATAAGTATACCATCATATCATCTGCAAATAGTGATATTTTGATTTCTTCCTTTCCAATTTGGAACCCTTTGACCCCCTTTTGTTGTCTAATTGCTCTAGCTGTAACTTCAAGTACTATATTGAATAGATAGGAAGAGAGAGGAGAGCCTTGCCTATTCCCTGATTTTAGTGAGATTGCTTCAAGATTCTTTCCCTTTAGTTTGATGTTGACCACTGGTTTGCTGTATATTGCTTTTACTATGTTTAGTTATGCTCCTTGAATTCCTGATCTTTCCAAGACTTTTATCATGAAAGGATGTTGAATTTTGTCAAATGCTTTCTCAGCATCTAACAAAATGGCCATGTGGTTTTTTTCTTTGAGTCTGTTTATGTTAGTTGATTACATTGATGGATTTCCAGGTGTTAAACCATTCCTGCATCCCTGGGATGAAGCCTACTTGATCATGGTGAATGATCATTTTGATGTGTTCTTGGATTTGATTTGCGAAAATTTTATTGAGTATTTTTGCATTGATATTCATAAGGGAAACTGGTCTGAAATTTTCTTTTTTTGTTGTTTTTTTGTGAGGTTTTGGTATCAGTGTAACTGTGGCCTCATAGAATGAATTGAGTAGTGTTCTTTCAGTTTCTATTTTGTGGGGTAGATTGAAGAGTATTGGTATTAGGTCTTCTTTGAAGGTCTGATAGAATTCTGCACTGAACCCATCTGGTCCTGTGCTTTTTTTGGTTGGGAGACTTCTAATGACTGCTTCTATTTCTTTAGGGTTTTGGGACTGTTTAAATGATTTATCTGATCATGATTTAATTTTGGTATTTGGACTTGTACATTTCATCCAGATTTTCCAATTTTGTTGCATATAGGCATTTGCAGTAGGAGCTGATGATTTTTTGAATTTCCTCAGAATCTGCTGTTATATCTCTCTTTTCCTTTCTAGTTTTGTTAATTTGGATACTGTCTCTGTGCCCTCTGGTTAATCTGGCTAAAGGTTTATCTATCTTGTTGATTTTCTCAAAGGACCAGCTCCTGGTTTTGTTCATTCTTTGTATAGTTCTTCAGGTTCCTACTTGGTTTATTTTCAGCCCTTAATTTGATTATTTCCTGCCTTCTACTACTCTTGGGTGTATTAGCTTCTTTTTGTTCTAGAGATTTCAGGTGTTTGGTTAAGCTGCTAGTATATACTCTCGCCAGTTTCTTTTTTGAGGCATTCAGAGCTCTGAGTTTTCCTCTTAACACTGTTTTCATTGGGTCCCATAGATTTGGGTAAGTTGTACTTTTATTTTTATTAAATTCTAGGAAGTTTTTAATTTCTTTCTTTATTTCTTCCTTGACCAAGTTATCATTGAGTAGAGTGTTGTTCAGTTTCCATGTGTATGTCCACTTTCTGTTGTTGTTGTTGTTGTTGTTGCCATTGAAGATTATTCCATAGTGATCTGATAGGAGGCATGGAATTATTACAACCTTCTTATATCTGTTGAAGTTTGCTTTGTTACCAATTATATGATCAATTTAGGAGATGGTACAATGAGGTGCTGAGAAGTTATATTCTTTTGATTTAGGATGAAGTATTCTGTAGATATCTCTTAAATCCATTTGGTTCATAACATCTATTAGTTTTACTGTGTCTCAGTTTAGTGTGTATTTCCAAGATCTGTCCATTGATTTGAGTGGGGTGTTGAATCTCCCACTATTATTGTGTGAGGTGCAATGTGTGCTTTGAGCTTTAATAAAGTTTCTTTTATGAATGTGGGAACCCTTGCATTCGTGGCATAAAAGTTCAGTATTGAGAGTTCTTCTTGGTAGTATTTTCTTTGATGAGTATGAAGTGTCCTTCCTTTTCTTTTGATGACTTTTGGTTGAAAATAGATTTTATCCGAAATTAGAATGGCTACTTCAGCCTGTTTCTTAGGGCCATTTGCTTGGAAAATCGTTTTCCTGCCCTTTACTCTGAGGTAGTGTCTGTCATTTATATGGAGGTGCGTTTCCAAGATGAAGCAAAATCCTGGGTCCTGTTTATGGATCCAGTCTGTCAGTCTATGCCTTTTTATTGGGGAATTAAGTCCATTGATGTTAAGGGATATTAAAGAATAGTGATTGTTGCTTCCTGTTATTTTTGATGTTGTTTTTATGTTTGTGTGGCTATCTTCTTTTGAGTTTGTTGAATTATTAATTTCTTGCTTTTTCTTGGGTGTAGTTTCCCTTCTTGAGTTGACATTTTTTATTTATTATTCTTTGTAGGGCTGTGTTTTTGGAAACATACTGTGCAAATTTGGATTTGTCATAGAATACTTTGGTTTCAACATCTATGATTATTGAGAGTTTTGCTGGGTATAGTAGCCTGGGCTGGCATTTGTGTTCTCTTAGAGTCTGAATGAGATCTGCCCAGGATCTTCTAGCTTTCATAGTCCCTGGTGAAAATTCTGGTGTAATTCTGATAGGTCTGCCTTTATATGTTACTTGCCCTTTTTCCCTTACTGCTTTTAATATTCTTTCCTTATTTTGTGTATTTGGTGTTTTGACTATAATGTGACAGGAGGAATTTCTTTTCTGGCCCAGTCTATTTGGAGTTCTGTAGGCTTCTTGTACATTTATGTTCATCTCTTTCTTTAAGTTAGGGAAGTTTTCTTCTATAATTTTGTTGAAGATATTTACTGGTCTTTTAAGTTGGGAATCTTCATTTTTTTCTATACCTGTTATCCTCAGGTTCTGAAATCTCACTGTATCCTGGATATCCTGGATGTTTTGGGTTAGGAGCTTTTTGGATTTTGTGTTTTCTTTGACTATTGTGTCCATGTTTTCTATGGTGTCTTCCGCACCTGAGATTCTCTCTTCCATCTCTTGTATTCTGTTGGAGATGCTTACATCTATGACTCCTGATTTCTTTCCTTGGTTTTTAGCTCCAGGTTTGTCTCCCTTTGTGATTTCTTTATTATTTTTATTTCTGTTTTTAGTTCCTGGATGGTTTTGTTCATTTCCTTTGTCTATTTGATTGTGTTTTCCTGTAATTCTGCCAATTCGATTGTGTTTTCCTGTAATTCTCTAAGGGATTTTTTTGTTTCCTCTTTTAAGTGCTTCTAGTTATTTACTTGGGCTCTCTTATATTTCTTTCTTCTTTTCTTTTCTTTCTTTTTTTTTTTTCGGTTTTTTGAGACAGGGTTTTTCTGTATAGCCCTGGCTGTCCTGGAACTCACTCTGTAGACCAGGCTGGCCTCGAACTCAGAAATCCACCTGCTTCTGCCTCCCAAGTGCTAGGATTACAGACATGCTCCACCACTGCCAGGCCTCTTGTATTTCTTTAAGGGAGTTATTTATTTCCTTCTTAAAATCTTCTATCATCCTCTTGAGATGTGATTTTAAGTCTGAGTCTTCCTTTTCTGGTTTGTTGGGGTATCCAGGACTTGCTGTGGTGGGAGAACTGAGTTCTGATGATGCCACATACCCTTGGTTTCTGTTCCTTGTGTTCTTGCCCTTGCCTTTTGCCATCTGGTTATCTCTGGTGTTAGCTGGTCTTACTCTCTCTGACTGTGGCTTGTCTTTCCTGCAAGTCTAGGTGTCAATATTCCTTGAGGATCAGTTCTCTCTGAAAGAAATTTGGATTTCGAGAGCTGTGGTGCAGGGTCAGCTCTGTGGTGCAGACAGAAACAAGAAGGATCTAATCACCAGCTGTTCCTTGTTTCCTGTGTCCTGATGGCTCTGCTAGGGTCCCTTTTGGTCTAGTGAATTTGAAAAAAAGTGATGGTCTTGCCTGTGCTCGAAGGTGTGTCTGCACTCCTGGTATACCTGCTCTCTCCTGACACTATTTGAATATGGAGCCCTGTGTCACAGGATCTGCACTCTAGCCACCTAAAGAAGCCAGAAGCCATCTCCTCAGTCTCTGTGTCCTGGGTATTCCAGGTGGATCCCTCTGAGCAGACAGGCTTGCCCCCACTCCTGGGATGCTGTTTTTCTCCCAGTGTTATTTGGCTATGGAGACCTGGTGCCCCAGGCAGAGGTCTCCTGCCACAGATGGAAACCTGAAGGCTCCTTCCTTCTGGCTGTTCCTCAGTCCCTGTGTCCTATGGATTCCAGGCGAGTCCAGCTGAGCAGTGTTACTCCTCTTACCTCCTCTCACAGGCTTTTCCACACTCCTGGGAGGCTAGCTTTCTCCCAGTGCTATTTGGCTATGGAGCCCTGGTGGCCCAGGCTGAGGCCTCCTGCCACAGATGGAAACCGGAAGCCACCTGGAATCTTTAATGAAACCTAACAATATTCCTTTGTCTCCCATCCCTTCCTCACTCAAAGAAATTTAACTTGCTTACCCATAATAACCTCACAGAAAACTTACTGGAAGATCAATCAATTTCTTCTACATAAGGAGACCTAGTATACATTTTTTGTTTATTTTCCTTCAGTGTTCTTTTTTAAACTAAATTAAATAAGATCCCATGGTTTTATTAATTATGCACACTTTTGTTTTTAATCATACAACAATTGGGAGAAGAATTCATTGTCTCAATAACTATCAGCAATATAATAGGTGGACACAAAATTTTTATTTGATTTTAAGTATCCAGTTTCAGCTGTAAATTACAGAATTTACTCATATTTTATAAGGCAACTTAAAGAAATTGCAAAGTGTTGGATTCTCAGAATTCAGAAACTTACAATTTACTAACAGAAAATCCTAAACAAATAGTTCTGGTGAGCTTCTTTTATATTCACAATGCACATGTCCTGATACATCTTAAACATTTCTTCCTTCATTGATTCTCATCATTCTGAGTGGAAAGGACATGATAGAAAACTGACCTGATTAGGGAAACATTGTGGCAAACAGGAGATGATTGAATAAAACTAATGTAGAGAGGACGCTCCCAAGAGAAATTCTCCGTTAGAGCATATAGATAATTGGCTTATTTAGAGAGAAAAGCTGAGTCTGGGTATTTTAACAGTCAGGATCTTCCCTTATAATTTACTGTTACATCTTTGAAATATAGGTGCAAACTTGCTTCACCACTGACTTTTTCATAACTAAGTTTATAAATTACTGAAATACTCCCAGGACAAAATACTGGATTCTTTTAGTAAAGCCATTTTTCTTCAAGCTGATAAATCCAAATCCCTTTCAAAACTTCATTGTTTGTATGCCATTTGGAAGTGATAATGTATTCTTTGACTATTCTTTATGTCTTATTTTTACCAAGGGGAATTGGCTACACCTTGATTTTGAAGATTGATCAGATGCACCAGGGAAACCTATCTGTATGTCTCTAATTTTGTGAACACAGACTTGACTTCAGGGAACACTTTTCTCAGGATATGACAATCATGAGAAGCAAAGGCATTACTCAGATTTATTATTTAATAGAACATCCTTGTATCTCTTATTTCTGAGAAAACACAAATGACATTTGTCTGATGGTCCCATGGGAAAAGTATCATTTGTAATGTCAAGAAGAAAGCCACACTGTATAACATAGATTAAGCAGGATTGAAATTTACAACAGAAATTATTTCATTTAATTTCTAGCACCAAACATCACTTGAATTTTATAATAGTGGAAAGTTTGACAGATTTACTCAAACAATAATTTTAATTAAGATGATATTTTTTATACAGTTTTCCTTTTGTCATTTGTTATATCACAGTATGTTTAAAACTAATTATATATGTGTGTGCGGTTGGATGTGGGAAGTGTCAGTGAGCAAATAGCATAGTCTACTGGTAGAGGTCAAGGTCAACTGGAGGACTTTGGCTCATTTCTTCAACAATATGAGTCAAGTGATTGATCTCAGACTATGTGCCTTACTAGTAAGCAAATTTGTCCATTGGAATGTCCAATATGTCATACTAATCAGTAGTTAAATATAAGAGCATTGTCATGTGTGGTGTTTAATATTGTTTCTGATTAGGACACAAGCTAGAATTACTGAAGATTTAAAGCTATGGTCATGTTTATGAGGGATTGTTCTAGACAGGGATAATAATGTTGGGAAGAGACATTCTAAATATATATCATATGACACTATGTGGTAGAGTCAAATTGTAAAAAAGATAAAAACTAGTAAGTATTAATTCATTTCCCCTTGTTCCTTGATTGTGTGTCCATGGTGCTTTGATAAAATGTTAATCTAAATTATAAAATGTACATTCTTCTGTTATTGATTAAAATTATCTTTCAAAAGAGAAAGAAATGATATATTAGTAGTTTTAATTCATTCCGTGTATTGTGAGAAGGTACATACAACAAAATAAAATTACAATTTTATCTTAATCTGAAAATAACAATAAAATTGAAACCATTTAAATCAATGATTATGCATTCTTTCATAATATAGAAAAGGTTTTTATCAGATGCTTCAAACAAGCCTTGAGAATTTTATGTGACAAAAGAAATATATTGTTTTAGATATTATTTTGATAACTTTCAGAATTATAAAATATTTTTATGGAGTTCTCAAACATTCTATAGTAGGAATGAATAGATTTATATAATATTATTATATCATTCATAATTTTAAAATATCTTATATGCTTATTAAGCATGTTTTAACATCACATTAATTTAATTTTATCTTAATAAAATATTGCAAATTTACAATCTCTAAATGTAAAATGTTAAAAATAGTCTGTGTAATAAGTTTCACTTTGTTTCAATAAGCATAAACCTTCCTGTTTAGACTTAGAGCAAAATTTTAATTCCAATTTTGGAAAAATTAATGTATGTCTTCTAAAGTTGTATGCAAATCACTTAGAAATAGAAATTAATTGATCTCTTTATTGTGTAAATATATAATTGTGTGCTTATATAATTTATGTATATAACATATACCACATATTATATATAGCATAGATTATTCAATATAGCATACACTGTAATATTATTTATTATATAATATGATCTATAATTTATCATTATAGAAAAATATACACACATATATACATATATATACATTTATACATATATATACACACACATTGAAATATGTATATATATATATATGTATACACACATATATATCCTTCAAACTACTATACATCTATATAATTACATTCAGGAAAAAAAAATGTTCTTTCTGAAATCCTTTTTGTGTATTATCAAAATTTAAGCTACTATATATAAGATTTAATTTTTTTATTGGTTATTTTATTTATTTACATTTCAAATGTTATCCAATTCCCTGTTTCTTCTCTGCAAACCCTCTGTCCCGTTTCCCTTCCCCATGCTTCTATTAGGGTGCCCACCCCAACCACCAACTCACTCCCTCCTTACTACGTTAACATTCCCCTATGCTCTGAAATTGATCCTCCACAGAACCAAGGGCTTCTCCTCCCATTAATGTCCGACAAGGCGATCCTCTGCTACATATGTGGCTGGAGCTATGGGTCCCTCCATGTCTTTGGTTGGTGGTTTAGTCCTTGGGAGCTTGGGGGTAGGGAGCACGGTTCTGGGTGGTTGATATTGTTGTTCTTCCTATGGGGTTGCAAACCCTTCAGCTCCTTCAGTCCTTCCCCTAAACCCATCATTGGGGTCCATGGGCTCAGTCTGATGGTTAGGTGCAAGCACCTGCATCTGCATTTGTCAGGCTCTGGCAGAGCCTCTCAGGGGATGCTATACCAGGTTTCTGTCAGCAAGCACTTGTTGGCATCAGCACTACAATCTGAGTTTGGTGTCTGCAGATGGGACGGATCCCCAGGTGGGGCAGTCTCTGGATGGCCTTTCCTTCAGTCTTTGCTCCACTCTTTTTCCTGACATTTTCTTTAGATAGGAGCAATTCTGGGTTAAATTTTTTGAGAAAGGTAGGTGAACCCACCCCTCTTTCTGGGTCTTGCCTAAGCACAAAATAAGGTCTCCCCTTTGTTAGTTATTTCAGCTAATGTCATCCTGTTTGGGTCCTGGAAACAGGGGACCAGGGAGGAGATATGGGATGTGGAATAGTCGGAAGGTGGACCAGGAAGGGAATAAAATCTGGTGTGTAAAAAATGAAAGATCAAATAAAAAGAAGGAATATTTAAAAATTCCTTAAAATTTAAAATAATTTAAAATAATTTAAATAATAAACAAAGCCAAAGAGAAAAAGTGTGCTTGTTTCATAAGAGTATAAATATTCATACACTTTTTGTATCATTAGGATTTGTATCAACTGTTATGTAGTCAAGTATTTTATGTACAACCCTCATTTCTGATGAGTACAATTTTCATTATTCTCCTTTGATTAACATTTTTCTATGGAAATGGGCATTGCATGAAATGTGCTGGGAATATGTTACTTTGAGTCTGTAAATCTGAATTTAATTTGAGGAAGTACCTCTATTTGGATACCATTCACAATTTTGTAAACTTCCACTTGCCAGTATCTGCAGCTATGAAATAGAAAATCAGTCTGCATTTCATTAGTACATCTAGCTATTTCTGATACCTGGGATGATAGGTAAATATAGCCTGAACTTTATTTATATATATTTCAAGTCAGCAATCCTGACAGGTTTCTAAATACATCACCCTTTAATTCCCTCAAATTGCAGCTATGGAATACATGAGAGAGAGTGCCAATATTTTCCCTTGGCCATCTGCTCTCACGTTTCTGTCCAGATGTCTAACTGCTTCCCACACCAATCCCATATCCAACAGCACTGGAGCAGGTGACAGTCTTCAAGTAGCTACTCAGTCTTGTCTTGCTGCTTTTGTTTGAAATGACTTTCAATCCTAAGGAAAACACCTATTGTAGGCTGCTTGATTGTATGCCTAACATATGAACATGATAGTTCTTTGGCATAAAAGTATATCTATATTTTTAAAATATACAAGAGTTTAAATGGTAAACACTTACAACTGCTTACCAAATTGTGTGTCTAAGAAAAGCCTGAATCAGTTCTCTAATACTGGCCTTCAAAATCCTCTGCTACCACTTGTTGAAAGTAGTTTTGCAAGATGAGTAAGAATAACCTCATTGTCTATGAGTTAGGTAACACCCTCTCATATAAAAGTCACATAGATTGTCACAAATGAAATGAACTTGATTTACAAGCCAAGATATGTACAAAAAGATCTCAATTCATCCACACAGAAGATGATATATTCCTCATGCCTACATGCCTATAAATCCAAATCTCTGAGTGGGCCACATCTTCTTATCATATGCTTCCTCTACTTTCCTGGAGACATTCTTTTTTTTCAGTGCTCTTTTCATAAATAAAATACTTCTGCCTGCCAACGTGCATATAAAGTCATCTCTTCTGTGGAAGATTTTCTAGGTCATTCTCCTTAACAGGTGTGAGAGTTGTCCTTGCTGGGCTTCCTTAAACATCTGTTTCTTACAGCTTCTACCTGGTTTTTTGTTAACAAATAGCTGGTTTTCCCATTTATACTTTAAAACTACAATCCAGGGGCTGGAGAGATGGCCCAGCAGTTAAGAGCTGTAACTTCTCTTTCAGAGAACTTGAGCTCACTTTCCAGCACCTGTGTATGAGCTCACAATCATCTATAATAGCTAGATCCAACTGTCCTGTACTCTTCCCTGACCAATGAGGGCCCTTCATACAGGTAACCTACTAACATATAAGAAAGAACATACTCATGCAACTAATTTAAAAAGATATTTCAAGTACTTAGTTAAACAATAATAATTTGTTTAATGGAGGTTGAGCAAGTAGGCCAAGTGCTATGGAGTATCAAATTTTACCAGAATAGAAACAGTATGAGAAAATTATTTAAGTTAGTTGTTTGTTTACTTTGTGTGTTTCTTTTAATATATTCAGACACCTGTTTTAAAAAACCATAAATGTTCCTGTGGTTGAATGATATTTATGGATATTATTAATGAGATTTTGTTTTCAAAGCTTTGTATATAAGAGGTGAACCTTCTCCACATTAGGCATGTAGGCATTATTTCGATAAGTACATTCCACAGAATGGGGAAAAATTCAGAAATCAATAAAAATACTTCATTTATCATCACCTATGTTCAAAATTGTTAACCACAGGAGAATAAAAAAATCGTTAGACATCAGTTTAACACCTGCAATTTGGCAAAGTAGCATATTGCTGCAGATCATTAGGTAGATACTGGGAAGAGAACATCACCTTTGAAAAGAGTCTATGGCAAATCTCTTTTTCCTTTTAGTAAGCACATACACTGTAGATAATTATGGGATAATAATTAATAATCCTAAAGAGAGTGTGATACACACACACACACACACACACACAAATGCACATTAAGGAATTCTGTTTGAGTAGCTAAATCTGTCGATATGCTACGCTTTTACTCTCTTAAGAGATAATACCAATGTTCCCTGAAAACAACAGAAACTCTTCCTAATTTTTCGCATGCATAATTGTCATTTCAAGAGTGAATAATTCATGCGGAACAAATAATTTTTTCAGAGACGAAGTTTTGCTCTTTGGAAGAATGGGGACACACAGAAAAGAATTCTAAATGCAGCTGTTAGTAAATCAAATTCTTTATCTCCAGATGAATACACAGAATTATATACATGGGTCCTTCTTTGTTACCATCCTGAAGTAAAATGGAATGACTGAAAATAAACTACCTTAGTAAAAACAAATAAAAATGTTTGTATATGCCCAAATTTACTTTCTATACATATGTATGGCTACTTAATTTGTTTTAAAATATCAAATAATTTATTTATAAATCCAAATTCATAATATAATTGCATATCTATTAATTGAGATATTTAATGGTTAAACAAAATATAAATGTAAGAAGTGCTACTGAAAAATTAAAAATGTTTTTATTAGTTAATTAATTTGTTTATTTTACATCTTAATAGCAATAGCAGCTTCCCTTTCTTCATTTTTTCACATTTCCTACCTCTCACCTCCCCTTGTCCATCCCCCTCTCCTTTACTCCTCTGCTAAGGAGAGGCCTTCCATGAATATCAATCTTCCTTGGCATATCAAGTTGCAGGTGGATTACGCACACCATTTATTGAAGCTAGACAAAACAGCACAGTTAGCGGAAAGGGATCCAAAGTCAGACAAAATAGTCAGAGACAGTCCCTGCTCCTGCTGTTAGGAATCCCACATGAAGAGCTAGCTGGTCATATGCTACAGACTTGCATGGAACCTATGTCCATCTCGTGCATGTTCTTTGGTTGGTGGTTCAGTATCAAGGAGTTCCTATAGCCCAGGTTGGTTGATTTTGTAGGTTTTCTAGTGGTGCCCTTCATTTCTCTGGCTCCTTTAATCCCTCCTTTGCTTCTTCAAAAAGATTTCCCAAACTCTGCTCAAAGTTTGACTGTGGGTCTCTGCATCTGGTTCTATCAGATGCTGGGTGAAGCCTCTCAAAGGACAGTTATGTTAGACTCCTCTCTAAATATAACAATATATTTAATAGGGGTTGTGAGGGGTTGACTTTCTTTTATGGGATAGGTCTCGAAGTGGGATACACATTGGTTGGCCATTTCCTCAATTTCTGCTCCATATCTTGTATGCAGGACAAGTTGTGGGTTGAAGATTTGTGTGCAGGTTGGTGTCTCCATACTTTCACTGGAATCCTTGGCTGGTTATAGGAGGTTCCCATTTCTTGTTCCATATCCCCTATTGCGAGGAGTCTTAGCTAAGGTCATGCTCATAGATTTTTGGGAGTTTTCCTTGTATGTTTCTTCGGCTCATCCCAGTGATGTCCTATATCCTCCCCCGACCCCAGATTTCACTTCTCTCTCCCAGGTTTTTGTCCCTTTATCCTCCCCACATTTGGTCATTCCAGTTCTCCTCTCCTTCCAGTCCCCAGTTTCCTCCCTCCCTCCACCTCTAATGTCTATTTTATTACCCCTTCTGAAGGAGATTCATGTATCCTCCCTTGGTCCTTTTTTGTTACTTAGTTTCATTGGTCTATGTCTTGTAGCATGGTTATTATGCACTTTTTTTTTACTTTTTTAGAATAAAAATATTTATGTTTTTAAAACTAACAAGCTAAACAGTTACATCCTAAGGGTAAAACCACAGTAAATAAGTTTATGACTGTTCATAAAAAAGATATTTTCATGACAGAAATATAATATATACATAAGTATATACTTATGTATATATTATATTAGTATTAAATCAATTATATGTTATTAAAAACAATTATTTTTATAATTAGATAAAAAGTTCATAACACTTGTGTTTAAGTGATAAATGAGAATACTAATATAAATATTAATGAGGAAAAACATCTCTTGTACTCTTTCCATGACTACATAATGAAATTAAATAAGTCATGTAACATTTTATGATAATCAATCGAAAGTAGCACACATACAATTCTTTTGAGAAGTAAAACATAAACATGTCATGTGTTTGCTCAGTCATTTAACGTGCCATGTCATACTACTTCCAAGCTTCAGAATTTGATCACTAGAGACAGCATTATTAAACTCAATTTAGTGCTTATTAACAGTGAATTTAATTTATGAGTTAAATATTCAGAGTTCATAATAACAAAGATCCCATATGATGTACTAAGCATTACTAAACTCTAAGTCACTCTTTTCTATAAGAGCAAGGGAGAGATGAACTCTCACCTGAAAACTCTAAAGGAATGAATTTATTCACTTATGGAAATAATAGACACTGTCTGTGACTTTACTCTTCCCTTAAGAAACTAACTGGGATATAGCCATATCTGGCTCTCCAAGATCTATTTATCTTGGCATTTTGTTCAGGTTTTTACTTTCCTGTGATGGTCTCCATTTACTTTTAAAAAGTGTTCTTCTGAGAGGGGTAGCTACATTTATCCATGGGCATAAGTCTATGATGTAGAAAGTATAATATTGAATGCTGATCTATTAGTGATGGTAGTTGGTTGGTTTCTAATGCCCATGACCTCACTAGATGCAAGATCTGCTTAGATTTTCAATAGCATGCATTTTCCTTATGTTAAATGTGTCTAGAATCCATTAGACAGCTACACATTACCACTAACTTGTGAGTGTCCTGTATGAAACCTCTCTAGATATCTTGCCATGCTGGCCATTGCCTTGTGGCTGAGGTATGTCAGATGGTAGGAATGTTTAATTCCTTACCACCCTTGACAACTTGCATAATAGCATATCTACTGCTAAGTGAAGACTGAAGGAGAGAAATATAAATGTTGTAAGAGCTAGGATAGCAGTAAGTCTACACTACAAGAGCTGGCTGCATAAAAAAAAGACCACAGCATTGCAGGTTAACCTGGAATAGTGAAATTTCAAGAGTCTCACTTGATAGATTAAAAGCTACAGGAAACTCCTAACTACTGAAAGAAGGTAAATTAGTGTTTTCTAGGGATGGGCACCATTATTAGCTGTTCAGACTTGAAACCAATGTACACACAAACAAGAGAAACATATTGAGCAGTGTGTGTATGTGTGTGTGTATATATGTGTATGTATATAATATGGTGTATATGTATGTGTATACACACACACACAAACACACACACACACACACACACACACACACACACACACACAATGGTATATACATACATAGGAATCCTAAGTATAGAACTTCAGAACTCCTGTTTTATTTCCAGAGATTTGAAGAAAAGAGATAGAAAAAGGACACCTATACTTGTGTACGAGTGTGTGTGTGTGTGTGTGTGTGTGTGTATGTTGTTGGGTTTAAGCTCCTTTTCTGAGTAGTAAAGAAGAATGCAGAGCAACCATTAATCCCTGTAAAGCGTATAACAAATACATTTCATCACTAATTGCATTTTGATCAATAAAATAAATTTATACCTTATATAAATATTTATACAAACAATAAGCTGTTACTAAAAGTGCTATACTAAAGGTTACTTTTCAGGTTAGACATATATTTAGTATATGTTCTGAAATTTGACCATATAAAACTCTTTTTAATTTTTTTTTTTTATTTAATACTTTATTTACGTTTCAAATGTTTTCCCCTTTCCAGGTCTCCCCTTTGGAAACCCCCTATCCTATTCCCCTCCCCCTGCCTCTATGAGTGTATTCTCCCACCCACCCACCCACTCCCTTCTTCTTTCCCTAGCATTTCCCTATACTGTGGAGTCTAATGCTCTCAGGTCCAAGGACCTCTACTCTGACTGATGGTCAACAAGGCCCTCTTTAGCCACATATATGGCCAGCACCATGGGTCCCTCCATATGCATTCTTCGGTTGGTGGTCCAGTCTCTGGGAGCACCAGGAGGACTGACCAGTTGACACTGTTGCTCCCTCTCCATTGGGCTGCAAACTCTCTCAGTTCCTTCAGTCCCTTCTCCAACTCTTCCATCTGGAACCCCATGCTCAGTCCAACATTTGCTGTGAATTGAATCATGGGTATTCTGACCTTTTGGGTTAATATCTGCTAATCAGTGAGCACATACCATGTTTGTTATTTTGTGACTGAGTTCCCTTGCTCAGGATGATATTTTCAAGTTCTATCCATTTGCCTGTGAATTTCATGAAGTCTTTGTTTTTAATAGCTAAGTAGTATTCCATTGTGTAAATGTACCACATTTTCTGTATCCATTCCTCTGTTAAGGGACATCTGGGTTGTTTCCAGTTTCTGGATATTATAAATATGGATGCTATAAACATAGTGAAGCATGTGTTTTTATTACATGTTGGAACATCTTCTGGGTATATGCCCAGGAGTGGTATAGCTGGGTCCTCAGGAAGTATTATGTCCAATTTTCTGAAGGTTGACCAAACTTATTTCCAGAGTGGTTGTACCAGCTTACAATCCCACCAGCAATGGAGTTTTCCTCTTTCTCCACATCCTTGCCAACATCTGTTGTCACCTGAGTTTTTGATCTTAGCCATTCTGACCGGTATAAGGTGGAATCTCAGGGTTGTTTTGATTTGTATTTCCCTGATGACTAAAGAGGTTGAACATTCTTT
This sequence comes from Rhynchomys soricoides, assembly GCA_019843965.1. Classification (NCBI taxonomy): domain Eukaryota; kingdom Metazoa; phylum Chordata; class Mammalia; order Rodentia; family Muridae; genus Rhynchomys; species Rhynchomys soricoides. The sequence continues at coordinate 14,497,829 of JADRCH010000047.1, forward strand.
AGGTGCTTCTCAGCCATTCGGGTTTCCTCAGTTGAGAATTCTCTGTTTAGCTCTGTTCCCCATTTTTTGATAGGGTTATTTCAGTTTTCTGGAGTCTAACTTCTTGATATATATATGATAATAGCCCTCTATCGGTTGTAGGTTTGGTAAAGATCTTTTCCCAATCTGTTGGTTGCCGTTCTGTCCTATTTACAGTGTCCTTTGCCTTACAGAAACTTTGCAACTTTATGAGGTCCCATTTGTCGATTCTTGATCTTATAGCATAAGCTATTGGTGTTCTGTTCAGGAACTTTTCCCCTGGGCCCATGTGTTCAAGATGTTTCCCCACTTTCTCTTCTATTAGATTCAGTGTATCTGGTTTTATGTGGAGGTTCTTGATCCACTTGGACTTGAGCTTTGTACAGGTAGATAAGAATGGAACAATTTGCATTCTTCTACATGTATCTGGTTGTGGTCGTGCATGCTGGTAGGATTTGCTAAAGTAGGCGGAGGCAGGAGAATCACGAGTCTGAGGCCTGCTTGGGCTACACATATAAAACTCTTAAATAAGAAACTTTATGTATTTACATAAATACATAAAATGTCAAATATATACACAATTCATTTAAAATTGAAAACCTAGGAAGTGGATATGTATAGTCTATTCTTCTATACTATCCCTTACAGGCACCTAGACTATTCCATAAATATTTCCTTAAACAATATTGTCCAATAAATGAGCTTTGGGACTCTCAATTAAAATAACACAGCAAATCTATTCATAACATTCATCATGGTTTTAATTAATTATTTCTGAATTGTCAAAAATGCTGCATAATAAGATAACTTGGCAAAGTGTCACTATTTCTAGCTGTCATGATATCAAAGAAAAAAAATCCAAAATGATGTTTTGATATAGGATAGTCAAGATCTGGTCAAGAAATAGGATAGATAATCCAGTCAGGCCTTGGATCCAGGAAACTTGGAAACAGGATAATATTTGACATGTAAATAAATAAAATGATCAATAAAAGTGTTTAAAAAGTTCTAGTATATTTTACTCTATGTCCTGAAGCATCAGATTCAAATATTCATTTTATTAATTATATGATTAAATATTTACAAAATTCAAAGGAATCAAGTACTATGACATTAAAAGCAATGTGAAAATTCTATATATTCTATAATTCTATAAAGAAGAAATCATAAATTACTGACTAAAATTGTGATAGAATGAATAGTGATAGATTCAATAAACTACTGCTTTTCTTCTTCAAATGAGGAGTATTGTAGGCACATCCATATGTTCTTGGTAGAGGATAAATTTGTGTTTTTTGTTGCTTGTGACTTGGTTGTTATCATCAGCAGTACTAAAGCAGGAACTACCTATAAATAAACTGAAATCTCAGAGATCACCATTAGTTCCTACTACATAGTAAAGATTGACAAAAAACATTTATGAAATATGTAAACAAATGAATTGATTCAGTACAAAAACTACATGAACAAATGAGTTAATAACAAACAGTAGAAGACAGAGCATATGAATGTAGTTTATAGTCCAAAGTATATTGACACTGAAAGCTATGTTAGAGTTTGCACCCAAGTTAACAATTTTATGTGTCAGAAAATGGCCAAAGTGGATAGTACAGAGGGTTTAAGACTTTCAAATATTTGTATTAACTTCTACATGAAATATATACACTAATCCCATATAATTTTAAAGACTTACAGCTGGAACCTTGGCTCCAGCTAGATATGTAGCAGAGGATTGACTTATCTGACATCAATGTGAGGGGAGCTTCTTGGTCCTCTTGAGACTTGATGAGCCAGCATAGGGGAATGCTAGGGCATGGAGGCAGGAGTACGTGGGTGAGTGGGGGAGCACCCTCATAGAGGCAGGGGAGTGGGAGGGGATGGGGATTTGCAGAAGGGAAACTTGGAAACAGGATAATATTTGACATGTAAATAAATAAAATGATCAATAAAAGTGTTTAAAAAGTTCTAGTATATTTTTTAGCATTTCTTTAATTTTTCACCACAGAATATCACTACATAGATAAGGCTTACATGGAATTCATTACCCAGCCAATCATTCTACTTCCTTCACCCTCCAGGTACTAGCATTTTATGTGTGAGCCATGATGTCTAGAGAGAAATTTCCTAATTAAATTCAATTTATCTCTATATTTTTTCTTGAGAGATAATTCTTTTATATAAAAAAATATGCACACAATTTTTCTTTTCTTTTATATGGTTTACTTGTAAAATAGTATGGCTGGTAGCTTACATGGTTTTGAATTAGAGGAAGTACTTTTTATGACCAAAAATCACTACTGTTTTGTTACTAGTAACAGAAAAACTTCAGCATGTTTTTTTTTATCTTCTTCCAGCACGGGTACTCAGATAAATTGACTACAAGTACAAAGGCCTGAGTAATGTAGACATGAAAGAGTCCTTTGTAAGATGCATGAAAGCTGACAACCTCGATTGCAATTTGAACTGTCTTTTTGTATATGGATGTGATTTAATGGAAATCTGATATTCAATAAACCTGACTTTCTTTATGATTTATAATAGCTAGCCTTAGGTTACCCAGATTAATTTCATAACATAAAGCTGCACAAGGCCCTCTTTTATTCATATGAAAATTTTCAGCCTACTAAGAAACTGGGCCTTTATTCCTGATTAGAAAGTATGAAATATATGAATTGCACTGATGAACTGACATTGAACTATAGAATCTGACCCTTTCCTTCTTATCAATTTTTTTATTTCTTAAGAAAACATACAAAATAGTAACTAATTCTTCAACACCCTATTCTTCTATTTCCTACCTGTTTATGTTAGATAATTGGAAAAGAAAATTTTTCAAGGGTAAATGTTCCTGTATCCTGATGTCCATATATATTATATAGCAAGGAATGAATTCTACAGCAAAAATAAATGAAGTGTGAGTAAATAGATCTTGAGTGAAACACAAAGATCAAAGACAAGCAAAGATTTATTTCAATACTTGATACTGTTACCAAAACATCAGAGGGATAGGTTCAGTTATACAGTCATACAGTGCTGGCTTGTTAAAGAGGAACGTATTTCTTTCTATTTCTATCCAGAAAAAAAGAGTAGAAGTGTGGTAGTTGAAGTGAAAAGAAGTCTAATTTAATGAAATATACAAATCGAGGCTTCAAAATGAATTTTGAGGCTCAAATCAATTTTAATACTTAAGAGAGCAGGGCTTTCATTGTGAAAATATGGTAAACAACACAAGTCTTATGTTTTAAATCATCACCCATACTTTTATCAGGGCACCTGACAATTTTGTAAGAATAATTTTGGATTCAAAATTGAATGATCACATCTCCCACTTATGATTGGACAATGGCCCTGAGCTGACACTAATTCCAAATAGGCCACAAATTAATTTCATCCTACTAGGTAGCATCATTATGAGCACAACTATAAAAACTGATCACATTGATTGTATTACCCAGAGCATACAAGTTAGAAATATAGTCCTGTTTTGCAAGTTGTATTTAGACTTCCACAGGCTAGTCATAGCATCCATTCATTCACATACACACACACACACACACACACACACACATACATACACACACACATACACACAGTTCAAAGATTTATTTTTAAAGTAATTTAAAAGTAATATAACACTACAGTACAGCATCATAGCAGGCAGGTGGCTGATGAAAATCTAGACCAGGTCCATTTCATAAGTGCAGTATCCCCTGAGCCCATTCTTTTATTTTTCTCCATATATTGGATGTATAATTGGGACAAACATACTCAGAAGATGGTAGATGATTCAATTTGGTTCCACATGAATTGTAAACTCTTGTGGCAGAAAAGGCCATCCTTGGACATCTATGTTTTTACTTAGTATTTATTATGTGACACTATCATACCCATTATTAAGTATACCAATTAACCAAAAAGTAAATAAAAGTTTTACACAAGTATGCCTACTAATTCTTGTTACTATGCTTTCTGAATATTGTATCATTTCAAATTATGTATAGTTGGGTGTTTCCCTGTGTCAGTATGTGCACACGTGTGCTGCTGTTTTTGAAAGCCTCAAAGCCAGAAGCCTCAGATGTTTCTAGCAATTGTGAGGCTCTTGACACAGGAAGTAAAATTAAAGTCAGGTTCTCTTGAACAGCAGTTTGTACTGTTAACCACCAAGAAGCCATTTCTTGAACCTAATCACTGCTGATTATCCCCATGACTTTATGCTATTCTGGCTTGGAGGTCTTATGCATTAAACAGAGACTGGAAGCAATGACACTACCAGAATGTAAAAAAAGTGGTGACACTTCAGGGTAAGTTAAGATATCTTGTGAATTGGAAGAAATTGTTTTTGTTTTTCCATAACCATCAGAAAACTTAAAGAATTTTTCTGTTGGCTAGGATGTCTCACATGACAAATAAATAAAATGATACCACCTCTTTATAATGTTGGGTCTCTAACACAAAACACATGTATGTTCACTACATTTGATTGTGTTAGATTCATTGATTTTTTTTCCTCAATCTTAACTTACTTTTCAATAACTCCTACAAACACCTAGGCAATTAGCTATTATTTTGATTAGATCCTAAGGGTGAAGTCTCACAAATGAGTCCACCTTGTAACTGAGAGTCTCATTAAAACAGATTAAAATTGTGCCACAACATTTACTAGAATATTGTTGGAATTGGACATAATTGTGTTAAATGAAAGAAGCTAGAATCAAGCTTCCATAAGCCTCAATTAAATGGAATAGATTTGAGGGTGGACTTGGGGCAGGTGGGGTTGGAAATAGGAAGGACTAGGTGGGTTATATGGGTGTTAATGGAACTGAGGATAGGCATTTTCTGGCCAAGTGTAATGGAAACTCCATCGAATCTGAGAGTAACCTAGCAAAGTCCTGTAATAATGGAAAACATGTAGTCAAAACCAGCCATATTTTTATAATTCAGACAAGGCCTCAAGCCAAGTTAGTGGGACACAAACCTATCCACAAAATCTTTGACCTACATTTTGCCCTGTCTACTGAGTGTGCTCAGATTGAAGCCTTGAAGAATCTTCATCTAAGCAACCAGAGTTATTTCATTCAGTAACTGATGGGAGATGATGCAGAGTACTATAGGCAAACATTAGGCAGAAATCTCGGAGTCCTACAGAGGAAAAGGATGAAGGAACAGAGGAACCAGAGGGGTAGGGGAAATCACAAGAACAGGACCCACAAAATCAACTGACCTGGACTCCTGGGAACTTGCAAAGATCAGGGAGGCTGTATGGGTCTGACCTAGGCCTTCTGCCCATTTCCTATGGCTGAGTAGCATGATGTTCTTGTTGGAATCCTAGCAAGATGAGCAGAGGCTGTCCCTGACTGTTCCTCCTGTTTGGGAATCCTTTTTATTCTGGTGGACTGCCTTGCTCAGCTTTGATGTGATGGTATCTGCCAGGTCTTATTGTATCTCGTTATAGTAGGTTAGATCACTGACCTTGGGAAGCATCCTTTGTCTTAAGAGGAGGCAGGAAAGGTGTGTCTGAAGGAGAGAGGAGGTGGGAGAGGAGGGGAGGAGGAGGATCAGGACATTCTTATTCCGCCTAACTTGAGGTCTAGTATTAGAAATGCATGGTGAAGTCTCCCAGATTTCTACAGGTTGCCTACTACAGGTCTGGGGATTCTCATATTCAAAATATATGTGGCTACCCCTTATAGTATTATTTATTAACCTTTCTTGGTAGATTATGTTTGTTTCAATTCTCTAAAGAACTCCTCATAATATACATGTACAGGTTTAATTTTCACAATTGTCTTTTCTCAAGTAAGTGCTGTCTAGGAAAAAGAAATGTATGCAAAGTATTTTAAATGTTAAAAAAATGGTGATTAAAATGTAAGACATATTCAAAGAGTGAAAAATCGATTTTGCCAAAAGACCTTAAGTGTCTAGAGAAGAGTACATCTGTAATTTGACATAGAAAATTCTGAAGAATTGTATTCCAGGAGTTGAAAAGATGGAACAACCTTTTTATGCATTGGATCCACAGTCTTCTCATCACCCACATGATCACAAAAAACCATTTAGAACTCCACTTCCTTGTGATCCAATGCCCTCCGATTGCTTTTATGGGCGCCAGACATACAAATAGTGCGCAGGCATACATCAAGTCAAGACACTCAAACACATTTTTTTCTTTTACTTTAAAAAAAATATCTTACTGTATGTGTAAGAAAAATACCCACCATGTTAATTACAATAAAGTATTGTTGTTTATTCAGTGTATATTTTGTTATTATTAGACTGAATACCATGACTAGGACAAACCTCTTTCTTAATGACAGAATAACCAGGCAATAAGTAACACTATAAGATGGAGCAGAGATGTGGGCATGATATTATAAAATGAAAGTGCACATAGACAAAGAGCATATATAATATCACTCAATACCCAAAACTGCAAGAGGACTAATAAACATAATAAACACACATGTAGAATAACTCACACTCTTAGCTTGATGTTAATGTCTCACTAACTTCCAATTTAACCCAACAAAAAGTCTGTATAGAAAGAAATGTGGGGGAAATGTAACCTTCCCTGACCGCTCTCCCCATTTGCTTCTATTAGAACCATTGCAATCACTTCTAGTTCAGTGGTATAATTCTTTATTCCATTAACTTTAGTGGGATTTATACCAATGTTAAGTAATGTGATCATTTTACACTGACTGAGTTGATGAGAAATACCTCCACTCAATTAGTTTTGCAATCCTGGAATATTTTGGAACAAAGAAGAGATAGGCAATCTGTAAAATCTTAAATTGAAAATTAGATCAAAGTTTCTCTGATTTTATACTTCACAAAGTTTGAAAACCTTGGCACTTTTCCTAGATAAAAATATGGGAAATGTATTCACTGATTTGCTGGAGGACAAAAGGATATACATATCAGTTATTTCAAAAGGAATATCTGTAAAAATATAGATATAGTCTTAGAATAAAGTTTAATTAACACTCATTCATTTTATAAACAAAAGGATTTTTTATGACATGCACAAACATATTCACAGACATAAAAAATAAATCATATTCATCTGTCCATTGTTTTCACATATTAATTCTCCTCTTTTGTAAAAATCACTACCTTTTTGTTCTATAGATTTTTTTAAAAAGTTTGCTGTTCTTTTTTTTTTTTTAATTTTTGTCCCTGTTTTTCAAAAGGACACAATTACTTAACAAAAACAACATTGGCCTGTGAGTAACTATCTACCTAAGGTGGCCTGCAAGTTACTATCCCTCAGCTTCTAATTCTTGAGTAATATGGTAATAGTAATACATAAAATAGAGATTCTATTATTAAAGTATATTATTTTAGGAGATTTGTATCTATTCTTACATTGCTTGAAGCTTCAATATGTAGTACAACAAAACAATGACTACTGAAGTTGGAATATCTGGTTTCATCAGAAACTCAGTTGTGTCTTGTGATGTTTTTCTGGAAGCCATCTTATGAGAGGATCTTTTGCTGAAGGAGACACATGAGAAGATATTTTGCTGGTAACAGATGTGGTATTTTTCTCAAAAATGCTGCTGAAAAGACATGTGATATTTTGCTGAGGCAGCCACTTGAGAGGACATGTGACCTTTGGAAAGAGTATAAGTATAACACAACAGACAGTAAAGAACACTCTGTCATAGGTTCACCTTGCTGGTCTTTACCTTGCTGGGTTTTGCTGATGATGTTCTAGCATAGGTTCATCTTGCTTTCTTCTCTGATCTTTACTTGTAGAAACCTCATAGAGATAAATGCACCAAAGAACTTCAGGTGGTGTTCCTGTTGCTTCTTACCACTTCAGTTTACATATACTAGTATACTGATGGGTAGAGCCTCACGGATTCTTCTGGATCGAGCCACTGCTGCTGATTCATGTTTGGTGTTTTTCTAGTGGACTGAACTGCTTACAATAAGCATAGGAATTGTCCCAAAGAACTACTTCTAAACAGGTCCATGTCTCCCTTGTTTTATTAGCCATCTTCCTCCCAAACATTTGTTCAATGGATTATAAGGGTAATTCAAGCATTTAAGAACCCTTACTAAAGTAGATTGAGAAAAATATAAGTCTACAGAATAATTGAACATAATTAGAAAACATGAAAGATTTTTTATATATTAGTAAAAATGTGTTTATATTTATATGTAATTTCTCAAATTACAACAGGATATATAATATCATCAATTAAGATTAACCAAAATGAATTTTCCTGAAATGCAAAAGCTTCATATTACACATTTTTCTTTACTATGTATCAATTAAGAACACTTTCTAAAATATCCTTATGTATTGTGTAGTAGAGAAAGAAACGGGCATGCCTATTATTGCATACATTCATCAAAACCTGTCACTGAATATAATGTGTATGCATGTGTGTGTGATAATAGTCATGCACATTTATTTCTCTACTATACAGTACATAAGGATACTTTAGCAAGTCTCTAAGTTTCACTGAATAAATCTATATATTTTTCAAATAAATCATAGACTTCCTACTAAAAAACCCCAACTGCCTACAATTTTTCTGGATGCCCCATTCCTTTGAATTCACTATCCTGTATAGAGAATTAGGATTCAGATGCCTGTGAAGATTACTTGTCACATGGTGTTCTGCTCTATCATCCTTTCTTAGGTGCAATATTTACCTTGTAGAGTTTCCTATGTGCATGTTTGCCTTCCCTCATAATGAAACCTTGCGCAGCAAAGTAGCAGGCTATAGTGAAATTTCATCAGTGTTGTTAGAATTAGAGACACAGGAACATCCCCTAATTTTTCCCTGAGCCTTCTTGTGGAAGCCTTTTGTCAGTAGAAGAAAATCATCTAACATAGAGGGTTGGGAAGCATTTTATCCTCTTCTTTGACAACTTCATACTGCCACAGTCTGTCTCTCTCTCTCTCTCTCTCTCTCTCTCTCTCTCTCTCTCTTTCTCTCTCTCTCTAAGCATAGTCTTCTTTCATACAATATATCACATTCACAATGTCCCCTCCCTCTATTCCACTCAGCTCTTGCTCAACTCTCTTTTTCCTCATACCAACTTACCTTGCAAAGATGACTATAAAACAGGCCAAAAATGAAAGAAAGAAGGAGAATGAATCAAAAAGATATACTAATACACTAAGAATAGGCAAATTCCCTCGTGTAGGGGACTAGGCAAGACAATTCAGTAGGAGAAAAAGAAATATGCCAAGGGGAGACAAGAGATTCAGATTTAAACCATCCACTGTTAGGCATTCCCCAAACTACCAAGCTAACAGCCATAATAGTTCACAAAAGGCCTGGTGCAGACCCATGCATGCCCCATGCTTGCCACTTCAGTCTGTGTGTGTCAAAATGAGCCATGATTAATTGATTTGGTGGGTCACATTTTTCATATGTCCTCCGTCCCTCTGTCTCCTACAATCTTTCCTCCCCATTTGTCAGTGTAGCCTCCTAATATCCAAGAGGAAAGGAATGAGGAGTCATCTAATTTTGAATCCCCCTTTGCATGTCTGGTTGTGGTCAGTACTGCCTAAGAAAGACTCTGTGAAGATGACCACACAAGGTGCTGATCTATGAGTATAACAGAATATCATTAGAAAACATTTTGTTGATTCTTATTTATGTTTGTTTTTATTGTGACAGTGTAGTTTGTTTCTATCCTAGGTCTCTGCTCTCCAGTCTCAGGTTCCTGGGCATACAGATAGTGCATGTGCTTCCTCTCATGTATTGAGCATGAGGCTAAACAAAACATTGCTTAGCTTTTCCCAGAATTACACACTCATGTTAATTCAGATTCAAACTAATACAAATGTTCACCATTCTGGATATTGCCATTGTTCTTTCTGATATCTAGTTACTTCTGCACAATATAAACAATGATATATTTTACTGTTTTCTTGCATGTAAATATATTATGTGAGAACTCATTAGAAATGATTACCTTTGTCTTTGCTCTCTTGTGGATGTTATAAAACCACTTGCTGCCTAAGCATGTCTTTTCTTGTTGTATGATAAAATTTTCTAGCTAGTGAGATATGCAAGTTGAATACAGAAAAGGCTAATAATACCTTGTACAGTAAGCAAAGCCATAAAACAGTCATTTGCTTAATCTAGAATTAGAGACAGTTTTTATGTAATAGATTTAATTTGAGAAGATTGAAAGTACTAATTTCCAAAGCTAAAATGATAATGAGCTATTCTAAAATAATAATTACCTTCACCATTTAAGTATATGATACTTGTCTGCACAGCTTCTAGTTCATTGACTGCATTTTATCTCTTGCATCTCTTGGACCACATGAAAAATTAAAAAAAAATATAAAACATTTAAAATAGAAACTGTAATCTATGTCTAGAGAAAAATACTATAAACGTTTTTTAAAAAAATAAATACTAATTTTGTGAAATAATTTTTTTGAAATAAATACTATTACATACTAATAAGGAACTAAGGTGTTATATTCCTCAAGGAATAAAATAAATAAATAAGTTCGTGTGTTTGGAAAAAAAACTATCTTAAACTTGTTGGATAAATATAGTTGAAATGAAAAGTTTATCTGTAATAAAACAACATCAAAGTAGTTTAAAATCTCCTGAGAGGATCTATCAGAGCCTGACCAATACAGATAAGGATGCTTGAAACCAACCATTGGAATAAGCACCAGAACCACAATTGAAGAGTTAGGGAAAGGACTGAAGGAGCTGAAAGGAATTGCCACCCCATAAGAAGATAGCCAATATCAACTAACCTGACCCTCCAGAACTCCCAGAGACTAAGGCACCAACCAGAGAGTACACATGGAGGGACCCATGGCTCCAGCTGCATATGTATCAGAGGATTTCCTTATCTGGTATCAATGGGAGGGGAGGCCCTTGGTCCTGTGAAGGCTGGATGCCCCAGTGTAGGGGAATGGAGGGCATTAAGGTGGGAGTGGGTGGGTGGGTAGGAAAGCACCCTCATAGAAGCAGGGGGGAGGTGGGATGAGATAGAACATTTGAGGAGGGGTAACCAGAAATAAGATAGTATTTGAAATGTAAATAAATCAAGTAATTATTAAAAGAAAAAGAAACCAAAACTAATAAGAAAAACAAAATTAACAAAGAGCAATAACATGAAATGGATTCATAAAAATAAAAACTGCAATTACTATGATGATGACAAAATAGCTTAATGGTTTCTTGATATAATAAACATTGCATGTAACAAATTTCTCATGAAAAACTGTTATAAGGATCCAGGGTATCATCCCATTTTATTGGAAATTTCAAATAACCATTAATGAATAATTATTACTGAATTATTACTGAAGAGTCTGTGAAAAGAAAACATACCAAATTTTCATAACAACTTCCAGATTAGACATTTTAGTGAGTTTTATTTTCTTTTTCCCAAGTTACAAATAAAAAGTATACACTAAATTTGCTTCCTGATTATATTTTGTTTCCATCTGAAAATGGTTTCTCAGTATCACTGTCAAAACTATTACAGTTTAATTCTGATAATGTCTAACATACAGTAAAATAACTACATGGGCTTATTATTATCATTTATTATCATTAATATTCAAATATAACTAAGAAAAACAAACTCATCAAACATAGTAAAATTCAGACTAGAAAATCTGAATTACCCTTTATATCCTCAAAATAAAGTGTTTTGTGTGATGAAGTGATGTTGTCTGAGGTGTTAATTTACGCATCATTGCAATTCAATTGAGTAGAACAGTAAAGACAACTACAAATAAGAGATATCTGGTGTTCGCTTCGGCAGCATACATACTAAAATTGGAATAGAGAAGATTAGGATGGCCCAGACTCAAGGTTGACACTCAAATTTGTGAAGCGTTCCATATTTTTATATTAAAAGCCGTAATGGAAAAAGGTAAAGTAATATATAAAGGTAGGTCTATCAGAATTACACCAGACTTCTCACCAGAGACTATGAAAGCTAGAAGATCCTGGACAGATCTCATACTAAGAGAACACAAATACCAGCTGAGGCTTCTATACACAGCAAAACTCTCAATTAACATAGATGGTGAAACCAAGATATTCCGTGACAATACAAAATTTACACAATATCTTTCAACAAACACAGCCCTACGAAGGATAATAGACGGAAAACTCCAACACATGGAAGGAAACTACACCCTAGAAAAAGCAAGAAAGTAATCGTTCAACAAACCCAAAAGAAGATAGACACACAAACATAAAAATAACATCAAAAATAACAGGAAGCAACAATCACTATTCCTTAATATCTCTTAACATCAATGGACTCAATTCCCCTATAAAAAGACATGAGCTAACAGACTGGATCCATAAACAGGACCCAGCATTTTGCTGCATCCAGGAAACACACCTACTTGTTAAAGACAAACACACCTCAAAGTAAAGGGCTGGACAACAATTTTCCAGGAAAATGGTCACAAGAAACAGGCTGGAGTAGCCATTCTAACATCGGATAAAATCGACTTTCAACCAAAAGTCATCAAAAAAGATAAGTAAGGACACTTCATCTTAATCAAAGGAAATATCTACCAAGAAGAACTCTTAATTCTGAACATCTATGCTCCAAATGCAAGGACACCCACATTCATAAAAGAAACTTTAATAAAGCTCAAAACACACATTGTACCTCACACAATAATAGTGGGAGACTTCAACACCCCACTCTCATCAATGAACAGATCTTGGAAACACAAACTAAACAGAGACACAGTGAAACTAACAAAAGTTATGGACCAAATGGATTCAACAGATATCTATACAACATTTCATCCTAAATCAAAAGAATATACCTTCTTCTCAGAACCTCATGGTACCTTCTCCAAAATTGTTCATATAATTGGTCACAAAACAAACTTCAACAGATATAAGAAGATTGAAATAATCCCATGTCGCCTATCAGATCACTACGGAATAAGGTTGGTCTTCAATGGCAAGAGCAACAACAGAAAGCCCACATACACATGGAAGGTAAACAATGCTATACTCAATGATAACTTGGTCAAGGAAGAAATAAAGAAATTAAAGACATTCTAGAATTTAGTGAAAATGAAAGTACAGCATACTCAAACCTATGGGACACAATGAAAGCAGTATTAAGAGGAAAACTCAGAACACTGAGTGCCTTCAAAAATAAACTGGAGAGAGCATACACTAGCAGCTTATCAGCACCCTTGAAAGCTCTAGAACAAAAAGAAGGTAATACACCCAACAGGAGCAGAAGGCAAGAAATAATCAAACTCGGGGCTGAAATCAACCAAGTAGAAACAAAAAGAACTATAGAAAGGTTCAACAAAACCAGGAGATGGTTCTTTAAGAAAATCAACAAGCTAATTAAACCCTTAGCCGACAAACCAGAGGGCACACAGACAGTATCCAAATTAACAAAATCATAAATGAAGAGGGAGATATAACAACAGAATCTGAGGAAATTCAAAAAATTATCAGATCCTACTACAAAAGCCTATATGCAACAAAATTGGAAAATCTGGATGAAATGGACAATTTTCTAGACAAATACCAAATACCAAAGTTATGTCCTGATCAGATAAACCATCTAAGCAGTCCCATATCCCCTAAAGAAATAGAAGCAATCATTAAAAGTCTCCAAACCAAAAAAAAAAAAAAAAGAAGCCCAGGATCAGATGGGTTTAGTACAGAATTCTATTGGACCCTGAATGAAGACTTAATACCAATACTCTTCAAACTATTCCAAAAAATAGAAACAGAAGGAACACTATCCAATTCATTCTATGATGCCACAGTTACACTGATACCAAAACCTCACAAAGATCCAACAAAGAAAGAAAACTTCAGACCAATTTCCCTTATGAATATCAATGCAAAAATACTCAATATAATTCTCACAAACCGAATACAAGAACACATCAAAATGATTATTCATCACAATCAGGTAGGCTTTAATCCCAGGGATGCAGGGATGGTTCAATACCTGGAAATTCATTAATGAAATCCACTACAAAAACAAACTCAAAGAAAAAAATCACATGGTCATTTCATTAGATGCTGAAAAATCATTTGACAAAATTCAATATCCCTTCATGATAAAAGTCTTGGAAAAATCAAGAATTAAAGGCCAATACCTAAACATAGTAAAAGCAATATATTGCAAACCAGTAGCCAACATCAAACCAAAAGGAGAGAAACTTGAAGCATTCCCACTAAAATCAGGGACTAGACAAGGCTGTCTACTCTCTCCCTATCTATTCAATATAGTACTTGAAGATCTAGGTAGAGCAATTAGATAACAAAAGGAGGTCAAAGAAACAAAACTTGGAAATCAAAATATCACTATTTGCAGATGATATCTTATATTTAAGTGACCCAAAAAACACCACAAGAGAACTGCTACAGCTGAAAAACAACTTCAGCAAAGTGGCCAGATATAAACTTAACTCAAACAAATTAGGAATAACAAAAAACCCAGGATAGCAAAAAATATTCTCAACAACAAAAGAACTTCTGGGAAAATTACCACCTCTGACCTCAAGCTGTACTACAGAGCAGTAGTGATAAAAAACTGCATAGTATTGGTACAAATGACAGGCCGGTAGATCAATGGAATAGAATTGAACACCTAGAAATGAACCCACATACCTATGGTTCCTTGATCTTTCACAAAGGAGCTAAAACCATCCAGTGGAAACAAGACAGCATTTTCAACAAATGGTGCTGGTTCAACTGGCAGTCAACATGTAGAAGAATGCAAATTGATCCATTCTTATCTCCCTGTATATAACTCAAGTCCAAATGGATCAAGGACCTTCGCATAAAACCAGATATACTGAATCTAATAGAAAAGAAAGTGGGGAACCTCTCAAACACATGGGCACAGGGAAAAAGTTCCTGAACAGAACACAAATGGCTTATGCTCTAAGACCAAGAATTGACAAATAGGGCCTCATAAAATTGCAAAACTTCTGTAAGGCAAAGGACACTGTCAATAGGACAAAATGGCAACATGCTCCACTATTTTCATAGCAGCCATATTTATAATAGCCAGAAGCTGGAAACAACCAAGATGTCCCTCAACAGAGGAATGGATACAGAAAATGTGGTACATTTACACAATAGAATACTACTCAGCTATTAAAAACAATGACTACATGAAATTCGCAGGCAAATGGATGGAACTTGAAAATATCATCCTGAGTGAGGTAACTTAGTCACAAAAGAACGAACTAGGTATGTACTCACTTATAAGCGGATATTAGCCCAACATTTAGGAACAGCCATGATTCAGTTCACAGCAACTGTTGGACTGAGTGTGAGATCCCAGGTGGAGGAGATGGAGAAGGGACTGAAGAAGCTGAGGGAGTTTGCAGCCCCAATGGGGAGGGAGCAACAGTGTCAACTGGTCAGGCCCTCTGTTCCCCTACTGACTGGACCACCAACCAAAGAATGCATATGGAGGGGCCCATGTTGCTGCAGAGGAGGGCCTTGTTGGCTATCAGTGGAAGGAGAGGCCCTTGAGTCTGAGAGTGTTAGATATTAGTGTTAGGGGAATGACAGGGAAGGAAGACAGGAGTGGGTGGGTAGGTGGGAGAATACCTTCATAGAGGCAGAGGTAGGGGGGATGGAATAGGGGATTTCCAAAGAGGAGACCTGGAAAGGGGAAAACATTTGAAATGTAAATAAAGTATCAAAAATAAAAAAAATGAAAATAATTTTATAAAAAAGAGATATCTGGATTTTTGTTTCTCTTTTGTGTTTCATTTTTGGTACATGAGGACAAGGATGCCCACTCTCCCCGTGTATATTCAATATAATACTTGAAGTGCTAGCTAGAACAGTAAGACAACAAAAAACATATCAAGGGAATATAAACAGGCAAAGAGTAAATAAAGGTATCACTATTTACTGATGATATGATAGCATATATAAGCAACCCCCCAAAACTCTACCAAAGAACTTCTAAAGCTGATAAACAACTTCAGCAAAGTGGCCAGATACAAAATTAACTCAAACTAAACAGTAGTCTTCCTTTATACAAATGATAAACAGACTGAGAAAGAAATTAGAGAAACAACTCCCTTCACAATAGCCACAAATAGTATAAAATACCTTTGGGTAATTCTAACCAAACAAGTGAAAGACCTGTATGACAATAACTTCAAGTCTCTCAAGTAAGAAATCGAAGATGATCTCAGAAAATGGAGTGATCTCCCATACTCATGCATTGGCAGAATTAATATAGTAAAAATGACCATCCTATTAAAGGTAATCTACAGATTCAATGAAATCCCCATCAAAATCCCAACACAATTCTTCAAAGCATAAACTTTTCAAAACCCAATCAGTATTCCTTAAAACTATGTTACTGCAAAACTTGACCTTGATAACTAAACCCTACACAGTGCAAGAACCTGGAGTGAGTCTGCACAAGCAAACTGTCGCACATATTTTATGGCATTGTTTTACCTGACATCTGTAGTAAATTTACTCCTAATATTTTTCAAATTTTTGTTTAAACAGATAATTTGATGCTTTAAATTTAGTATTTCCTGAGTGATCTTCGTCATCTTGTAAAATATTACTCCTTGCATATTCAAAAGGCATAAAATTTTAGCATGTAATAATCCAAAATTAAAAAGAAAGATCCTACAAATTACCATGGGAAGCCAACTGGCCTTCTAGTGCTTTGTTAGAACCTAAAAAAATAGGCCATCCATGGCTCAGAAATTTACCTTAAGGAAGAGTTGGTGCAACTGGTTAATGAAAGCTAAGTACTGTTTATACTTTGTCTATGTATATAATCATATAAAGAAGTTTATATGATTCATGGATGGACCTCCACAGTGAATGTTATTTTTGTAAGGTGATGTAGCACATTACTGTTTTGTGTGCTTCCCCTCATAAGCTATGCCATATTTGAGATTCCCTGATGGCTTGCAGAGCCTTTGTAACGTCTTTAGCATGCTCTAATAATATTCCTTCTTAGATCTAATTTTTCCTTTTTACTTCCTTAGGTAACAAATCTGAAAAACATGTTCTTACTTTGAATCCATTTCAGAATACACTCATTTCCTGGGGACACAGCTGGCAATTTGGTAGCAAGAGTGATGTCTGAAAGAACAGTTTTCAGGATTAGAGCTGGAAGGTACCTGCTCACAGACCAAGTGATGCTGAGAATCATTTCATGACACTCATATCCCTTGAGCAAAAACAGAACAACTGACCAACTTCAGCATTAGTGTTAAGTTGAGAAAAAAAATATCAGGGCCAGAGGGAAATCTGTATAGTATAGGTACTAAAAGACAGAGACAACATATGCAATGAAATGGAAGAGAGTGGGAAATAATATACTGTGATCCTACACTTTTAGAGACTATACAATGGATGATATCTCCCTATTAAGACTTAGTAATACCCCTTGAAACATGGGATTCTCATGAAAAGCAACTTCTCCTATGGTATCTGCAGCCATCCTGACCATTGTTCTTTTGGTTTGGTGTAAATATTTTCCTGTTATGTTACCAAAGAATACAAATGAAAAAATTGCAATACTCTAATAGTTAGATCCAAAAGAACTGATCCAGGAGACCAAAGTATACAATGGACAATAACTAAATTTGTTGATTTTTTTTAGTAAATGAAGAATTAAATCTACTCCAAAGAGGTTTTGATTTACTGTGTCTTCAAAAGTCTTTACTGATGGGAATGAATTCTTACCTTTTATTCTCTGGATACCAATTTTCCAGAAATGTGGCTTGTAATGGGTTTCTTTTTGAAATATTTTGTATCAGTTTAGGACTCTGAAGGAAGTGAGAATTAAGCACATGTAACACCTCTGCCATAGGGGTGTTAGGGAGAGCGATTCAAATATATTCACACAGACCATATGTGACTAAGGTACCATAGAATTCCAAAAAGCTATAGTTTGGGTAATATTCTTTAACCGGAAATACTATTTTACTTACTGAACTCAATGAAACGTTGACAAGTGGAACCCTCTCAAATCCCACCCTACCCATCTCTTCATTTGGCTCTTCCTGATGTGTATATTACTTTCTTGTTTAAAACCTGGCTGTTATTATAATGGCTCTCTTTGTGTCTGATAAGTCATTATAATGAATCACTGAGTGGTAAGGAGCCCACAGGGACCAGTAAATTTGAATCCAAATAGGCTGAGGTGAAGGACACATTAGGATTCCTGCCAAAATTACAGCCGGCATCTAACATGAGAATAGTTTTTTGGGCAACATTCTTTCATTCTCTGTAGTTACCCTAGCTCATTTACAAATAGATACTTCCAGGGTATAGATATCCTACCAAGTTTCTGGGAGTAGGTACATAGGGACATACTGGCTGACAGGTTGGCTGAAGTATTTAGAAAATCTGAAGTTGATTACCATAGTAGGAATCTTAAGAAATTCTTAGACTAACAAAAATAAGCTGAAAAGCTCTGAGTGTTATAACAGATGATAGAGATAGAGAAATAAAAATGTCTGTAGATAGTCTAGAGTGGGTATATTTTGGAATGCTCCAAGACCATTAGGTATTTTAGTTTTATGGGAGGCCCAGCAAGTACACAATTTATCAGTGCCATCATTGCTATATTGTAAATGATTTATCTTAATTATTAAGCTCTTTAATATCATTAACACCAAAAGAACAGCCAGGTAGTCATAAGATATATCACCTTTAGAAACAGTTATATGTAATATCTAGTAAGAATCTCAAGGCTCTTTATGTAATATATTTTTTCTTTCAAAATGTTTTGCTAAGCCAAGTATAGTGGTGCAAGCCTGTAGTCCCAGCAGTTATGAGGACAAAATAATGGTGAGTTTAGGTCATCATGGTTTTTAGCTCCAAACAAAAGGAAAAATTGCTGAACATATGGAGTAGCTAATATGGAAATCAGTTTTCCTTTGGTTAAGATCTATAATAAGACAAAATCATAGCATTCCCGGGTCTTTTACACATAAATCAATTCAGTTGTACCCAGGGCTTTTGTGTAATTGTTTTATTCCTGTGACAAAATTCCATGACCAAGGCAACTAAAATAAAGTGTTTAATTGGATGTATGCTCTCAGATGCTTAATGTCCATCATGACAGGATGAAGACATGACAGAAAATATAGCTAAGTGCTCAGCTCAGACCTAGACCCACAAGAAGCAGGGAGAATGGCGGCACAATGGTAGTGGTACAAATCTTTTGAAACCTCAAAACCCTACCTCAGGAACACACATGCTCTACCAATGCCACACCTCCTAATCTTTCCTATACAGTCCCACCAACTGGGGATCAAGTATTCAAACACTTGAGCATATGTGAGCCTTTCTCTTTCAAACAAGCAAGTCTTTGTAAGACATACTTTGCAACATACAATTAAGGCAAGCACTATGTGCAAGGATCAACAGATTTGTTCATTAGTAGGAACTCTTCTATGAATTAACGTTAGAAGCTTGCAGACATTTGATTTTGTATGTTATTAATGTCTTCACCATTTCCCAATGATAATCATGCAGCAAAACTAAATGCTTGTGTGAAACTCCACCCATCAGTAGCCATGGCCTATCAGATAAGGCCTTTCAAATAACTTTCCTCCAAGAAAAACGAATGAAACTGACCCTAGATGTGTTTCCAGAGTGAGTGTTTTATCACATGTGCTTCGGAAGGTGGAAGAGTGAGAAAGACTATGTCTATGTTCAGTGTTTTGAACAAGGAACTTATGAAAGATGACTAGCCTAACATTCTATGAAATAACTAGCCTGAGAAGACCACCTATCTAATGCCAGGGCACTCAAACAGGGAACTAGTATGAGACCTCCACCAGTGTGGCATCTTGCAGGATCCATTGTCTCCCAGGTCCAGTAGCAACCCAGGGACTTTAAGAACCCAGCCTGACCAGGACAGGAATGCGCCCATGCAAAAGGCCCCTTACATGAGGACATTGGGCAGGCTTGGCAAGGATTGAGCCTGAGATGATAACCAATCTTGTGCTTTGGGACCTGGGTAACACAGTAGAGCTGACTCTGAATCTGAGGATTGTAGGTGAGCCTACCTGAGAGTGTAGGTGTGGAAATACTGGTGCTGTCCCTTGTCTTCTATGTCATGACACATTTGAGGGAGAGCTTCCCTTCCCTTCCTCTTTGCCCTTGCCACAGGTAGAGAGCAGAAGAGTTGGTCCCAACTGAATCATGATAACAGGAACGCTGGCCCTGTGTCTCACCCTCTGCAGTACATATTGTATATGCCATGTACTTCACCTTGGCAGTACAGTAGAGCTGGCCCTAGATGTCAGAGTTGTGAGTAAACCAGCCCAAGAGGTTGAAATAACTAGATCCAGCAGGCTGACCAGATTAGATACTTCTCAGACCCATATCTAGGTCTTTGAATTGGTCCACCTGAACATCTACACCATAATATGAACTGTTGGGCTGCATGAAGGGGTCTCTCCTATAGATCCAAAACTACAGGAGCTCCATGACACAGGACAACAACAGGATTTCCAAGAAGAGTCCAAGTAAGGTTTCAACATTAATAGTAGTAGTAGTAGTAGTAGTAGTAGTAGTAGTAGTAGTAGTAGTA
>JADRCH010000047.1:14518421-14659163 GCA_019843965.1 Rhynchomys soricoides
TAGTAGTAGTAGTAGTAGTAGTAGTAGTAGTAGTAGTAGTAGTAGTAGTAGTAATAGAAGCCAAAAGCCTCTTACTAGACCTACATGTCATTGCAATAAGCATTTGCAATCAAACAAGTGTGGTCAAAAGAGTATACTGAGGAATGCACTTTGATACACTACAGCTTCTACAATGAGATATTTTTTTCTTTTGCCAAAATTCTATATAACAATAATTTATATCACTTTTAGCAAAGGGGAAAGGAAGGAATTGCAAGGTAAGTATTTTTGAAAGATGATACTCAATCTATTGAATTATGTTCTTAGCTAGAATTATTTTTTTACCTGGGAATTGCTGACAATAGGTGGCATTCAACCAGTAAAGAAGTGTTTGTATGTGAGACGGTTGGGATTGTCCTTGAATTCATGCGCTGTCACCTTACTTGATTGGTTTCTTTTCTGTACAGGGTAAAAGTAGCATAAACACTCCCAGATCAGCTCTTCTAGGACAATTTATACTCCATTTCTTGCTATAACCTTTCTCTTCAGTAAAGCCAGAATCATAGAATATTAACAAATATAAAAATAAAAATATACAAAGTTTCTCACTCTCTGCCCGTTATCAAGCATAGTTCTCTGTATTAAGCTCTTCAACTGGAAGAAGCTTCTATAGTAAAGCATTAATGAGGCAGCAGTCTATGCAACACAACATAATCACTTTTTTTTTAGCTTTTTTATATCAAATAGAATAAAATTGGAAGAAGCTACATGAATTAAACAAAGCATATATTTTACCACATGATTAAATTTGTTGATCTGATTGTGGCTATTCTTGAAGCCTTTACTAAAGTGTTTTTTTTTAATCCTCCATATTATTTATCTGTAATTAACTATTATGTGGCTCATTTTAATACCCAATATAGGTTTTAATATTTAAGATACTTGAGTACAAATAGGAGAATATTTACTTTACAGTGCTTGTAAAATAAACGCTCCACACAATTATTTATCATTTACATTTTTTTTTTCTGGAGTAAAAAGTAGTTTCATTCCTGCAATTGCTATTGGCTAAACTTATATTTTAGCTCAGAGATTAATAGTCTACACTGATTTACAGTTATTTACAGTTGTTTTCAAGCTAACCTCATTACGAAGAGCAAACTGGAAGATGTGAAATCTTGTAGAAGACAGGATCAGAATAGTTATCAAACATTCCTATTTTATTTTTTCCAGTTTGTTCCTCAAATGAAACATGTGCAATAACCATGATTTGTTGTATTCTTATTATTAGAATGAATTATGAGCACTTTAATTATAAATGTATACTTTATAAAAATAAAACACACACACACACACACACACATACACACATATATATGGCATTTATTGAGATTTTTGTTATAGGAATATAACTTCTAGAAACTAATGAATCAACTAATGAATAAATATATAAAAATATAGAAAGGGATTGATCAATACTGTAATAATAAATAGTGAAATATGAACATGTTTGAAGCTGAAAGAAAAGGGATATTCACAATTCATGGTGAATTGTCCTTAATTCCAAAGTCAGTCAAACCTCTAATTTCATATATCATATAACCACAAAGTTTTTATTTTACTTGTTCTATGTAGGTAACAAAAAATTTCTGTAGAGCACATGAGCTCTACCAGTATAATAGGATGATTTCTTATTTATTTTATTTTTAATTGTAATTCATGGTTTACTTCACTATACAAAATTAATATGAACATATCATTTATCACATAAATTGGATGTTAATGCAGATTAATATGACTTCAAGAATATAAATAGTAACTGAAAAAATAAATTTGAATTTTACATACTACTAATAAAATTGAATATTGGAATTAAATGATAAAGAGTCACAGATATATCATAATAGATTTTTTTAAAATTAATGAGAAATTTGAACATTTCAGAAGAAGTTCTATTTTCAACCATTCTACATATTGTTAACATTTTAATTGGGACTTTTGGGCAGAGAAATTTCTTACTAATAGAACGAATACAATACACTCTGAAATCATTGTATTTATATATTCAGAAAACATACAATACCTGAAAACTATTGCACATAAATGTGCCAAGAATATTATGAATTTGCAAATCCAATATTCACTTAAATTGTCATTTTAAATTTATTTTTAATTCTCAGTAACAATAATAGTTGAAACCACTTTCAACATTTCAACAGTATTCCTTCTGTTGGGTCAAACTTGTAAACTGTAAAATGTGTAGTATCATATTTGGTGCATTTCTACCAGATTCTTACTGCTACCATAACTGCAATAAGGTCAAATATTTCTACATAGTGACATATCCATTTTTATGTATGTACTGAGGCAGAGGAACTGCTCACATTTAAAAATCACTGTATTGATTCCAAAATCTTATAAACACAGCAGGCTTTCACAAATCATATTTGTAAATTTTTCTACAGTTTCTAAAGTATATTCAATATCTAGAAAATTATAATTTTGTGAATTTTTTGATTATAGTCCATTAAACTTTATAAATGAGCAATTATATAAAGTAGAAAGTGAAAAAGGAATGGAATTTCAAAGTGGGGAGCAGAAGAAACTGCAAAAACTGATGCCTATTAAAAAATAACAATTTTCTTTAGCAGAGTACAAAGAAATATCAGTTATTGGTGGCCCACATAAAGGTACTGCATCATGGAAATTTCGTTTCATTTATTTCTATTGGGGAGATGAAAAGTTTATAAACAACTGCATTAAAGAAAGACATTACAGCTGGGCAGTGGTGGCACAGGCCTTTAATCCCAGCACTTGGGAGGCAGAGGCAGAGGCAGAGGCAGGTGGATTTCTGAGTTTGAGGTCAGCCTGGTCTACAGAGTGAGTTCCAGGACAGCCAGGGGTACAGAGAAACCCTGTATCGAAAAATGAAAGAAAGAAAGAAAGAAAGAAAGAAAGAAAGAAAGAAAGAAAGGCATTACATTTATATGAGCACAATGAAAGAAACTAACAAGAAGAAATGGTTAACATACGGAAGCACCATATGGAAAGAGAAACATGGTTTATTGATGGTGTGACTGCTTGTAAGTTTCCCATGCTTTGATGGGTGTATTCACAACGAATGAATCACTAAGTTGTATGGATAATCAAAAATAAAATAATAAGTGCTTAAATTTGGAGTTGAGGCATATTGCAAGGGATAGAGAAAATATTGAGGAAGAAGTAAAAGTTAGATATGATTCTATTCATTTTACATAGGTATAAAATACTTGAAAAGTAATAAAAGTTTCTAAAAATTATGGAAGTCAAATTACTTCTTATAAAGTTAATGGGGACTTGAGTGATGGATCATTATTTTTAAAAGCCTACTCTTTTTCTGGAGAACCCAAGTTCATCCGTATCCCCCACATTGTTTAAATGAAATCTGATTGTAAGTAAAGCTTCAAGAATCCAAACCTTGTTCTGTCTGTTGGCACCCACATACACATGCATATAATAACCCCACAGACGTAGATAAACATACTTAAAAATTAAAGTTATAGAGGAAAGAATCACAAAAAAGTCATAATTGTATCAACATTTTTGCATACCTTTTTTCTTAGCATTGTTTGACTATTAATGACAATCAAATTATTACCTGTCTTTTGTCTTTCTGATAGCTGTAACATAGGAAAGTATCATTAAGCAGTCATTGATTTAAATCCATATTTTCTACTTAATTTATTAGTAATTAGTGTTTGATGATGATTTATTTTTATCTTTATTCCATGCTTTATAATTTACTATAACTTTTTTTATTTATTTCATTTTTGTTCTTCATGGAATCTCCCATTTCATGTATGCCAGGAATCAGGTCTGATGTATCAATCAATTCATTCAGTAGATATTTTAATGTCTGTACAAATCCCACCTTCAAGGTTGGTCCATACATCACTCAACCTCTTAACTACTACAGAACTACAGGAATTGCTTCTCCAAAATGTTTACCATAGATGATTTCTCTTTTGTGAATTGATACTTCCTCCCAGAAGAGACCTCGCAGCTACTTACAGTGTCATGTGACGATATAAAGACTCACCACTAACTGAATAAGTTGGTTTTGATTCTCTATTCATGGAACCTCAGCTCTAGGGTTCATCATTCTGTTAAGAGACTCAGTTCAAACCTCTCCAAGTGGAGCCTTTTCATCAGTAGAATAAAGCTTTGCTACTATGCTACTCACTCATATTTCCTCCAAAACCTAACTGTATGTCCGTCAAGGTTGATGGAGTAGAAATTTGGCCTCCCAAGCTCTTTACATTTTCTAAGGAATATAATCATATCCAGCTAAGATTCCTATAAAAACCCCATGCCTTTATTATGAAAGGAGATGGTCTTAAGATTGAAAGTACAGGCCAAGGGGATAAAGCATATACATCAAATGTTAACATGCTTCTAAACCAATTTGCACCATATAAGTCACAACCCACACCGATCTCATATCATATATATTGCATGTAAGATATTTATATTATAATTAATAATAGTAGCAAAAATCAGTTGTGAAGTAACAAGAAATGACTTTATGGCTGTGGTTACCTCAACATGAAAAACTGTATTGAAGTGTCATAGCATTAGGAACTGTGAGAACCACTACTCTAAAGCAAGGTTTCTCAAACTCTGCATGGTTGATATTTTAGACCTAATTTTTACTCACTATTTTTCTATGCAACATAATTTTGTATGTTGCATAGAAAATCTGCAGACATTCCTGTTTTCACTCATTTGATGCCAGAAACAATTTTTCCACAATTGTAAAATGAAAAATGTCTCTGGATATAACACAAACACTCAGGTCATGAAAAGTGTTTATGTTTGGAACTGATAGGTCTCACATTTTGAGCATCAAATGTGGTGATGGTTTTCTTATGGCACACTTAACATCTTATAGAAAGACCCAGAAGAAACTCTAGAAGGAACAATTATCTTATCAAACACTTATTTCTCTCAGATTTACATCAGTTTCTTTATAGAACAACCATATATCATGACTGGAGAAATATCCACTTTATAAGAATCATGCAAAAATGCAATGAAGCCTGGTCAATTATTCTAACCAGAAAACACTGTAAATATTACTGAGGGGTGTGTGTAGTGGTTGAAGAAATATTAACTCAATATTTGGCAGATAAATAGTATAAAAGTAGATGGTTTCTGCCTCAAATGTCATCTTACAGTCTGGTGGTAATCCCATTCCTCTACTTGATGCCCTTTCTTTCTACTGGAGGTGTACTCTATGGGTTCCTTATGAGTTGGACATTTCATTTAAGGTCTTGCCTTTGAATCCTGAGAATCTCTCATTTTCCAAGTCTCAGGTAATTTCTAGAGGGGCCCCACCTCCCACCCCCTGAGGTTGCATATTTCCATTTATTCTGCTGGCTCTCAGGGTTTCCCTCCTGTCTAACACTCCCATACATGATTTTGTTCCCCTTTTCTCCCTCCCCCTCTCCTCTTCCGCCCAGGCCCTTCCCTCCCTCTGCCACAAAATGTATTGGCTTGAGTATCTATAAGGACAAAAGAAAGAAAGAGAAAACGAAAGAAGGAAGGAAGGAAGGAAAATAGTGAAGCGGACATCTACCATGGGATAATTTACATATAATAAAATGGAAAAACAAAGAACAAAAAACAGGGAAGTGCCCCAAAATGCTTTGTGATGTAACTCTGTAAACTGACAGTGATAGATTTTCCCTATCTAAACAGCTGTGAGTGTTCAGCCTCATTTCTCAGTATAGTGCATTGTACCCTAAATGGCAACGTTTTATCTATTCAATGGCCACTCAAATCCCACATTCGCCTGTCACTCCTTAGAAAGAAGTAAAAGAAAAATATCCAGAATAAGTAAACACACCCAAATTCACACAAACTTCATGTCAGCAACTGTGAATCCACCTACCCATTACCACAATGAGAAAACAGCTGAAGAGTTCCAAGAACACATAAAGAAAACATATGCTTCTTCTTCAAATGGGAATTTGGAAGAAAACAGAGATGGCGCATTTCTCCCCTTCCCTGTTTGGAAACATTTAAATAACACTAAAAATATTTGTATTTTGAAGGTTTGATAAAATCACTTGTGAAAATTTCAGGCTTGTTTTATTTTGGAAGGAGCTGTTTGACAGCTTTCTCAAACTGTACCATGATAATTGGTTTGTTTACGTTTATGTTCTGGCAATTTATATTTTCGGAGAATCTGAAGTCAATTTTCAAATTTATTTAAATGTGACTGAACAAAATCTTGTACTATAATTAGTTTCCTCCTATGGTTTTATGATTCATTCTTTATTTGATCAGATTAGCTAGTGGGTTATCTTTTTAATAGGGTCATTGCAAAGCCCTAGCTTTTAGATTGATTTTGTTTCGGGGATTAAATATTCTACTATTAATACACATTTGTATCTATGATGAGTTGTCTATTTGATTCCCCAAAGATGATTTTATTCCATTAAAAAAATCAGTCTGCTACATTATTTATTAACCTATATTTATTTGTAATTCACATGAATTTTGGGTAATATTGGAAAATTTTCAGATTATATATGTATTTAAAATAAAATAACACCAAATAAAAATAAAATAAATAGTATGCAGATTATATTCAATTTACTGAGGCAGTTTGTTCATTGTCTTCTCACCTTGTAGCACTTTTCTCTCTTCCTGTCTTTCCCCTTTTCTTTTTATTCCTCTTCATTCATTTCTAAGCAAATATACAGAGCTCTCATCTCTAAGTGGATGAGAGATATTTTTACCTGCAGCAAATTAAATGTGGATAGCTCAGAAATACTCATCCAAGTTACCTCAAATACCATGTACCAGTTTGGCTATAGTTTCATTACATTTTTACAAACATAGAAAAAAAAATTCGAACATCAAGTCGCTTAGAAATTATAGCAAAGCAGAGATATATGTATAGCATTTATTTGACACATGGTATTTGATAATATCTTTAAATTTTGCAATGATGAAAGCTAGAGGTATATTAGGTTCATGTATTCAAAAATGTGTCACATGACTGTCCCAAAGATGTTAGGTCAGATAATAGTTGAACATTGAAGGACTATTTATGGGGCTAAATAATTTGGTTTGAGATTTGTGACATTCCAAACCTGCATAGTTACTTTCCACAAATTGCTAATCAATTACCCAGCCTGTAGAAACATATGGATGTAGAAAATCATCATTTGTGCATTTTCTCTGTCTTTCTGACTCTCTCACTTTATGTGTGTGTGTGTGTGTGTGTGTGTGTGTGTGTGTGTGTGTGTGTCTGTCTCTTCTCTTCTCTTTCTTTATCTCTGTCACTGTACTGAAGACTGAACCAAAGTATCAGGACAGGGTAAATAAACCCTGCACCCAGTATCTTGTTAACCTGCTCAGGCAGACCTTGACCTCAGGATATCATTAAGCCCAAGCTGGCCCCAGGCTTGTAAGTATCCATACTTCAAGCTTCTAGGCAGCTAGAATACCAGGTTTGATTTGCTCTTTGTGAAGTTCTGCGTGAGGGAGCTACAGGTTTTTCATCAGGAAGCATTGCTCACTTGGTCTTACAACTTTAATGTCTCTTTTTTGTTACCACATGTTGTTTTAAAGCCAGATTATTTTTATTATATATTTATACATTCCTTTCAGTTAGATACTAGGATTGTCTCCAATTGAGGTTGTTATTGAGAAAAGTGTTTCTATTGTTCTTGTACATGTTGTTGTAGATTTATTTGATGATCTGTTTTGGATGTTTGCCTAGCAGCGGAATGGTTGAGCGCAGTTAGCTTCATTCAAAGTGGTTTTATTATCCCTGTTCCCACAAGTTCTTTATGATGTGTGAAGTATGGAAAAATATTCTTACAAAATTTGGTAGTATAATATTTCTATGGACTTGACTTAAAAATTTACAATGCTATTTAAAATAATATCTACCTTTTTAGATATATAGTCGAATGCTAGTTATGGTTTTAATTTTGTTTCACTGAAGAAAACATAAAACAACATTCTATATGCTTATTTTCCATCTATGTATGTTATATTTAGAATCATATTTTAAGTTTATGTATCTTTATGTGGGTTGATTTATGTTATTGAGATTCAAGTGTCCTTTATGTATTTTAAAACATTTATTTTTTGTAAATTACAAAAAGCTATTTTTCTCTCTCTGCTTTGGCTTTATTATATTTTAATGTTAATAATTTCATTAATTGAAGTATAACTCTTATAATCATTTATCTTCTGTTTTCCCCATGAACTCCTATGACTATTGAATTTTTGAATATACTGTTTTATTCTTTTCTTGAAAATAGATTGTTTTTACATATAATATATCCTGATTAGCTTTCTCTCCCTCGACTTTACCTCTTTCCCAAATCTCCTCCCATCTTGATTCACTATTGTTCTGTTTCTTCACAGAAAATAAACAAAATTCTAAGGGTCAATAATAAAATGAAATATAGGAAATATTTTTAAATCGTATATGACAAAATAAACAAAAACAAAGAATAGAGCCTATGAATTCCCTCAAGAAACAGGTATAGACAGAGACCCACTGGTTTGCCCACTCATGAATCCTATAAAAACTAAAGCTCAAGACATAATAAATATGCAAAGGACCTGTAGAGTACGAAAAGTATAAGACCAAATTTAGAAGAAAGAAAGAAAGGAAGGAAGGGAGGGAGGAAGGAAGGAAGGAAGGAAGGAAGGAAGGAAGGAAGAGCAAGGAACCTCCAAAGATGTCTTTGAATTTGTTTTCTGCGAACATCTACTACTGGCATGTAGCTTACCCTTAAGAGTATTTTGTTTCCTCAGTGAGACTCCTCTGGAGAAAACTAAAGTCTCAGTTTGTAAGTGGTTATAAATTGGGATAGCGTCTAGGTTGGAGAGAGGAACATGTGTCTATTTCTCCTTTCAGCAATAAGAGCCCATCTGTGGCAAACGCATGTGTACATGCTATCACAGTCTATGTGGGGTCACCTGCTGGTATTTGTGTTTATTGTTTTCAGCTGTGTAGAGAATCTTCCTACACCAAAACATGAGCTCATATGAGTGAAGCCTTTTACTAAGCACTAGCTCATCTTCTCCATGTTAATAGACTAAATGTTGTCTTCAAGAATAGGATTTTATTGTCAGTCTGTGGAGAATAATCTACAGCACTGGAGAAAGCCAGGATTTTTGTGGATAGCATTGAGACCCATTTGGACGATGTAACCCATTCCCTGTCCTAGACGTTATAATTGTTGGCAAGATATGTACAACAAGGACTGTGCCCACCCACCTGTCTCCGAGAGGATATCCCCACCCACAACCCCCACCCGACCAGGCTTCCCCACTCCCTGGGACTTCAGCTCTTTCGAGGGATAGGTGGAACTTCTCTCACTGAGGCCAGGCAGCCCTCTGCTGTTATGTGTCAGGAGCCTCATATAAGCTGGTGTACACTGCCTGGTTGGTGGCTCAGTGTCAGAGAGATCTCAGTGGTCCAGGCAAGATGAGACTACGGGTCTTTTTATGGAGACACCCTCCTCCTCAGCTTCTTCCAGCTTTCCCCCAATTCAACCACTGGGTTTCCCAGCTTCTATCCTTTGTTTGGGTGCTAGTATCTGCATCAGACTCTTTCAGCTGCTTGTTGGGTCTTAATGCAGTTTGGGGTCTAGGGTAACTGTGGCCTTGTATAACAAATTAGGCAGCATTCCTTCTGTTCCTTTTACTTTTACTTTTTTTGGAATAATTTGAGAACTATGGTTGTTATTTCTTTGAATGTGTGGTATAATTCTTCACTACAACCTTCTGTGGGCTTTAGGGGTTAAAGACTGAATCATCCCTTTATTTATATGGGGGTTTTAGGTCTGTCTAAAATGCTTATCTGATCTTGATTCGACTTTGGTAATTGATATGTTTTGTAGAAATTATTCCTTTCCTTGGATATCCCAAAGAAGAAGACTATAGGTTTTTTAAAAATATGTTTTAAAATTCTTTAGATTTCCTCCTTGTCTATTTTTATATCTACCTTTTCTTTTATATTTTTAAAATTAATTTGGATATTTTCTTTTCATCTTTTTCTTAATTTGACTAAGGTTTTTATCTTTTTTTCCCAAAGAATCAAATCTTAATTTTATTGATTTTGTCTGTCTTTGTTTTTTATTGATTTCAGCCTTGGGTTTTATGTTTTCTTTCAACCTCCTCTTTAGGGTGTGATATATTTTATTTCTCTGAGAGAGCTTTCAGGTGTGCTGTTAATTTACCTGTATGAATTAATAAGAGGTCTCCACCTGTCTTTATTTTAGCATGTAGGCACTTTATTTTAATAACTTGCCTCTTGGAACTGACTTAATTTTGTTGCATAAGGTTGGGCTTCTTGCCTTCTCAATGATCAAAAAGCTTTAATTTCCTTCTAAGTTTCTGCCATGATCCATTATTCATTCAGTTATGACTTGTACATTTTCCATAAGTTTGTAAGCTTTCTGTTGTTTCTATTATTGTTGATATAAGGCTTTAATCCATGGTGGGCTGATAGTAAGCAGAAAGTTATTTCATTTATTAGATTTGCTTTATACCCCAGTATATAGTAAATATTAGCAAGGTCCATTTGGTTTATGATGTTATGATGTCATTTAGCTCCAGCATTTTTCTTTTTAGTTTTTGTCTGTAAATCTGTTTGTCCTGTCTACTAGTAAAAGTATAAAACAGAAGTCTTCCACTATCAGTTTAATGTGTGAAGATCAATATGTGAATTAAACTGAGGCATGTTTCATTAACAAATTTGTGTGCCCTGACGGTTAGAGCATATATATTAAGAATTACAATATCCACTTGGTGGATATTTTTTTCTTGAGAATTTAGTGTCTTTCCTTATATTTTTTCTTTAAAGTTTTGGGTTGAAGTGTATTTTGTCGGAAATTTAAGTTAGTATAACTATTTGCTTCTTAGGTCTATTTTCTTTGTTTTTTTCTATCCTTTTACCCTGAGGTAACTTTTAGCCTTGGGTTCAGTAGATGTGTGGATCCTGTATTCAGATCCATTCTATCAGTGTGTGTTATTATTGACATATTGAGACAATTGATCTTGACTGTAATCAGTGAAGTACATATAATTCCGGTTTTGTTTGTTTGTTTAACTCTCTGTCTCTCTCTGTCTCTGTCTCTGTCAGAGACTCTGTGTGTGTGTGTGTGTGTGTGTGTGTGTGTGTGTGTGTGTATGTGTCTTTGTGTCTGCCCCTCTTTTGATATTCTGTTCTGGAATTATTTTTTCTGCAGTATTGTTTGATGTTGTTTTGTTTTTGCTTGTTTGTTTGTCTTGTTTCCTTGAAGTGATTAGCCTCTTAAGGTTTAAAGTTTGAGTGTCTCAGGAAGGGCTTTAGTTATAGGTAGATAGTGCTAAAGTTTACTCTTTACCATAGAATGTCTTTCTTTCATTAACTTTTGCTAATTGAATTTTTTTCTGGGTATTGTTAATAGTCCTCTCTGCAGGTAGATCAATGGAATAGAACTGAACTTTAGGTCAATTCTTAATGCATTGATATATCTGCTTTAGCCCAATGATCTTGTCCATATGCTTTAATACTAAATTCACACAGACAAAAGCATTAAAATATTTTGTAAAATTTGAAACAGTAACCCAGTTTTTATTGATCTAGATTCTGCGCTGCATATGCTTAAAGAGATTGAATTTTATGGTAAAATGGCAGGGATGTTTATAATGATTACAGTGTTCCTCAGTAAATAAAAAGCCGTATGGATCTCAGTGCAACTTATTTTATTGAAAACTGTATATTTCATTTATTCTTCCTCTTATAGAAAGGCAGAAGTTAACCCAGGCTGAAAAGATGCACAATTATTTTGGACATGGTAATATGTTTTAACTATATGTTGACTTTAGAAATATATAAGAACAAAAATAGTTTAATTTTTGAAGTATTTGCTTATTTGCTTACAAATTTTTATAGAAATAATGTTCAGTCTTCTTTCAGAAATTATTTACATTGAAGCCTGTCTTTAATTTTGATGTCACAGATCTCCATTTTAAGATTTAAAAGCATTTGGAGACTCATGCGATATTTCAGCAGTTAAGAGCACTGGCTACCCATTCTGAAGACTTGTGTTCAGTTTTCAACACATACACACGGCGCCTAACTCTGTAACTGTAGTTGCAATGCCTTTTTCTGATCTCTGTTGTACTCAAACATGCACTTGGTGCAGAGATACAAGCAGCAAGAGCACCCAGGCACATAAAATAAAATAAAATTTAAAAAGTAAAGGATTTGAAATTTTTCTGTACATCATGTAAAATTGATAATATAGAAACAAATACCGGCTTTTCCATATTTAAGTATGAATATTTGAGGAATATTTTGTTTCTAGGAGACAGATTTTCTTTTCTTTTAAGGGACTGGAATTGATGATAAATGGAAAGTGAAAAACTGCAAAATATGTAAATATTTTTACTAAACCAGTAAATATGATTATTTTATGTAGGCATAATAATTGATAACAGTTTTATAAATTAGAAATTAAAAACATCTCCCTACCAGGTTGCTCTCTACAATTTTTCAAATGCATTTATAAAAGGAAGAAAATTATCAAAATGAATTTCCTAATATTTTCTATGTTTCATGCATTTACTGTTGAGGAAACTAAAATGAGGAGTTAAATTTTTGATGGAAGCCATATAGGTAATATGGATTAGTCTGGGATACAAATAGGCCAAACTTAACATAGCAAGTTTATTTTATAATTGTGCTAAATTTTCTATAAATCTCTTTTCTATATAACACTGTTCCAAATTAACATTTTGTCTCCATCTTCAGCATAACATTTTGTGGTTTATGGTCCTTTGTGCTTCATCTCAAAAGTCATCGAGATTGCTGACAGAGACCTAGGTTTTTCAAGTCCCTTTGCTCTTCAGTCCCCTAAATTATCATTCAGATTAATTCCTTGTTCTCACCTCTTCCTCAATGTTCTTATTCTCAGCTTTGACCTCACACTTTATTCCTTGGAAAACAAAAATCAAAGAACAAGGAGGAGAGTTCATTCACAACATTTCTTCATGATATTAACCATATCAATAGGTGTTTGACTTCTGTGTCTACGTTATACTGTCTTTACTCTTCAATATTTTAAAACACTAGTTTCCGTATAATTGAGGACTAAAATAAATAAATTTAATGATATTAAAACAGTAACTAAATTGTTTACAGAATCATTTCTTTAAAATGGTTCAGATAAATACATATATAAAATCATTTTTGAAATCATTTTAATAATACCCCCCTCCTTTCTTTCACTGTTCCCTTTTATCCTATTTAGAAAACTGATTAATGAAAGAATTAGCTTTTCGGATCTCTCCTAGTAACCCTGCCACACTCACTTCTTAATTGAGTCTTCATATCTTCCTATGATGCCAATCCCTCTCTCAAGGTTATTTAAGGCTTCCATATTCCAACTGCAAAATTACAAACTTTTGTTTTATTTGATCAAACATCAGACCATAATTGAACAGACAACTCAATCCTTTGAAGTTTCAGGAAATTTCAGCAGACACTATGTTCACCTGCTCTCCTTGGCATCTTTCCAACAATTCAATAGTTTCTGATCATCTCCATGACCACTGTGGGATCTGACAGTGATAGTCTCTGGCTATTTCTATTTTAAATCTGTACTCACCCAATTTGATGCTTGCTTTCTGTTCATGACTAATGGTTCTAAATAAACATCTAAACCCTCACTTGCATATTTTATCTTAGTTCCAGACTCACTTTTAAATGCCCTTGACATTTCGGATCTGGTATACCTTGTTATTTCTAGAAGGGGTTATTTCAGTGGACCTTTAGCAGGCTCCATTTCCCCCTGTCTCTGTGTTTATAAAATCTATTTTAAGCAAATATGCCCACATGATATCCATAAATTGTTCCATACTACATTTCAACTGAGACACTGTCAAAGACTCCCCACCCCTAACTAAAGACCAAATCAGATAATGACCTCTCTGAGGCTACCCATTTCTCATTGCCTCTTGTATCTATTCCCTTCAGTCACAGTCTAGCCACACTAATTTCGCAGTTTTTATTTTCACCATAGACATCAAGGAAGCTTTCATCTTAGACTCTCTCTAATCCCATGTAAAATTACATTTTCTTTTAACCCCTTAAACCTACAACCAATTTCCCTGCCTGGTTACATTTTCTAGGGACTCTAATTTGCATAAAACATGCCCAAACATCCTTTGCACCCTTGCTTCAATTTTGTTCTTATTCCATTACCCTCCCACCCCATTTTTGCCTGTTTATTTTGTATTGTTATTTTTATACTGAGAATTCCATCACCAATGTATTATCTCCAGGTAGGCAATAGTTTTGTGAACTCTTTGATTAATTATATCTCAGAAATGAGTTGTCTTTAGCTTACTCACACAAGAAATTCAATTAACATTTTGAATGAATAACAAGTCGAAGCAGGCTTAAAGTTTAAAAACTAAACTTGCAAACATTTGATTTTCCACTCAACTGTGGTAACAAGGACAAATGTAAGAATTCAAATCATGTAAAGGTTGTTCAGTAAAGTAATGCAGTTCCCTTTCCAAGATTTGTGATTATATCTGGTCTGAGTAGTTGGCTATGTTAATAATACTAGGCCTCACTCCTATTTAAGGAAGCTTCATAGTGCAACAAAAGGCATTACAGAATGTCACAACCAAGAAAAATGCAGTTTTGAAGCCCAGTACTAATAGATACTTCTACAAAACAACTTCCAGATAACGAAACTGAATTTTCTCCTATGAAGACCAGGCTGTTTTCAAAGTCTTCACCTGCCACATTAACCCCAGAGTTGAGGATCTACAACTTTCCTGAGCTGCCCTAGAGCTAGCGGGCTCAAATGATCCTACTTTATGAAAGAGTCCTTAGATTATGTCATTAGAATGGCTAAAATGAGGACTGGGGTTCCTTTGACACTTTCATCATTGCTTTGCATTTGGGGTTCATATTCTTAGCCAATAACATAATCCATACTAAAAATTTGTCCATGATAAGTTTCAGCTGAA
Organism: Rhynchomys soricoides; assembly: GCA_019843965.1. NCBI lineage: Eukaryota > Metazoa > Chordata > Mammalia > Rodentia > Muridae > Rhynchomys > Rhynchomys soricoides. The sequence continues at coordinate 14,533,449 of JADRCH010000047.1, forward strand.
AATATTAATTCAACTGATCCAGCATTGTTAAGAGTTGAAATGCTTATACCGAACAAGGAAGGACAATTAAGAAGCTCCCACATAAAAGTCAACGATGTTGGAACTTTCCTTCAGGATGGAGGATGGAGGAAAGATACAAACCCATATTTACTATCCCTGACACTTGTAATCTTTAATGAATAATAATCCTTGAGTAAATAATTGTGACACAGTGATTTCATATAAGTTTATGTATCAAATACTTCACCTGACGAGACCTCACCAAAAAGCACTCCCAGGATAAATTCCACTCATCTTCTTTTTTATATAAAGCAGCTTGCCTTGAATATCTCATCATTATATTCTTTATAAATGTGTAAAAAAATTAAAAACTGCAGATGAGAATTTTGACAGATAAAAATCTCATATTTTGTCAAATTACCTATGTAATTTTTCACAAAATAAAATATGTTAAGCTTTTATTATGTTTAGGTATGGGCCTTGAATTCCTGATCTCTTCCATATTTTTAACATGAAGGGGTGTTGTATGTTGCCAAATGCTTTTTCAGCATCTAAGATGATAATCATGTGATTTTTTTCCTTTGAGTTTGTTTATATAGTGGATTACTTTAATGGATTTCCATATATTGAACCAACCTTGTATTGCTGGGATGAAACCTACTTGATCATGATGGTTGATGGTTTTGATGTGTTCTTGGATTCAGTTTGTGAGAATTTTACTGAGTATTTTTGCATTGATATTCATAAGCAAAATTTGTCTGATGTTCTTTGTTTTTGTTGGGTCCTGTGTGGTTTAGGTATCAGATTAATTGTGGCTTCATTCAATGAATTCAGTAGTGTTTCTTCTGTTTCTATTTTATGGAATAGTTTGAGGAGTGTTGCTATTAGTTATTTTTTGAAGGACTGGTAGAATTCTGCACTAAAACCATCTGACCCTAGGCTTTCTTTGGATGGTAAGTTTTTAATGACTTCTTCTATTTCCATAGGGAATATGGATCTGTTAAGCTAGTTTACCCATTTTTCCATTTAACTTTAGTATGTGTTATCTGTCTAGAAAATCATCCATTTCATCTAGATTTTCCAGTTTTGCTGAGTGTAGTCTTTTGTAATAGGAGAGCATCAAGTGTAGGGATGGGGTGCCATCCCACAGTCAAAAACTCTGACCCAGAAGTGTTCCTGTCTGAAAGAACTGCAGGGACAAAATGGAGAAGATCCTGAGGAAAAGAAGGTCCAGGGACAGATCCAAACTGGGATCCAAAACAAGGGGAGGCTCCAAGGTCTGACACTATTACTGAGGCTATTCTGTGCTTACAATCAGAGTCCTATCAGATTGCCCTCTGAAAGTTGGAACAAGCAGCTGAGTCAGATGTAGATATTTATACCCAACCAATGGACAGAATCTGGTGACACCTGTGGTTGAATTAGTGAAATGCTGGAAGAAGCTGCTGAGGAGGGCTACCCTATAGGAAGACCAGCAGTTTCAACTAACCTGGATCCCTGAGATCTCTCAAAACTGAGCCACCAATCAGGCAGCATACACCAGCTGATATGAGGCCCCCAACTCATACACAGCAGAGGACTCCTTGGTCTGGACTCAGTCAGAGAAGATATGCCGAACTCTCAATTGACTTGAGGCCCCAGGGAGTTGGGAGGTCTGGTAGTGTGGAGGTGGAGATTTGGATACATCCTCTTAGAGACTGGAGGGGGAGGGGAGAAGCTATGAGATGTGGAACAGTGAGAGTGTAGACCAGGGTGGGTATAAAGTCTAGACTGTAAGAAAAGATCAAAGCATAAATAAAAAAGAATAAAAAATATATGTGTTAAGCTTTGTGATAAATGATAATTTAGATCCTATTAAGGCTATCACATTACCTAAATGCTAGGTGATAATGCACCCAGTTTGAAAAATGAAGAATATTAGTATTTCCTAGAAATTCACTGATTTATTCTTGTTATGTTGTACTAACAATAAAGAATTAGACTTTTTGCAAATACGTTAAGCTGTTATTTAAAATACAGTAATTTTGAACATGAATGCACATCCTTCTTTGCAATTATATCTAAGAATGGAAAGATTAATTAAGTAACCCAATAAATCCTAAATAATTGTGGATTCTTATTCATAGCAAGGATATGACAATTAGGGGTTTTATGGAGGAGAAAGAAAGTCCAGGGAGAACATCAATATACTTTAACTAAGTAAAGCACATAGTAATTTTACATGTATTTCTTTCTTTGAACCTAGAAGAAGATTAAGCTTTTAAAATATTAAGCCAGACAGATATAAAAATCAGAAATTGTCCGTGATAGTACTATATATTAGCTAATAAACTTACTTAAATAAGCACCAAGATTTGATCCAATATTTGTGATACATTTTGGGAAAGTTCAGAAATGAGATTTGCTGTATAAATTACTTTCTCTATGAGAATAAAATTTGTAACGAATATTATATATATTGAAAAAAAACTGTTAATTAGAAGTGTGGTTTTCAAAATTAAGAGGTAAAGCAGACCCAAAAGAACACACATGATATGTGCTCACTGATAACTGGATATTAGCCTAAAAGCTTAGAATAACCATGATACAGCTTACAGATCATATGAAGCTTAACAAGATAGTAGGGCAAAGTGCAGATGCTTCCATACTACTTCCATACTACTTAAATAGAAATAGGTAGCTGTGGGGGTGGGGAATGAGAGGAACCACTAGAAACTCCCAGATGCCAGGGAAGTGAGAGGTTCCCAGGACAAAACTGGATGACATTAGCTGAAATACCCAACAGAGGGGAGACAGAACCTGAAGAGACCACCTCCAGTAGATAGTCATGGCCCCAAATTGAGAGATGGAGCCATTCACCCATCTCAAAACTTTTACCCCAGAATTGTTTCTGTGTAAACAGATATGCAGGGACAAAAAAAAAAAAAATGGAGCAGATACTGAAGGAAAGGCCATCCAGAGACTGCCCCATCTTGGGATCCATCCCATCCACAAACACTAAACCAAGATAATATTGTTGATGCCAATAAGCACCTGCTGACAAGAGCTTGGTATAGCCATCCCCTGAGAAGCTGTGCCAAAGCCTAACCAATATAGATGCAAATGCATGTAGGCAGCCATTGGACTTAGCATAGGGTCACTCACCAATGGAGGAGTTAGAGAAAGGACTGAAGGAGCTGAAGGGGTTTGCAACCCCATAGGAAGAACAACAATATCAACCAACCAGACGCCCAAATCTCTCAGAGACTAAACCACCAACCATAGAGTACACATGGAGGGACCCATGGCTTCAGCTGCATGTGTAGCAGAGGATTGCCTTATCTGGCATCAATGGGAGGCTTGTTGTCCCAGTTTTGGGGGAAGCTATAGGGGTGAGCAAGAGTGGGTGCGTGGGTGGTTGAGGGAGCACCTTCTAAGAGGCAAAGTGGAGGGGGGATGGGATGGGGGCTTTGCGGATGGGAGATCAGGAAGGCAGACAAAATGTGAAATGTAAATAAATAGAGTAACCAATTAATTAAAAATACATGCTAAGTTCAAAATATTAAAAAGAAAAAATGTTAATCAGTGTCACCCAAACTGTTTTTGTCTTTAGCTCACACTGGTGACATTTGGTGAGTTTCTAAGATCTTCCTGATACCTTTTCTTTCAAGATAATCTTTCATGTCTGGTAATATTGATTATCTTAATTGCACTATTGTTCAGTGAATATACCCCAGGCATATTTCTACTTCTCTACTGATGATTGGCTAATATAAAACTGGTAGATGTGATTCATTTTAAAGCTTAGTGATATGTTTAAATTTTCCAGTGTGTAGTTGATTATATTTCCAGCATAGGAAATGTGTTTAAAAAAAGATTAAAGTCTTCCTTCAATACACAATGAGGTCAAGAGCAGGCTCAATTATGTAAAACATACCTCAATAGAAAAAATTAAGGCTGAAGATATGGAGAAGTGCTTACTGTGCAAGCATGAGGCCCTAAATTTTTATCTACATCATTCACCAAGCTCAGCCTAACAGAGTATCTGCAACAGCATCCAGGGGTATGCAGAATCATAAGGCTCCCTAGGGCTTCCTGGCCAGCTAGTCTAGATGTATACCAGCATTTTAGATTTGCTGCCTTGTCATCAAAATTGAGAAGAGTGATAAAGGAAGATTAACATCAGTTCTCCATTCCCAAATGCACAAATATGCACACAGAGGAAATCGTGCATTCTTGGACCACCCATCACATGACATTTAACTAAAGAGAGAGACAGAGAGAAGGGAAATATTTATATTTAATTTACATTCCTCACCTCAGGATGATCATATACTCCATTCAATGCTTATTGAATTGTGCTTTAAAAGAAAAGAAATACACTTACCTAAATGAAGTCCTCTGATTCTAACAGATCAGGTAACCATAAGACTTTTGGGGGAAAACTAAAATTTTGTTGTTCTTACCTGAAAATATAATTCAAAAGATAACTAATTCATTACATTAAGAAGAGATGATTTTTCTGCTTTTTTATTCATTGTACAGCAATGTTTTAATATTAGTTATAAAGCTTGGAAAGACTCACAATATGTAGAAACAGCCAAGAAATTATTATTGGACAACATTGCATTACATTCCTCAAAGTAAAACCATAGTGTTGATTCACTCAGTCAGAGGTTACTTAGAGTATAGGAGTTATATATCACTCTTGATTTTGAAGGTAGTACTTGAATTTCACGTTGAAAGTAAGAACATGCCTTTCCAAAAAGTGTAAGAAACTCCATTCTCACTTGTTCTAATGATTAACTCTCCAATTCAGCTATGGACTACAAATTTGTGTACACATATATCATATGCTTGGCAAGGGTTACTTTAAAGGAAGCTTGAGGGAAGACAAGAGTGGTTGGGTGGGTTGGAGGGTGGGGGAATACCCCCATAGTGGCAGGGGGAGGGAGGAGGGAATAGGGAGTTTACAAAGGGGAGATCTGGAAAGGGGGAAACATTTGAAATGTAAATAAAGTATAAAACAACAAAAAAGGATGCTTGATTAAGAAAAACTCAGAAATATCTATCTCCCAATAAGGAACTTTTGTCATAACTTGCTGATTTTTACATTTGTAGGAATTGCTCCATATATATAATCATGGGTTCATTTCCTCGAGCCATGATGCTCTGCAATGTTTATAATTGATGTTTGTAATGCAATGTCATTTTCTGTACCTGCTAGAATTTTCAGTAGAGGTAAATCCCTCTACTCATTATGACTTTGTCTGGATATTGCTAATCAATATTTTCCATATCAAAGCAACTTTTTTTCTACTCCGACATCTATTACTTGTTAAATATTTTACTTGATTTCTTAAATACCGAATAACTGAAATGTGAAAGATGGACAATGAATTACATCCTTAAAGACCAGCCAACAGACAATATAATAATAGAAATAATGTTGTACCTCAAACTTTTTGTCAGTAAAGTTTAAATTCATTATGTGCACTGTAGTCCATCTTTATTAATATTTGTGGATTTTCAATACAATTCCTATAGTGAGTATTTTTGTTCTATTAACATAGTGCAATGCTTTTTATAGACTGAAGTTTGGATTGTAAGAGAAATTTTGAAGAGAAACTGAATGCTATTACAAAGCAAATTTAGTCTTCTCTTCTGCCTTATGAGTTCAAATCATGCCTTCCAAACACTTGCAAGATAAAGACAATTGCAAAACAAACAAACAAACAAAAAGTTATGGCAACAAAAATATATTTAAGCACTATTATATATCAACAGGCAAATATTCAATGCTTTCAATTTATTATCAGTGGAACTAATCAGTATAGCTAACAAAAGATCTATGAAGAAAGAACAGGCATACAAAATCATCTAATTTACTCATATAATTTTCTATTGTATGTTGATGAGTACTCTATGGTAACTTGGTATATACACTAAAATATAATATATATTATTAAAATATACAATATAATATAATATATAATATATTATAGTAAAATCAAGTACCCTGGCATATCATCAGGGGCCATAATGGGACAAGCTAATAACTAGCAGGTGATCTTCCTGAGACGGCCTGCTTCAGATTATTATATAATCTACCATAGGTTTGCAGTTATTTGGCAAGGCCTTAAGGGAATTCATTTTAGGAAAGATTCCTGCTATTAATATGCTTATCCTATTATTATTAAACATATATAACAATCACTAAGTAAAAGCACACCCCTTTGGAATATATCTCTGCAGATCCAAGATGTACTGTCTTGTCGTGATGCTATATAGACAAATAAATGAATTCTTAAGTTTTAATGATGATCTCATGAGAATTCCTAAAATTATGTCAGTGATTGTTAATCCACTCTTTTATAGTGGAACTGCTATTAGGTCTTTTTCTGATAGTCAAAACTGCAATGAGAATTATGCCAGTCTCCCATGTGTTACCAGTTAATTTCTCTTAGTAACCAGACTTTCTCCTACTCAGAGCACATTCCAGTAGGTTGTAAAACAGTTAACCAATGGTCATCAAAAAAGCAATTAACAATTTATTATAATGCTAGGACAGGAGATAAAATATTGACTGAGTTTATCTATACAAAACTTCACTAATAACTTCCTTATGGGTTTTCCACTTACAATGAACCTGTGGAGCTGTGACAGGTGATGGATATTTAGCCAATAATTACTCACAATAGATATGCATGTAAACATTCTCTGTTGTAAACTTATATTTCAATATATGATTAGATTTGTGATTGAAATTTTGATGAATATTTTAACATATGATCATGTATTCTGAAAAATGTTTTCGTGCTGAGGACAAAGAGAAGAGTCAGAATTGAGCTGAGAAGAACTGAGCTGAGAGAGAAACTGAGCTGAGAAGGTTTTAGACAGAACACTTTTTAGACAGAACTGAACCCAAAAAGAACTTAGAAGTATAGACATAGCATTGGGAGAAAAGACATTGAGAGTTAGAGCATTATTGTGACATTAGAGCAGGAGGAGAGAGCAAGTTTAGAAAAAGAATGCAGAGCAGAATAACTTAGAAATTATAGGTAACATAAAAAACAACAACAACAACAACAAAAACCTAAGAGAGCAATGTGCAGAATGCAGAGAGAAAGTGGAGAAAAGGAAAAGCTGCAAAGAGCAGAAGAGGCAGGCTTCTTGCCAAGTGATAGAACAGGTCCTTTCTTAATAACAAGGCAGGCTTAGTCTCATTAAAAACAAACAAACAAACAAAAAACAATGCCTTTTCTTACACACTTGTATTTAATTCATTTAGCATTAAAAGAATACAAGCTTTTTCTTTTTCTATGCAATAAAGATTGGAGCTCATTTTTCATCTAGAATGAGTGAGTTCTTTCGCCACCCGTGCTTGGTCTTTTGCTCCATATGTATATGTAGGTATGGATGTGTGTCTCTGTGTGTGTGTGTGTGTGTGTGTGTGTGTGTAATTGTGAGAGTGTATGCATGTGTCTGTAAGTGTGTAATTGTGAGAATGCATGCAAGCTGAGCCCAATTGATTTATATGGAAATGTATAAATGAGATTTTATGAATCTGTATATGAATTTATGTGAGTTTATGCATATTTGCTTATGTAAAAGTTTTTCCTTCTGCCAGTGTTATTCTCTTCTCCTGGCTCAATAAAAGTTTATTGCTCCAAATTACCCCCTATCTGGTCAAGCAAGAGGCATTTCAACAAAAGGGAAAAGTCTCTAGAAAATAATCCTTTACTTTATCTCCTGCTGTTTTAGAATGAGGTGCTAAGTGTCAGAGACTACAGTTTCTGGCCTCAGAGGATCACAAAAGGGAGGGCAGCTACAGTAGCATAGTAACTTAGACTTAGATAAGTAAACATTTTATTATTATACAGCAAACCTAAATATCTTGTAAGACTTACCCCGGGATCGTAAGTCAAGGTCTTACCCTCCGCCAATGCTCTTCTCCCCTCTGATGCCTCAAGAAGAAACACCAAGAAAGAAGACCAGCAACTGGGGCTGAACCCTGGCAGCATATGAAAGAGGTGCATGCAATGATCAGTAGCTATATACTGTAGCTGTAAATTTGCATCTGACACACTAATATACTAGTTTTTCCAGAAGAAATCCGCAGTATTTAAGAATGTGAACAAATAGTCGGGCAGTGGTGGCGCATGCCTTTAATCCCAGCACTTGGGAGGCAAAGACAGGCAGATTTCTGAGTTCGAGGCCAGCCTGGTCTACAAAGTGAGTTTGAAAGAAATCAAGAGATGATCAAATTCAAATTTCAGCTACTTAAACTGAAAATAATAATTGATTAGTCTGGAATTACAATGTTGAAAGTAGTACTTTCATGGGCAACATGGTGTGAGAAAGAAATGAAATTATATTTTCAGTATAAATACAGATTAACAGGCACATAGTAAATAATAAATGATGAAGATGATTATACTTACTGATACTTGGGTTTAAAAATTGACTTTATATTTTTATAATACAAAAGGTTCTACTCTCCCGTACATTGAGATTGAAAGTGAAAAAGAGCAATATATGTGTGAGTGTGTGTGTGTGTGTATGTGTGTGTGTTTGTGTAAAACGTTTAGAAAATAAATGCTGCCAAACATTTAGAAGTTAGCTATTGCAGAAATTTCCAGAAAAGTAATTTTACTCATTCCTAGAAATATGGTGTTTGTGTGTGTGTGTGTGTGTGTGTGTTTTTTAGAAACAAGACTGAGAAATTTTCTGTAAGACTTTGTCTCCTAGGGATGTCAAAAACGACACTGGAAAAGTTTCAATGAGTCTGACTACATATGAGTTATACAAGAAAAGCAGTAGGCACACCAACATCCAGAGAGGAAAGTGCATGGGGCCTTACCCTTCACAAATAACTGAAGCCAAGTAACTGACACTGGGAACAGGGAAAATAGTCTGTCCTGGATAGAGCATACCAACTGCTTATACAATTTCAAATGCACACAAGCAACATTGTACAGGAGGAGCAGGTTTAAGTACAGTTAACTATAACCACAGTTAATGAAAATACAGGGCATGAATGTCAAAGAAAGGATGAAAGGGAAGAAAGGGAAGAGATAGAGGAAGAAAGGGAAGGGAGGAAAATGGCAATTGTATTATAATCTAAAAATTAAATAAATTAAAAATCAACACACACACACAACACACACACACACACACATGGGACACGGGCATAGGTCATGTGCTGAGCACTTTTATAGCATCCATTGCCCTGTGAATTCAATACACATCACAAGAGTAACTGACAATGTAAAGCAGTGAAAATCTAAAAGTAACACCTACTTTGAGACCTGACAGTCAATTTTATTACTTCATCCATAACTATGATTGTAACTTAGCAATCACAGATGATTCAATTAAATGGAATTTTTGTATGTAATGTACATAGCTCTCATATAAAATATTAATGGTGAGTTCAATTATAGAAACCATCAAATGTTAGAAGTCTCTAGAGTTTCAGAAATGTAACATGATGTTTTTTATTTTCTCCAATAAAATCCATCAAGAAAAACGTCAAAGATTTACTTTTTATGTATTTTTATTTTGTGCATTCCAGATTTTAAGCCATAAATTTGAATATATCAGAGCAAAATATACCCTCGCAAGATTCCTAACCATAATAAAATTTCAAGAAAAATGAAGCTTTTATATTTATGAATTAAAAGATACAAAACAGTTCTGTCTACTTCTCCTGAGCTTCAAACATAACTTATCTAAAATCATTATCTAAACAGCAATGGTACCTGTTGTGTAAATGAATCAAAAGTGCTAAGTATAGAACAGTGAATATGTTACACTTTACTGAATTAATGAAAACCACATGTAAACAAATCTTTACCACTGTTTTTGTTTAACCACTCACTCTGTACTCTAGGCTGGCCTCTAATATTCTGTCACCAGGAATATTCTTGAATTCTTGATACCCTTTCTTCTGGAATTATATGTGTGTGCCATCACATAGTTTGTGCAGGGCTGGTGCTCAAACTCAAGGCTACATGTAAGCTAGGCAAGTACTATCTCAACTAAGCTATGTACTCAGCTCCAAATCCATACCTTTCTTATTCATGTGTGTGTGTGTGTGTGTGTGTGCACGTGTGTGTGTGTTTGTGTGCACGCGCACGCATGTTTAAAGGGTACATATACATGAATATGCATGTGGAATCCAGGGGATAACTTGTTCAGATGAAGTGTTGAGCAATATTGTTTACCTCCTTTGAGACAACATCTCTTTGGCCTTGACTTAGCAAATAAGTCAGATTCGCAAATTAGTGAACAGGAGGGTTCCTCTTCTTTTGTCCTCCCAGCACTGAAATCACAAAGATACCTCCATATGGCTGAGGTAATTTTAATGTAAGTTTTGCAGACAGAATACAGTTTTGCCTGCTTGCAAGCAAGTACTTTATTGACTGAGCCATGACTGTAGCCCCCTCTAACATATTAAAAGAGTAGACAGTTGCACATAAGTTTGGAGATCTCATAACTACTTCACGTCATCAGTCTTTCCAAAAAAATATGCACAGGCTCCGTAGAGTAAAGAGACTGAGGGAGAGTGGAGAAAGAAAGAGAAGGGGTGAATGACTCATTAACATTTTAAATCTTGTCTCAGTGGGTAAAGGCACTTTCCACCAAAAATGAAGACCTGAGTTCAATCTTTGGTGACTGAATGTTGGAAAGAGAATAACAACTCCTTAAATTGTCTTCATCTTCAACGAAGACTATGGCTTATGAATGTAAGCACGAAAGCCTCACTTGACATATCTAAACACAAACAAGAAAGAAACAGATTATATAGAAAGAGATTAGTGTGATAGTAGATGAATATGTACGTATGATAGAAGATGGAGGTATTGATGGTAGACATAAATATGAAAGGTTAGATGGATAGATGAGATAAATAGGTAGAAAGACAGACACACAGACAGATAGATAGATGATAGACAGGTATTTGCTACAATAGATGTAGTAAAGTGATGAATATTTCCATAGAATTTCCTGAATAACTTTTTATCATATTGTTTCTATTTCATCAGTAATACTTATGCATATATTATGTAAATTAAATTCCAATTTTTATGTGTATAAATGTTTGTTCATTTGTTTTATGTTCACTCTGTGCAGGCAGTACACTAGTAGGTCAAAAGAATGTGTTATATGCTCTGGAAATAGACTTAGATGGGTTTTAACTGCCATTTATTTGGCTTTTGAAAACAGAATCCATGTCCTGTGCAAGAGATATCTGGAAATATAGACCATATTAACACATCCAAGTATAATCATGTAAATTCATAATATTTTAAGAAATAAAATAAAAAAAATGCATGAAACAAGGTGGAAAATATTTAGCTCAGTACAATGAATAAAAGTTATTAAAGTTTTATTCACAATCAATTATTTGTATCAAGTATGATTGCTAATATACTGTGAATTATGGAAATAAAACATTAAAATTCTATTATATGCAGATAATTAAAGTAAATATCACTATTTATAATTAATACCTATTCTGGTTTACTCATATTGTTCCATAAAGTAAGTACTTTGGACAAGATCTTTTTGCTCTTTTTGTAATACGTATAATGCTTAAGATATAATTTCATATATCTCTCTATTCCTATACATTTTTCATGTGGTTACTTATTTATTCTTCCTTTTTCTGCAATGTATTATTTTAATTTATCAAGGTACACACTCCAAACATTGAAGCATTGTAGCCAACATTGTCTCAAATGTAATATTGTATTGTGAATAGTGTCACTTCCGACTGATAATATGAGTTTATGTGTGACACATATTAAATCCAAATTCAACTTGAAAAATTACATTATAAGAATACAATACTGAAGCAATGAAGGAACAAACAAAAAATAAATCTTTAAAAACATTAGAACATGAATTACCACAAATTAATAAGCCATTTAAATAAAATAATGATACAAAGGTATGGAGAAATGACAATGTGGACAAAGCATGAAGACCATTCTTGCCCAGACTGATCTGCCTGTTACGTTTTAGAAAGATAATGGTAAGGTTACTGGACTTGCAAAACGAATTTACTTCTGTACAAGATACAATTGACATGAAACAGATGATAGAAGAATTGACAGACATAAAACTTAAGTGATTCTACTCTTTGGCTATTGTTTTAAATAAAATAAACACTTGGTGATCATGAAATCTGCAAAGTACATTTATCTTTAGATTACTGAAAGGACATGCTTATAAAAAACCTAATGTAATTATTTCATTATAAAGTATATGTTGCCATAGTCAGTATCAGTCTACAGAAAAGATTGTAGATAAAATTTATGTGGATAAAAAGGATCTACCTGAAGGATGGTATGTGTAAAGTGTGTAAATGAAATACAGATATAAATGGTATATAGAGAGATGATTATTTATGTGACATAGAGGAATGTCCACAACACATGCATTTGCTATTTAGTGTTGCTATAGTACAGAAGCATTTATATGTGTGCTTAATATGTATCAAATTATTACATACATCCATTAATGTTTTATACATGTTATATGTACATAATATAATATTATAGACATACACAATGACATATAATAATATGCATTCAATTTTATATACATATATTATATTGTGTGGTTCTTGGGTCCCTCATCTGCTCCACTACAGGGCGTGGCTGCTGGGAAGGCAGGACACTGGGGTTTGACTGCACCAACTCCATACTGCCGCTGGGTGGTTTGGGGGCCATAAGGATCTCCCGGGACACTGTTCCAGGAGTGGGGAACGCATTCTGTGACACAGTACAACCAGAGCTGGCTCGGGGATCCCCTAGTCTGTGGTGAGGCTGTGGCTGAATAGCTTTCAGGCTCTCGGACTCTCACGTGCCTGGATGTACAAGAAGAGCTGAGAACAGAGTGGGGGCCTGCAAGCTGGATCTAGCCCAGGGCCAACAGGGAAAAGACAAGGGCTCTGGTTGGTCCTGCGGGGGTATTCTCTTGCTTGATGGTGGCGGTGGGCTTGAGCTTGTTTGCTGCTGTGTCTGGGAGCACAAGAGGCCTTCTACAGAAGGTTAGACAGTGGCTCTATAGGAGAAGTCCTTCTCCATGGCTTCCCCCAGTGGATCTCAATGAAAAGAGACATTTATTATCATAATGGCAAGTGGATGAGTAAAAACATACCCCACTTCTCAGATTGTGCCTGAGGTTAAAAACCTTTTGTGGGGAGGAGTGTCTGTGCAGGAGAGCTTATTGGTTAAGCTCTCCAAGCCTTTAGGTACCTCATTAAAATGGTGACCACGTCACGTCCTCTACCTGTAGAGGGTCTTGGGACATTGTTCTTATGTGACTCATGGCTACAAATCTATGAAGGGCTGTGGTTAGTAGCAGGGGACTGGTACCCAGGAACAGGCTAAATGTCTACCATCCCTTCAAGGTTTCTGGGGTTGAAAGCCTTAGCTCAATGAGGAACAAAGATACCCTTCACACTCCCACATTATATGTTATATATGTACACACACAGCAGGAAGAGATGATGCTCATTTGTGTGCCTTCCATTCCTATGACTTTACTCCTACAGAATATACAACCATCTGTGTTCATTTCCATGCTTCTTATCCTGCCAGATTTAGAAAAGAACTTATTCTTCATTCAGTTTTTTTTCCTCCATAATGCTCTGTTATACTGTGAATAACACTGACAAGTATTTCTTTTGTGTTTCTCCATATGAATATAATATTACATAATGCAAATTACAGATTTTTGAGCTAGTCAGTTTGGACTTTCCACCTCCTCTTTGTCATGGCTGTCCATTTTAGTTACTTTGCTAGAAGATTCTCAGCTTTTTCATCAATCAAAGGTTATGTGTTATCACAGGCTCTTATCACATTTGATTATAGCTTTCCTTCAGAATACATTGCAGTTGCTAAGACCACACCTATAAAACACTAAAAGCAATGGTTAGAAGTGAAATGCAAACTTGGCATAATGGACAAAAACAGGAGTTAATATCCATTTACTACAAAGGCCAACTCACGCAATCAAGATGTGTACAACCAATATATCATTTTGTTTGTCCTAAGGATGCTTTACTTAGGTGTACAGAACTATTGTAAACAGTTTGCTTCTATATTTTCTGTCATAATTAAAAACAACATGAGTGTAATTACATGGATATTTTAAATATTTTCTTGAACATCATGTAGTATGAGCAGTGAACATCCAGATACTCAATGTATTCTTTTCCTAAATGAATTTATACTCACAGTAGTTGAAAGTCGAAAGTCAAAGAAGAATGCAAATGTACAAATATCATTTTCCAAACCCTTGTCACTTAACATTATGAAAGTTTGGTGTTTTCCCAGAATCTCTCGCATGTTTTAGATGCGTGCTTGTTTGCAGGTGTAGCTTTGCATATATACACTTGTACAATTCTTACATATAACCCTTTAGAAACATCTACCAATTTTCTTGGGTCAGTAATGCTCTCAATATCTTTCAAACACCTCTGCATCCCAGAATGCATACCAATTAAACAATACTTATAAGACATAATCAATTATGTTGTTTTTCAGGCTACATGACATGTTCCATGTATATACTTGAAATTCGTAGGTTGATATAACATTTACACATGAGCCACACAAAATTTTATGAGTAAAAATTAGCGCAGAATGTGCCTTGTATTTGAGCAGCCGGGACACAATGTACCTCATGCTGGTCCATTTAGTCATTTTGCTTTTTCATGTGGCACCTGCATCTTCATCTGTTTTATTCCATTTTTATTTTAGGGAACAAACTCTAACCATGAGCACATTTGCAGTACTAGCTGCCACAGAGCCGTAGAATTTTAAAGCTGGAAGGAACCTCAGAGATTAGCTCATTTAGCACATTAGGAATTTCTAGCTGAGCTTTTGGCAGACACAAAGTAAAGTAGCTACAAAAGAAAAAAAATGTAACATACAAAGATTGGAGCCTTTCCCAAAAGTATATTGAAACAGAACTTTTACTCCTAAAATGTATACTCTGAGCAAGAACATTCATAGGACCCTAAGGCACCTCTTTTGTTCCTGAGGTTCAAGCTATGACTCCTAATAGTGTCACGTCCATGGTTATTACAGTTATTTCTGAGGCCTCCCACAGCCCTTATGCAAACAATCCACTGAAACTTACTGCGGGGTACTTTCCAGTGGGAGCATAAATTTAAAGCTAACTCTGCACTGCCTCAGAGGTGCATTCTTCAATAGCAATAGTAGCTACAGCTGTGTTTAAATGGAAATTCTGAAGCTGGCAGCTAAGGTATTCAATTTAGGTAGACATTTACAGAAAAAGTAATTGGGAATAATACATTTTAAATGTTTTAATCTCTAGAAAGGATATGAGTCAAGTCATTACATCCATTCCACCGTGGTGCTAAGTAGACACTAGGACTGAACTGTTAGCTCTAAGAGAAGCTAATGGGGTAGATGAGAAAAGTAGTTTACAAGTGAACTGAAAAATAGCAGAGTCATTTTCCCTGGCTCATATCTAATTCTATACAAGTCAGTTGAGGGTGGTTTCTTAGCATCAAGTTAAGTGTAATATATAGAGTTAACTTTTTAAATGTATGATTTTTCTCTAATTTAGAAATTGCACTAAATGTCATTTCAAAGATTTTTTTTTCCTTTTGAAGTAATTTCAGTCTAATAACGTATTTAACACTGGTGAAGATATAAAATCAATAACTGTGTTTCCTTCATGGGAATCAAGGCAACGACTTTTGAAATAGTAATCCCAGCCATTGCTTTAGTTTTACATGGCTGAGGTTTATTAACTACTTAAACTCCATTACCCAAGAGTGACTCAATTCTAAAAGGCGTTGAGAAAGTCATAGGGTTGCTAGTGCATATGTGATGTATGGAGCAATAATAATTGTTGCTTTTCAATCTTTCTCAGTCAAATATTTAAAAAATTAGGTTATGTTTTGGCTGGAGATTTTATTTTTTCCATTTTATATTTTTCCCCTTAGGTAGCTATTCTGCTGGTCTTTTTATATTCAAAGTGGCATACACTGATGTATATGAATTGCATATCTGTTTTAGATAAAACATGTTAACATATTCTCAGTGGATAAGAGTATGTATCTCATACTTGTGGGAACTCAAGTTCTGGTGCCAGATTGCCTGTATGTTCAATGGGCAGTCAGGACCCTCTTCCTGGCTGCAGATAGAGTCGATTTTTATTTTATCCTCACATAGGAGAGAGGAAGAGGCATCTCTGGGAACTTTGAAATAATGACCTGATCCCAACATGCCACATATCGCAATGTGATTATGAAAACCACACACACACATACACACACACACACACACACACACACCACACACACCACATACACATACACACATACACACACACACACAACACACACACACATACACCACACACACATAAACACACACACACACATACACCACACACACACACACACACACACACACACACATGAAACAAGAAGCAATTCAGTGCTCAACAACTTGAATACCAAAATCTAGTCCTATGCCTTTGCCTTTCTACGAATTTATTTCTAACTCGTCTCTTACCGTTACATGTATTCATTTGTAGTTATTTGTGTATGGGAATGTCTATTTACAGGAATATCATATAGAGGGAAAGGATAATTTGTAGGAGACTGTTCTCTCCTTCCATCATACGAGTTCCAAGTATTTAACTCAGAGGTGTAGCCTTGGTAGCAAATAAATGTCTTCTACAGTAAAGTCATCTTGTTGTCTCTATACAGATTAATTGTAGAGTCCTTAGGTTCTTTCTCAAAAACAAATGAACAACTTCAACAACAATAAAGAATAAGAGGTAAATCTATTAAATCTGTGTGTAAGATTATTTAGTTGGTATACATCAGAATAAAACCCATGTTTTGCCTTTATTCTGTAACAATTAAGTATTAAAATATGTTAAATGGTGTATGTGTTAATTAATTTTAGCATGTCTCTAGACACACATATAAACAGCAATGATTGGTTCACTGGAACTTGTCACATTGCTTCCTTTGGTCCTCACAGATAAGGCTTCTCTTGCTTACAATGTTAATTTACACACTGATGATTTGTTAGAGCATATTTATGGTTAAAACCCAATTGGGTTTTGATAACAGAGATTAAACTTTATTCTCAAAGTAATGTTTTTTAAATTACTTCTTGCAGTTTTTGAGACTACAATTACATAATTTTTCCCTTCGAAGAACTTTCCCCATTTCAAATCTTTCTATTTGACTTTCTTTTCTTTTTCAAATTTTAACTTATTTTTTATTGATTCTCATTGCATACATATATTATTTGTGGGTATAAATAGACAAAAGATATTTGATAGCTGGATAGAAGATAAATGAAAGTTACATGAAAGACTATAGATACATTATAGATGATAGATCAATAGATAGATGATAGACATACAGATAGGACAGATAAATAGACATATTTCTACATTTGTAAGTATAGCCTATTCAATTTGTATAATGTTACTTTTATGTGTTTTTTCAGGGTTGACCATTTGGTATTTGATAATCAGTTAATGGAACTTTCCCTATGGACTATCACTTTTCCTACTCTCAGAATTCTGTAGTATCTTGTATTTCCTTCTATAGGGTTGAGAGTTCATGGGATTGGCTCCACCCCACTGTCATGTCTATTATTCTTGTATTTTCTCAGCTCATGTTTAGACAACCATGGTGTTGAGAATTTATGAGCTCAGCTTCTGAGACTCCTAGGAGACAACATCATGGAAATCTTCCAGTTCCTCTGGTTCTTTCTTTCTTTTTTTTTTTAATCTTTAAAGTAATGAATTTTATTTATTTATTTATTTATTTATTTTATTTTTGGCTTTTCTATATTCTTTACTATTTTTTCATACATTATTTACATTTCAAATGTTTTCCCCCTAGCTCTTATAATCTTTCTGTTCCTCTTCTATAATATTCCTCGAACATTTTTGGACAGGATTCTGTAACAGTGCATTTTGATTTATTGTTTTTTTATTATTTTTTCAATGGTCTCTATCTGTTGTAAAGAGAATTATTATTACATTAAATATTGATCTACATTTAAAATTATGTTAATTAATGTTTTAAGAGAAATCTTTTGAGTTTTGTTATCAATATTTTCTCTCTTCAAAACAGCATTTATAAAATTGCTGTCCAATGTGACAATCTTAACAACATCTGACTATAGTGCATTTTATATTCTTATTAGGAAGTGTCATTGTTCTGACTCTGAGGGGTGAGAACAAAGTTGGGGACAAAATTTGGAAAGTAAATAAATAAAATAAATAAATAAAAAGAAAGATATATTAAGCAAATAAAAGAAACAGATTAGTATTTACTTAAAGGAATACTCTAGTGAATAGAAACTCAGTGTATTAGCCTGGCAGGGATGGATCACAGCGAAGTAGAATAATAATCGAACTAGTATAAGAATAGGAGTATAAGATGCTACACTATAAACATGTACTTAAAGTAAATGGTAATGGAGAACAAACTGATGCAAGCACAGTGTTGCTATTAACGGCGATTTAAACCAGGAATGATGCAATTTAATTATCTGTTAGAAGAAGGATCTGCTACTTCATATCTCTCTCTTTTTTTTAATTTTCAGTTACTTGTCTCTTGTGCAATACATCCCAACTATAGTTTTCTGTCCCTCTACTCCTTCCAATTCCCCCACATCTCCCCTTTCCCTCATATCCACTGCTCCTATCTGTCCCTTTGGAAGAAAGGAAGTAGGCTTCCAATGAATATCGATTGAACACTGATTACATGATACAATGATACTAGGCACAAAAACTCATATCAACGCAGCACTTGGCAGCCCAAAGGAAAGAAAGAGGTCCCATGAGCATTACCGAAGTAAGAAAACAAGGTACATTCATACTTCTGCATCAGCTAAAAGCTTGCCAAAGTACTTCAAGACATAAGCAAAAAGAATGAATTTATTTTGTATATAATTACACAGAAAAATATCATAATATTTCTTATTGGTGTTAATGGACAAGAATGAAGACAGCTCTCTCAAAATAACATGTTAATAGATAAGCCATTAAATGAGACACACAAGATTATACATAGTAGCTAAAACTCTTCTTGCAGAAGGGTAAATAACATTAGGCTGGATGAACTAATTTCTTAATTGTATTATGTAAGTATATCAAATTTTTGAGACTAAATGGGATCACCAAAATAAAGCACAGAGAAAAATTTTCTTCTAAATAGAATCTGAGACAACCCTCTTCTATTAGAACCAAAATTTAAAGAAGATTCTGTGTGGCAGAGCTGAGAGGGCATAATGGTGTTTAGGAGTAGGATGAAAGACATGTAGATTATAGAAGGGATAAATGGTCTTTAATGTCAAAATTTAAATACATTGGTAAAGATATGGAGTGAGGATGGTTAATAGATAAGACTTGAAATAATCATGATAGTAGGAAGAGTATTTCCTGAGTTCAAAGAAATAACATGAGGAAAAAATAGAGGAAAGAGTTGGTGCATTTAGAAATTCAGGCATGAGAAGTAACCTTTTGTAGATTAAGAAATGAACTAGTAACTAGGCTGTATTAATGTCTTAGATCCTATTAGTGAGCCAGAGACTACTATGTGAAGAATTGTGAGCTTGATCAGCAGGAAGCGTAAGTCTGCAACAGTATTCAGAAATCAGGACTGTTTAATGACAATGAGGGTACAGCATCCAGAAATTCATAGATACATTTATCTTAAATACAAAGTGATTATGAGTATGAAATGTGTGTTATCTTTAAAATGACATAAAATACAGTGCTCAGCAGAATGGCAACTTTCATTTTCAATATTTTCCTTAAACTATTCTTTTTTGTTTTGTTTTGTTTTGTTTTGTTTTAATTGCTTTCATCTTTTACTTGTTGGTTTGCCTACAGTTTAAAATTGTCTAGGACTGTTATGCCCTCTGCAACTGCATACTTAATAGCTTGACCTTGGTCTCAGGCTACATTGTGAGCTGCCTACGTTGTTTCTCTGCTGCTCTTCTACCCCCTATGCAGAAGTTAAAGACACATTTGATAGGTCTCAATATGACTGTCTTTTGCAATGCTTCGTGGTGTGAAAGTCCATTGCTCTTAATAGGTTTACTTCCCAGGGTAGTTCTGCTTTTTTCTACTTCAAATACATTGACCCTCTAATCTTTTGAGCGTGGAGAGCAAAAGATAATATACTAGCTATAAATATATTCAGACAAACCAGGCTACTTATTTTCAGAGAAAACCTGCTGTTCTCTTCTTACCACCTCTATTAGGAAGACAAAAATGTGATTTAGGTCATTCTTCATTCACAACTAAATCAGAAAGATTAAAAGTATTTCAAAGAAACATTAGGGGGTTATTTTAAAAGTCCAACCTTAAAAATATCAAATGGATTTGAGGTCTTTTAAAGCATTTAAGCCTAATTTTTAAATCCAAACTAACTGATACAAATTGAATTAGCTTTAATTCACTGAAAAAGGTTTTTTAATTTTATTAAGGTATATCATAATAGCTATAGTTTGCCTCACAAGGATCATAGAGATAATGCTTATTGAATTACAGTGAATGGCCTTAACTATTTTATGCAATACCTTGCTGTTTTGCAGAAAAGATTGAAATGAAACTAGTTATTGAACACTTTTAGAAATGTTCAAAATCACAAGGTGTATCATTAGAAAATATATTTCTTTATATATGCACTATCTGGACACTTTCACTGTGTCCAATTTTTTAGCATTAAACAAAACCTTTTATTTGGTATTTGTACTATTGTGTTTGCACTATTGTGTTTGTACTATATTGATATTGTTCTGTTTTTTAGCAGACATGAGACAAGAAAGCACTCCCTCGATACTCATTTA
The DNA here is from genome assembly GCA_019843965.1 of Rhynchomys soricoides. NCBI lineage: Eukaryota > Metazoa > Chordata > Mammalia > Rodentia > Muridae > Rhynchomys > Rhynchomys soricoides. The sequence continues at coordinate 14,554,316 of JADRCH010000047.1, forward strand.
CTATCACATTGACATGTAAGCCATACTTAAACACATTGTTTCTTTTAAACACAGATCAACAAGGATCTCCTCCTTAGAATACATAGGGTTCCTGTAATAAGGACCATATTGACCATGCTATCATAAACCTTATTAGAACACTACATATTTATCCCCCATTCTCCTTCCCTGTGTTTAAACATGCATCCAGGTTCAGTGGCCACCCTACCTGTTTTTACTCTCTGTTCTTTCTTCCAATAAGTCACCTGTACTTCTAATCACATTTTGATGTCTGTCTCAAAGGATAGGTTATCTTAAATATGAAGTTCTAAAAACAGCCAAAAATTGAGAAAATGAGCAGCAATTTATTTCTGGATCACATTCCACCCAGAAAGTGTGGCGATTATTAACTATTGTTAATGTTATTTGGATGTATATTAATATTTGGCATAGTGTAGTGACTCTACTGTTAAAAAGTAGACAGGTATGGCACAGTGAAGTGAACACATAAAAATGGTACAGGTAAAAATCCTGGGCAATTTGAAATACAGATGTGTAGACACACATTGTGAATTCAGATGGGTTGTTTATTATAAATTTACTTTGATATCGAAAAACTAGTGAATGAAAGTCAAAAACATGAAACTAATAACGGCTAAGCATGTAGTGAAAAGGACAAACTGGCATCTCACTCAGATGCTTCAGTACACACTGTAATGTGTAGCCATATCTGCACTTTCATTTAAACAAGCTGAAATTCATCTTTAAGTGCAAAAGGACCAGAAGGAATTGTGATCATGCATAACAGACGATTTAGAGATGATCAGGGTTTTAGTTTGAACCCCCGACACAGTGAAATGTGTTATGTAGCTATTTTGAAGAATTCCCTGATCATACTGGTTGTTCTGAACCTATGAACTATGAGAGCTTGCCCAGTTGGCACAGCCTTTCTCTTTAGAAGATTATACTTTTAGTTGGCAGAAAGACTTATCACCCAAAAGAAAAGTTTAGCCTAATCTGAAGGAAAGGCAATCCAGAGACTGCTCCACATAGGGATCTATCCCATCTCCCCAAACTCAGACACTATTGCTGATGTCAAGAAGTGCTTGCTGTCCCCTGAGAAGCTCTGCCAGAGCCTGATCAATATAGAAGTGGGAGCTCTCAGCCAACTATTGGCCTGAGCACAGGGACCCCAATGGAGGAGTTAGGGGAGGGACTAGGGGCTGTAGGGGTTTGCAACCTCATAGGAAGAACAACAAAATCAACCAACCAGACCTCCCAGAGCTCCCAGGGACTAAATCACCAACCAACGAGTACACATGGAAGGACCCATGGCTCCAGATGCATATGTATCAGAGGATGGCCTTGTCTGGCATCAATGGGAGGGGAAGCCCTTGGTCCTGTGGAAGCTAGATGACCCAGTATAGAGTAATGCTAGGTTGGTGAGGCAGGAGTGGGAGCGTGGTTAGAGGAACAGCTTCATAGAAGCAGGTGCAGTGGGGATGGGATAGGGGGTTTACAGAGGGGAAACCAGGAAGGGGAATAACAAAATGTTAATAAGTAAAATACCCCCCCCCCAAAAAATGCTGCCTGTTTGTTCACTGCCCAGGATCGTAAGTGTATTAGCTCCATGTGAGAACACCACCAGTCCTCCCAAAGATCAAATCAGGAAACTCAAAGTTCTTCACATATAAACAAATTTATTGAGTTAAAAACACAGTTTGTTTCAGTCTATTTAGAGTTTTATATGTCTTCTGTGGAATGTAAGCTAGTTTTTTGCCATGAGTATCCTCTGTATATGATCCTGGGGTCTCTGGTATTCTGATAGCATCCTTGGTATCATGGCAACTATACTATAGAGGATTAAAATAGGAAACAAAACCTGAGAACTTTACAGACACTTTTCATGTTTGGATGAGCAGGAGGGGATCCTATCAGAATCACAGTTTTAAAGGAGAAATAACGAGAGTTTGAGTTACCAAGATTCGAACTGCTATATGTTTTAAGATAATTCCCTAAAATATTTCTATTTTATTTTAGTCAACAACTAATGACCATGGGACCTGTCCTGGAGTACTTTATATACCCAATACTTTTTTTTTTTGAGAAAACCAATTTTTTGTCTGTCTTTTTCATGATAACTACAGAGACTCTTATAATTAAAATAATAATTTGGGGTTTGTATACAGCTTCAGAGTTTTAGTCCATTATCCTCATGGTGGATATCATGGCAACACATAGGCTGACAAGGTAGCTGAAAGTCCTACATCTGAATCAGAAGGCAGCAGGAAAACTAAGAGTCAGTGAACCTGACTTGTGTTTAAGAAATCTTAAAGACCACCCCCATGTCACCCTTCCTTCCACAAGTCCATGTCTACTTCAACAAGTCACTACCTTCTAATCCGTCCCAAGTAGTGCCACGAGATGGAGACTAAGTAAGCATTCTAATATATAAACCTATGGGGAACATTCTAATTCAGTCACCACACTATTGCAGGAAATAGCAATTGCGAGTAGTTTCTTGGTAATTTTTGTGACTTGGTGTCTATTTCTCCATCTCACTGCTCAAATGTTGTCTGCTTTGAACCAGAGCAGATGTGGTACACGCTGTTATAGAATATCTGATAGCAAATGTTCTCACCCATGTAAATGTGGCAAAATAGGCCCTATTAATTTTATAATTCATGAATGTTTGAGGCTGAAGAGCTAAAAATAAGTTTTGAAACAAAATATTCTCTTAGTGATTTGGCTGTTGTTCACACATTTCTGTGTAGGGAGGAGAAAAATTTGGTTTTATTAAATTTTTAATAAATTATTTTTTATGTACATTCCAAATGTTGACCCCCCTCCCCATGCTCTTCACCCCACTCCACCCCTTTCGTCTTTTAGAGGGTGCTCCCTTCTCAACTACCCGGAAGGCATCCACCTTCTCTGGGGCATCCAGTCTTTACAGGATTATGCACACACTCTCCCACTACGGCCAGACAAAGTAGTCCTCTGATACATGTATGCCAGTGGCTTCATTCCAGCCCCTGTATGCTCTTTGGTTGGTGGCTTAGTCTCCGGGAGCTCCCTGAGGTCCAGCTTAGTTGACACTGTTGGTCTTCCTATGGGGTTGCAATCCCCTTCAGCTCCTTCAGCTCTTCCTCTAACTCTTCCATACGGATCCTGATCTCAGTCCAATGGTTAGATGTAAGTATGTGCTCCTGTCTTAGTCAGCTTTGATAGAGCCTCTCAGAGGACAGCCATGCTAGGTACCTATCTGCAAGCACAACATAGCATCAGTAATGGTGTCATGGTTATTCTGAAGACTGTTCAAAGAAAATGTGTGTGTGTGTTTTTTTAAAAGAAATTAATCTTTTAGTATAGAAAACGTAGAGTTACATAGACATCATCTCTCCCCTGCTGCCATTTCTTAAATGAAGTACACATGAAACAATTACAGTAGTCAATGCAAATGAAGACTGTGAATGGTGTCTCACCTTAAAGCCTCTGATAGTCAAAACTCTGTCATTCATAAAGAAACTAAAATCATGAGAATAGTTACATTTTGTTTTTCCACATTGAATGACTCTCAGCATGGATAAATCTGCCCATAGGTATGTAAGTTAGTTATTAGTCTTTGAGATCTCCAGGAGCCTTATAAAGGACACAAGTATACCTTTATGGGAAAGATTTATACAGTCCATTCCATAGAAGTTTAAAATTCTATGGAGGCTAATTAATGCCTGTTTCTTCATTAATGTGCGTAATCATGTAGATTTCTGTCTATTAAATGGCAGCCTTCTATACATTTTTGGAAATTGTGTATTATTAAAAAAAATTTCTTGAAAGTTATTTTGAAATGTAGAAGTTAATGGGACAATCATTTCATACAGTTACATGGAAATAATTCTGCTCATATACTATTTGAATGATTAAAAGGTAAAAAGATATAATTCTTTAATACTGTTCTACACACCAAACCTATTCTATATGAATTTGCAATGGTTACTGTAAATCATAAAGCTATACTGAGGGTCTATTATGTATAATATTTAGATTAAATAGCAGAAAATAGCTGATTATTGATACAAAACCTAAATGAGAATAAAGAGCTCCAGTGACTAAACTGGTCAATGAAACCCTTATAAGAAGAGCACAGTGGAACTCAATAGGGCATAGCCGACACACACCAAAAAGGTATTAGGCAAGATATACACCAGGAAAATTAAATAATTTCTTTTTTTTTTTTTAATATATTTTTTTTCTTTTTCAAGACAGGGCTTCTCTGTGTAGCCATGGCTGTCCTAGAACTCACTCTGTAGACCAAGCTGGCCTAGAACTCAGAAATCCGCCTGTCTCTGCCTCCCAAGTCCTGGGATTAAAGGTGTGCACCACCACTGCCCAGCAATAATTTCTTTAAATTTGAAGCTCATTGGAGAAGCTGTCATCACAAAATGATCTATAATAATGCTAATGTTTTGAGAACCTATGCTTTATGGAAATGTCAGAGCATCTGCTAGACTTGCCCTGACATGAATTAAAATTGAATTTTTATGGTAATATTTACAGTGTGCCTCTCAGAGAACTTTTCACTTTCATGGCAAATTGCCTAATATGTCCTATTTTTTTTTATTTAAATTTTTACTTATTCACTTTACATCCCCTCACTGCCCCCCTTCCGATTCCACCCAACAGCAATCCTTTTCCCACCCCTTCCCATTCTCCTCTGTACTGGTGGGGGTCCCTCTGTGTATCCCCTAACATTTGCACTTCAAGTCTCTGCAAATCTAAACACTTCAGCTTTCACTGAGGCCAGACAGGGTTAATTTTAAAAGGAAATTGTGCTTAAACCAGGAAACAAGCTTATAGCATGTGTCTCACAGTAACGAAAGTCAGAACATTAAATATTTTCAATGTCATATAGAATACCAAATGTGGATTAAGGCTTCAGATGAAACCACAAAATCAAGTAATTCCCTAGCATGCATGGTCAAGTATTTTTATTGAAAATATGCTGGACAAAGGCAGGTGAGATGGTTCAGAATACAGATGTATCTATCATCCAAACTGATGACCTGAATTTGATAGCCCAGGACATATAAAGAGGTAGGTTAGCCTATTTAAAATAATCTATGGAGAATCTGGGAGCTGAAGAGCTTTTATGGCTTGCCACTGTGTTATGTTATTAGAGTGCAGAGTAACCCTGGAAACTGTGTTTAGTGTGACAGAACTCTGCTTCCATGAGGAGATATATACTTTCAATCAGAGCAGATGCCCAGACCATACTATATTACAAACATTCATTATAGGTGGTACAAATATATGGACAAATATATGCATATGTATGTGTGTATATATATATATACATAAATTGGAACAAAATAAACTGACTAAACATGCTTATAATTTCAATTTTTTATTTCTTTGGTATGTGAGTAGGCATGAGTGAGTTGTTTTCTATTTTAAGACAGTACAGAAAGTGTCTTTTTTATGCACGATGAGTGGCATTGTAAAAACTTTATTTATAAGTTATTTTTACCTTAATAAATCACTTGCAATTTTTTTAAAATCAAGGTTTATGTCACTTGTTAAACAAATAAGTTTTGATTTAGATTTCAAAGATTTCACTTTTCCATACTTTGACAAATAAAAAACAAGAGAGTTCACAATATGTGCTTGATATACAAGCCAAATATTAAGTGGACTTTGGGAGCCCAGACAAGAGAGTCCTCTGCTACATATGTGCCAAAGGCCACAGACCAGCCCATGTATGCTCTTTGGTTAGTGAGTTGGTCTCTGGGAGGTCACAGGTGTCTAGGTTAGTTGCTACTCTTGGTGTTCCTATGGGATTGTTATCCCCTTCAGTTCTTTCACTCCTTTTCCTGACTATTCTGTAGGGGTCCCTGATCTCAGTGCAATGATTGGCTGTAAGTATCTGCATCTACTTCACTCAGCTCCTGATAGAGCCTCTCAGAGGAAAGACATGCTAGTCTCCTTTCTGAAAGCACAGCACAGCATCAGTAATACTATCAGTGTTGGGTGCCCATCCAAGGGATTGATCCCAAGTTGGGAAAGTCACTGGATGGCCTTTCCTTAAATCTCTGTTCCATTTTTGTCACTTCATTTATTTTAGATAGAACAATGGTTCAAGAATTTTGGAAGTAGGTTGGTGATCCTATCTCATCACTGGGGTGGGATTTCTGTCTACTGCAGGTAGTCTCTTCACATTCTATCTCCCCAGTGTTTTGCATTTTGGCTAAGGTCAACCCACTTGAGTCCTGGGAGCCTCCCACCACCAAGGTTTCTGGGACTTACTAAAGATTCCCCACTCCCTCAGCTACACATTTCTATTCATTCTCTCGACCCTCTGTGCTTCTATCCTGTCTCCCCCTATACTCAATCAATCACTCCCCAATCACTTTCCCATTCTGGTGCCTCCTTCACTCTGTCCCCATGATTATTTTTCTCCCCCTTCTAAATGGGATTGAAGCCCCTTCATTTGGGGCTTCCTGCTTGTTAAACTTCTTTGGGTCTGTAGTTTGTAACATGGGTATTCTGTACTTTGTGCCTAATATCCATTTATCAGTGAGTACATACCATACATGTCCTTTTGGGTCTGGATTACTTCACTCAGGATGATATTTTCAAGATCCACCCATTTGCCTGCAAATTTCATGATGTCCTCGTTTTTAATACCTAAATAGTATTCCATTGTAAAAATAAACCACATTTTCTGTATCAATTCTTTGGTGGAGGGACATCTGGGTTGTGTCTGTCTTCTGGCTATTAAGAATGAGGCTCTTAGGAAGGATGTGGATTTAAGAAAGGATGAGCATTTGGGTATAGTAGAAGTTGGAGAGGATCTGGCAAGAGCTGGGTGAGGGGAAGCTCGAATCAGACTATGGTGTATGAAACATCAACTTTTAAAAAACACACAGAAAGAAAAGAGAAAGAAAAATAATCCCCTTCCAGTTGCTACTGACCACTGACTGTATGTAGCTTTTCCTTCAGAGATGAGGCTTTGTCAGATTTTCTCCAACTATATCAGCATGTCAAAGGTCATTTAACTATTCGTTTTTTGTTTGTTAGTTTTTGTTTTGTTTTGTTTTTGTTTTTGTTTTGTTTTCTTTTTCACACTCAGCCCTCTGCCCTCTGGGTTATATTTCTTTTCTTCCATACTTTATTTACATTTCAAATGTTTCCCCCTTTCCAGATCTCCCCTTTGGAACCTCCCTATTCCCTCCCTCCTCCCCTAGCCACTATGAGGGTATTCCCCCACCAACCCACACACCCACTCTTTTCTTCCCTCCTTGGTATTCTCCTATACTGGGGGATCTAACACCCTCAGGCCCAAGGCCCTCTGCTCCCCCTGATTGCAAACAAGACCCTCTTCTGCCATATATGTGGCCAGCACCATGGGTCCCTCCATGTGTATTCTTTGGTTGGTGATCCAGTCTCCGGGAGCATTGGGGGTCAGGCCAGTTACTACTGTTGCTCCCTCCCTGTGGCTGCAAACTCCCTCAGCTTCTTCATCCTTCATCTCCACATCCTCCATCTGGGACCTCACACTCAGTCCAAAGGTTGCTGTGAAGTGACTCTTGAGTATTCTGAACTTTTGGGCTAATAACCACTTATCAGTGAGTACATACCGTGTTCATGTGTTCATTCTTTTGTGACTGTGTTACCTAGATCAGGATGATATTTTCAAGTTCCATCCATTTGTCTGCGAATTTCATGAAGTCATTGTTTTTAATAGCTGAGTAGTATTCCATTGTGTAAATGTACCACATTTATTCGTATCTTCTTTAGGCAACCATACAATTGTCATTTCATGGATAAAACTTTCCAGTGATGTTTAATGGTGCTATCCTGTTGCAGTTATTATGAAGCTATTTCTTACAATCTTAGCTACTTACCCGAGTCTTAGGTAAAAGCCTGAGTTGGAGATGAGAGGGATATGGCAGAGGGTGAGAGAGGTAGCACTGGGGGGGGGAGAGAGAGAGAGAGAGAGAGAGAGAGAGAGAGAGAGAGAGAGAGAGAAGCACAGAGACAGACACAGACACAGAGACAGACAGAGAAACATAGACAGAGAGAGAAAGAGAGAAAATAAATAAAATTTATTAGTAAAATGGAAACCTCTTGGGGCTGGAGAGATGGCTCAGTGATTAAGAGCACTGACGGTTCTTCCAGAGGTCCTGAGTTCAATTCTCAACAACCACATGATGGATCACAACCATATGTAATGGGATCTGATGCCCTCTTCTTGTGTGTTTGAAGACAGCTACAGTGTATTCACATAAATAAAATAAATAAATCTTTCTTTAAAAATATATACACTTTGTTTTTAAAAAATGAAACAATAAACCACATAAGCATAGTGCTATATTAATAACTTTTTATACATTTTGGTAACATATCACTGCACTGGTCCATGTTTTGTTTTGTTTTGTTTTGATACTTTACTTACATTTCAAATGTTTTCCCCTTTCCAGGTCTCCCCTTTGGAACCCCCCTATACCATTCACCTTCCCCCTGACTTTATGAGGGTATTTCCCCACCCACCCACTCTCATCTATCCTCCTTGGCATTCCCCTGTACTGGGGCATCTAACACCATCAGGCTCAAGGGCCTCTCTTCCCACTGATGGCCAACAAGGCCCTCCTCTGCCACATATATGGCCAGAACCATGGGGCCCTCCATGTTTATTCTTTGGTTGGTGGTCCAGTTTCCAGGAGCACCGGGAGCCTGACCAATTGACACTGTTGCTCCCTTCATGGGGTTGCGAACTCCCTCAGCTCCTTCAGTCCCTTCTCCAACTCCTCTATCCGAGACCCCATGCTTTTGTACTGTATTTTCTTCCAAATTAACAAGGTGACATGTTAATTAAATACATACCTGAGATTTAAATTTAGACAAGAATTACTTTCTTCACATTATGTTTGCAAATGTTATACCTTCAAATATTCAGATATATTTAGCTTAGATACAAATTGGCCTGGATAGATTGCTCGATTCATAAAGTGATTGTTATGAAAGCATAGAAAGCTGAACTTGACCCTCAGAAACACCGTGAAGCAGACGGTTATGATACCATGTGATGGCAATCTCAACCTTTGGGAAGGGAGACAGCCACACACTTGTTTCTCACTGAATTCAAATCAATGAAAAGTTCCCATTCTAAAAGACAACTGCTATTCAAAACAATTGAGGTGGATAAAAAGCCAGGTAAGTGTTCATACCTGGTTTCACATTCTTATATAGACATGAACACTCATTCATATGTTACACACACATATACCCACTCAATGGAATGCATAACATATGCACACATTTATACGTTAGATATATTTCTATCCATTAGCCATATAATGTATTATATGTTTGCATAAATTTGTCTTGGGTGTCTTTTCTTTGGTAGGTAATATGCTGTATACTAATGATTACCAGGAATTCACAGTGCTTTCTCTGGAATGATATATCATGTATATACATCTTATATTTGAATTCATCTATTCAATACTTTTAATACCTAAATAAAAAATAGTTATATAAATTGTTCTCTTATTTGAAGCACAAAAATATCATCCACTCATTCATTGGAGACACATGTACTTTCAGCTATTTTTTTTTTTATTTTTAAGGGTTTATTTTATTGGTGGAACAAATACAGTGCAAGTATATGTACTTTGTTTCAAGAGGTCAAAAGGCAGAACAGCCAACTTGTTACATGGGTGCTGGAATCTGAATTTGATTCCTTATGATTGTTCATCACATGCTCTTAAGTTCTGGGTCATCTACTTAGCCCCACACCTATGTTTCATGAATATTTTTCATATGTAACCCATAGAACTCAAAAAACATAAAAGTTGCAGACATACAGGGTTGAATATAATATTATTTTTTAATAATATTATAATATTAAATAATATTTAATAAATTATAATGTAAATATAATATTATATTTTTAATAATAATATTATTTTAAAAAATATTTAAATGGATCAACAAATTAGTAAGACTGATAGCCATGTTTTTAGGCAGCTGAGATTTAAATACAAACTTCTCTTTGACTTAATTGTACAATGACCTTATAAATTGCCTATAAATGTGCATTTTTTCACCATGAAAAATCCAACATGCTTTTCAAAGTCTGAAATCCTGGGTAAACACTCTTTCATAGCCTAAGATGCCCTTGCCATATGGTAAGTGCACATGTTTCCAAAGGAGCAAATGCTCTGTCAGGGAGTCTCGCTGGTGTTTTGATTGGATTGCTCTATTATCTGAACATGTCTGCCAAAGTAGAGCACCTGCATAACGGTGTTTAAAAGCTGCCAGGCTGCCACAGTGAAGGGACACAGTGTACATGCTGACAAGGTGCCTGTCATTCTAAGATCTGTTGAGCAGACTGTGAGAGATGTCTGCAAAATTGTTACCTCAAAGTCAAACCGATGCACACTGACAAACTTGTGTCCTTAAGAGTACAAATGAACTCACCCCAGATGTGCAGCAATGAATTGTCAAGGGTTTTTTCCTACAACACAAAGAATTAAAATGCATGCTCTTTAATAGTTTACTTAGAATCCTAGATTTCTCAAGCTAATTGAATATTACTATAATATGTTCATAGGAAACTTGAGAGTTTATATTTTAATAAATATGAAACTATAAGTAAAATTTAAGAAACAAGTCCCTAGAGATGTATTTATTTGTTATTCTTTAAATCTGCACAATTACATTTTATGAGAATCATAAAAGTTTGCATTATATTAAATCTAAAGTAAAACAGTATCTTTAAATTATTTTAGTCTTAATATTATACTTTCTATTAATCATGAATAAAAATAGAATTAATATGTCTGTACCAATTTATGAGGTTTTATTGATAAAATTTATACTTGCATTTAATTTTGAACTCCATTGTTCTTCATACATCACTTATATATCCTGGAAAAAAGAATCCTTATAATATATAATTGTTTTATTGTTTAGCATATAAATAGTAAACTCAAACTTTAGAATAATATTACCCAAATCTTATTTAATAACTGACAGGCTCAGATATGAGTTCTCTTTTACTATTCCCAAACTAAACCATTAAAAACATCTTACACATAACATCTCTGATGCTGTGTCTATCCTTTTTATTATAAAAATTGTTATAAAATATTTTTTAGTTTTTTACAAGATAACAACCAAATAACCAGAGAAAGAAATTTCTAAGACTCTCTAATTCAATTATATCATAAAAAACTCATTGCGTACTTCAAAAATAAATTAACTCAAGATGTTACTCAAATCTCCATCTGCTCTATTGCCTTAAATGCATTCCATGGGACCTGTACAACTTCAAATGATTTTCCATCAGAAGCCAAGGGCTGTTTCTTGATGTTCGACTTTGTTTCAGAAACGACCTCATAAACTCTTTGATGATTTTTTTCTTTTTCTACACTCTATTCCTTCCTGTATGGAAGGGAAATATGCTATAAAATGCTTTTACCTGCTGTCTTTTATGTAAATTACTTTTGATTGCAGTTTGGAACTTTTAGAGAAATGAAGCTTGCCTTCTCAAAGCAAGCAGATACTTGTGCAAGAACAAGTAAAATGACTGAAAATTGTTTCTCCTATTATCTTCTTCCATTTTATCATATTGGAAGATGTCTGCTACTTTGTACAAAAGATACATTGTTTAAAATGTTTTAAGTGCTCTTCCCAAAATGATATCAGCAAATAAACCAGGAAAAGATCATTGGAACTCATACGTAAAATTGTCTAAATAAGGGTAACCCCATTCCTTACAGAATTTGCGATTGTTTTGAATATATCTTAGTGTAAAGGCATCACTTAAGTTATTTTGTTTAAATTCTTCTTGAAGATTTTAGTGAACAAAATCAGGCAGTGAATAAAAAATATATTCTTTGTGCTAAGCTAAAAGGACAGTGTGTGTGACAGTCTGAGATAATGATACAGTATATCATCACCCAAAATGAAGAGACTGAGTAAGGATAATAGGACCAAGAAAGGCAAGGGGAAACTAACACAGTAACTCTGTCTTTCTGTGAGTGTCTCAGTCTCTGTGTGTCTCTGTACCTCTGTGTCTCTCCTTTTATCTGTTTTTCCATGTTCCCCTAATACAAGCTAAGAATGAAACCAAACCACACCAACAGATTCTTGTAATTTAAAACAAGGCTATAATATATGCATTGAAGGAGTTTTACAGAAACACATTTCATGGGTTTTTAAGTATCTTCTACAAATTAAACTAGTGACTGACATACATGGGTTTAATTGATATGCTAAATGATACCTTAGAAGTTCACACAGATAAAATATAAGATGAAAGAGATTAAAAGTATAAGAAGCACAGACACTTTAATTATGTTTTAAAAAGTCAGAGGAGATAAGAACTATAGTGAAAAATAAATGTGGTTTTCTTGTTCATTATTTTGTTCTTTTTTTCCTTTGATAAAAGTCAGTGAATGAGAGGTTATAATATAGTCAACAAATACAATTTCCCTAACTTAAAAATGTTTTTTACTATGAATATGTAACACTGAATAATCAAAGGAGACATCCAGAGTGGCAAATACTTGTCGCTTTCTGAAGCTACTATGATAAAATTCTATTAATAGTAGTCTGCCTGTTTTATAATAAATATAAACAAAAGTTAAGACATCGAACAATCAGGACTGAGAAGTGGTTAAGAACAGTGATTGCTCTTCTAGAGGACTCAATTTTTATCCCTAGTAACCTCATGGTGACTCACAGCTATCTATAATTCCAGTCCCACAGAACCCAATGCCTTCTTCTCTTAGCCTCTGTGGGTTCTGCACTCACATTTAAAGCAAACATACTTGTCAGCCAAATTTATGTGCACATAAAATTAAATGTTAAAAAGGGAATGAGCATTATAACCTTTTCATTTTTTTCTTCTTCTGTTGCTCCTCCCATATTTTTTGAAATCTATTATTTTTACAATTATTGTATTCACTTTTTTTCTTGTGTATTTTGATTATTTTTCAGTGTCATATGTAGATATAATATTCTTTGGCTAAGACTACCTCAATTTCGGCCCCTAAGTCCCCTCCTATCCCCTCTACCTCTCTTGCCACCAAAGTTCACATGCTTCTCTTTTAAGTATGTAGTATCTTCAGTAGCAATACCCATAAAGTTTCACCAACATTACTGCCTAAATATGAGCTAAATGAAGATGGTACCAACAGTCATGAGGAACTAAGGGAGGAAAACCTCATGAAGACTCAACCCTCAAGCTGATACAAAGAACTAAAGATGACTGAGTAAAGATGAGAATGAAAGATATGATTGTCCCAAAAAAGAGGGAAAATAAAAACAGTTGTGCAATGACCAACAGTTGTCTAATAATAAGCACTTGTCCCTGAATATGCAAGTAACCTTGTGTTAGAGCAACTAGATATATTTTCGAGCATATATGTATATACATGTGTATATGTATATGATGTATATGTATATGTACACACATATATGTACATACTAACAGTTAATAACAAATGAGATCCTAACTTTGAAGGAAAACAAGTAAAAGCAAAGCATATGATAGGATTTGGAGGAGGAAATGAGAAAGGAGAAACATAATAAAATTTCAACGTCAAAAATAAATGAACAACAAAAAATACTGACTCACATTTAGTGACGCTTTTATATCCATAAACACGTGGACATATTTCAGCTTTCTTTATCTTATCCAGGTATTGTATATGTTGTATATCATAATAATAGGATTAGGTTCTCCCTTAGCACTGGAGATCTAGCCAGCCATATGATTTTACTAAGTAAGCAATACCAAACATGTGTTCAATCTTGTAAGAAGTGCTTAACTAAGCATAGGAAGTAGATGGTTAGTACAGTAACAAGCATGCCATGACTAAATCAGTGAACATATATTGCCAGTTCAGTTGTGGATCCCCTGCCGAGTAAGATTTTTCTATGGTTTTCCTTCCCTGGTAGTACGCAAAAAACATCTCAAGTTTCATGAATGATTTTCATTAGCAATGAAGCTTCTAAGTCAGTACTAGACCAATAGATTGATGGAGGTCACTCATAATCATTAAGGCTCTCTTCACAATAGACAGTATATAGAAACAGCATATATGACCATCAACTGAGAAATGTATAATAAAAATGCATAAAAATATGTAAGTTAAAATATTATACAGGTATAAAGAAAAAATAATGTCTGTTTGATAGAAAATGAATGAAGTTATAAAAAATCATTCTCAGGAAGATAAGATAGACACAGAAGACAAACAACAAATGTTCACTCATATATAAATGCTATACTTTGTTCTTTACATGTATATTTAAATTCCAATTTGGATAAAAGTCAGAAAACCAGTGAAGGGCCATTGTAAGTTGGTTTAATTTTAAAAGAAAAGAATTAGAAAACAGATTTAATGATGAGAGAAATGGAAATAATTATTTAAAATGTGTTACATGAGCAGAGAGCAGAGTAGCGAATCAGAGGAGGAATCCCTGGCAAACAATACCTATTTTAAATGACAGGTGGAAACATGCTTCCTCAAATACATGTGTATGCACATAGAAAACGAATCCTTTGTGCTACAGATTTATAGTTCTTATGAATTTGAGAAATGTGTATTTCTTCTTAAACAGTTTTCTTCATTTTCTTCAGAGAAGATAGGTGTCTCCATTGCCAGTTGGAGTTCCAAGATTTTTGCAAGCTAATCAAAGGCTTCAAGAAGCACGCATACACAGTTGACAGCCAAGGGTTTGACTGGAAAAAAGAAAGAAGCAGTAGTAGGCAGATACACTGCAAGACAGCAGTTGGCTCAGGTAGGAGGGCACCCAATTCAGAAGCATTCCCACTTTCTTTAAAGTCCAGGGTGAGGGAGGAGCTCAGGGAAGGGACCAAGGGTATCATATTCTGGATCAACAAATGGGCTTGTGTGTAATTTTAGACAAGCTGTGCTTCTGTGAGCTTTCCTACCATAAGTTTAAGCATTTCAAAGCATCATGTGTATGTATTAGTTGGTAAAAATGGGAGGATTCCCTGACAGATTACTTCAAAGATAAATAGGCAAAGCTGAACTTGATTATTTCCCTTTCTAACATAAAATACTTGACCAAAAATTACCCTTAAGATGGACCATAATAGCTTGCACATCTATATACTCATATAAAGACACAAAAAAGGTGGTGATACATTATTAAAACTAAAAAGAATATTTTAACTGACTTCTGTAAAAAATGTATAATAAAGTTAATAAAGCTCAAGCAAGACTTAGAAAAGACAAAACACTGACCAGTAGTATTTTAAAAACTGAGGAAGAATAAATATGAAGACATGATTGACATTACAGGGACTAAACTCCAGTACTTCTGGGCAGGCCCTAGTACATGAAAATAAGGAATATTCAGTGGGTCTCTCTCTCTCTCTCTCTCTCTCTCTCTCTCTCTCTCTCTCTCATACACACACACATACACTATGTGTTAGATATAGGACATAAAGGAATACTTTAATTAGGGAACAGCATGAGAAGGGAAGTTATACAAAAACAGAGTGCTCATATTGAAATCCTAGTTCCTTTTAAATAAATGCACAAAACATTATATGATAGAGTCACATAGAATGCTAAAGGAAACACAATGTTGCAAAATTATCCAAAGATATCTGAAAACATAGTGACAATAGACATGTTAAAAACTAAAATTAGAGCAACACACAAAAAAATCTAAATTTTGTTTCCAATATCTTTATGTAAAATGTAATTATATTCTTAAGTCTTTCTGGGAGGACTTTATGGTATAACTCATAAAAGAAGAAGAAACAAACTTCAATTTTATCTTACATGAAGGTTTGAATAGAAAATCCTGAAGAATATACAGTGAATTGTTAAAGAGTGATTCTATATATTCATGTTCAAAGGAGCAATTACATAATAAAATGTTGCATGTCCCAAACCCATAAACACAAAATGGTAAGTACAACACAAGCAAAGCCATTTCTTTCAAGAGTACACAAGGAAATCAAGTATGCCTTTAGAAGCTGGAGACAAACACCAGTTAGAAAACTCAAATCTCTTCATATACTATTCCTTAAATTGCTTATAGATTATATTGTCTATAATGTTAAAAAATAAGAAGAGTAAATTTGTGGAACTCATGATTGACTTCAATTATTCTGAAATAACGTGTTACTGATAACAGAGTGTCATATAGAGCAGCAGAACTAGATAAGAGTTTTGAAATTCATCTACATCCATCTGATCAATAATTTTTAACAAACATACCCATGACTGTGATATTAAACATCAATGAATTTTGAACATAAAGGGACTGAAAATTTGAATTATGTATGGAATAAAATTATTATTGAAATTATCTTAAATTATGTCAAAAAATAAATCTCAATATTTTTTGTTATATATCAAAATCTGCTTCTTACATTATAAAACTTGAAGAAAATTGCCTTTGTTATTTTCGTTGTTTTGGGTATTATCAATAGATATTCTTAATAAAATATATAATCAAACTGTCTTTTCTTTTAAAAAGAGCTCTTCCTATTATAAGCTTGAAAGTAATTATGACTATGGTTTCATACAACTACAATTACACATACAATGGTAATTTTATTTAGTATTTATGGTTTCTAAACACTTTCTGTATAACATAGTCTGTCTCACTGATACCATTTGCATAGCACTTCAACTTTTGCTATAAGAGAAAAAAAAACAAGGTAAGCAGTTTTTTTCTCGTATATCCTTTTTGGGAATAATGAGGGTAATATATACTAATTTAAAATGTTGAAGAAACTTATGATTTTTACTATTATTAATAGACATCTTGATAAATTCAATTGTATTACCCACTGACTGACAACATTCCACATCCAAATACATATTTTTCTTTCTTTTTCTAAAATTTTTTCTTTCTTTTTTTAATTAATCATTTTATTCATTTACAGTTCAAATGATATCCCCCTTCCTGGTTACCTGTTCAACAGCCATGTTATATATGACAGACACGTACACACAGAATTCAACCATTTATTTGTAGATGAATGACTTCATCTAGATAGTAGTATACTCATAAAAGTAAATATATTTACTTAGCTAAAGACATGCAGTCTCAGAATCCAATTCCAAAACAGGATGGCTGAAATATATATTTCTCAAATATCTAAGAGGTTAAAAAGATGTCTTAGCACTTAGAAGCACATAGTGCTCTTAAGAGGAACCAACTTCAAATTATAGAACTCAAGTCAGATGACTCATAACTACATACAACTTTGACTCTAGGACATCCAACAAAGCCTTTTGACTTCTCTGGGTACCTACACACATGGCATCACACATACCACACACACAAACACAAACAAACACATACACACACACACATACAACACACACACAAATAAATATTTTTAAAAACATTATCTGAGAGCATGATTTTGCTTTGACCAGTAAAATGATTTACGAGAATAAATTTTACTTCTGTAGAGTATTTTAGTCATTTTGCTGCATACATCTTGATTGCTGACATCTTCCTTTAGTAGGTCAGGATTACCAATGAATATACTTGACTCCAACATTTCCCTTTATTATTTCAATATTATTTTATATGATTATTGTACATTAATGAAGACAATGAGAATTAATAATAAGAGCAATCACATATGAGTAATTTTGTTTTGTGATATTTGTCATTTTGATATTTGTCAAAATTATAAACCTGTATAAATCTAAGATAATTGTTATAACAAAAATATAGATGTCTAAATCATAATGGAACCCAATAACCAAAATAATATCTGAAGAGTTTTAGGCTCTAAGTTTTTGTTCAGCATTAATACTATTTACAAATATGAGGCTGAAAACTCTCCCTACCTGAACCCAGGGCCACTGCATGAGTGGATTAGCATGTGAAATTATAAGGGTTTAACTATAGGAAATAGACTGAACATTTCACATTAATTTGTTTCTGAAATGAGGTTTACAGAATTCCCCAAGGCTGGTCTGGAACTTGCTATGCATACCAGGCTGGCCTTGAATTCATAGAAATCTGCCATGGATACTGGAGTTCCAGACATGGACATTGATGTATTTGTATTGTGTATATGGTATAAATGGTGTATGTGTAAGTTCACTTGTTGTAAAGTATACACCTCAAGGTAATCTGGTCTCTGCTTCTACCATTTAGTTCCTTGAGAATAAATTCAAAGACTTCTAGTCATGCTTGAACACACTAAGCATATTCCCAGACACACAAAGATATTTATTAGGTATGTTTTAATGTCTGGTAAATGCAGCAGGCCTTACAGAATTATAATCAATATGGTTGTAAATACCCCTTCAGGTGATAGAATACATTTTTTCAAACAAATTTAGATGCTAAATGTAATTAAAAAGAATGGGTAATCAGTTCACACAGTGTGGGTTTACAAAGAAAGACCACCTCTGAGGAATTTCATTCTCAATGTAAGCAAAATCTTAGCTAAAATGGGCATAGGAAGATGCCATCATTAATAGATGTGGAATAAATTACTTTAAATGTGTGTTATCACAATGGAAAATATGAGATATCCAGAGTGAAATCTGTCTCTCTTGCTGTTCTCTAGAAAGATGAAGAATGCTCTTTACAGAATGGTTTATTCATGTTTCTGCACATCATTGACTTCATGTGCTTTTTATAATTCCTAACAGTCTTAATAGCAGTAGTGTCAGAATATGCCACTTGCTTCATCCACATAGAGTTTAAACTAATACCCTTCTTCCTGTAGAAAATAAACACCTATCTCTTTCTCTCTCAAATAAGTCCACTAACTTGTCCACCAACAGCAAAGAGACCATTTCATTAAGGTCTTAACAGAACTTAAAGAAAAAAAAAAGTCTCAGTAGAAGGTTTAGATCAGAGTCATAAAGTATGCCTGTATTCTTAGTCCCTCCAAAAGTTCATTAAGTAATTAAATTTGTATACATACTCCACAGTACTGTGGGATTGTAGTCTCTTCTGTATAATAATGAAGATAAGGTAGCACACTCAGAGCTATAAATTATCCTTAGAATTCATATACAAAATATATATGTTGTTGCATTAAAAATACATTACAAATTTTAAAAACATAAAAGGGGGAATATTGGAACATCTGGAGAAAGAAGGGAAGGGGAGAAATAATATATATTACAACTATATAATACATTATATATTAATGTACTGGAAAGAAAGACAATGTGATTTAAACATTCAAAGTATACATGTTGCTTTATTATAACAAAACTAAACATGTACATCGAAGGTTTAATACTTTTATGCTTGACTTAAACAATATGTCTAATTCACTAATTTTTTTAACCATTTCATTGGTTCTTCGTAAAATTCATATCATACACTCCAATCGAGTTCATCTCACACTCCCTTCTTATCCATCCTCCACACTTGCTACCTCCCTCCAACAGAAAAAAATCTCATTGTGGAAGCTGTAATGAATCACAGTGGACCTCATAGTCTACCCTTTTGTCCACAGTTCTTTGCTGCAAACGTTCATTTGGTCATTGGTCTGGTATGAGGCCTCGGGATTCTGCTATACTATTAATACCAGAACCTCACTGGGAATTCTCTCTGACATTCTTTTGTTACCCTGTGCCATGAAGTGCTTTAATTTGGTATTTTTAGGACTGGCTTTTACACACACTTCAGCAGTTCATTGGAGGATTAGAGGTTGCATAGGAGAGGTATCCCTTGGGTTATGAAAACAGGAAAACTGTTGTGGTGGGTTGGTCTGATGATGCTTGTATTCTAATGCTAAATACTGGTTCCTTTAGATACAGTTGCCACTGATGAGCAGGGTGAGGCATATGAGTGATGCCTTAACCATCCTTCCCAATTTAATTGTTCAATCAGATATCTGAGAGCTCTTATAAAGCTTCCTTAGTCGACTCTAGGCCAATGTTCTTGTGGTGTTTTTGATCTCTGGAGCTCCTATAATCCCTCCTCCCCATCTCCTGTGGTATTATGTGAGCTCCGCATAGTTTTGATTTACAGTTAGCAAGATAATTTCAAGGATAAATTTTTATAAAGGCATTTGCATCATATCTCACTTTGACACTTTTATGTGTCTTTAGTGAACTGTATTATAATAACAGCATCTACTACTACCATCATCTAGATCTGTTGCTCAAATGTCAGTTATGAGTAGAACAGTTTCTACCAAGTCTTCATAGGTAAACTGGCTAAAAGATGGACTGTCAGAGGAGGCAGTCTGTGATGCAGCTAGAAGGGTTTAATTTCTCAACTCACACGAGTGTAACACTCACTATCAGACCTAACTTACAATCTGGGTGAGCTGACGAGCTCAGATTGTGGCAACTATATAATGCTTGCCCTTTCTGAGGCTATAAAGTAGAGCTAACAGAGAACATTCCTATTTCAGCAATGACTAAGAACAACCTGGTCAACTTCCAAACATTTTGTTGTGTACCTTTATAAATGGGACTATTCCATCAATAAGCCAAAAGTAAAACATGTTTTATAGCTGGATAGTCTCCATAATACTATACAGCTCATTCTTTACATCATTCTATAAAGCCAGGATCTTGCTCTAATGTAGGAACCAAAAAGATTTTGTGTGATTATATTTGTTTTTCAAAATAACTTGGGGATGAAAGTAAAATGACTTTCATAAACCCTTTATGTTCATCATGTCATGTTCTGGTTGACTCTGATGATGTCCATAATTGTGTGCCAATTTGGGATTAGCACACATAATTTTCCATGTGTTTGTACATTTTACCATGTATTGTATACTCACTGTGGTAACCTATGCATGATCAAATCAATCATATGTGCTATAAAAATCACACTGAATTCCAAAGTAAATTCCAAAAGAAATTTGTATTACGTTTATTATGGTAGATTTTTTATTTTAATTTTTATTATTACTATTTTTTTTTTAAGTTTTAGGAAAACACATGGGGCAAGTAAAGAAAAGGGCATACATTTGAGCTCGTTCAAAATTACAAGACAGAAAACAAGACCAAGTAGGACTAATCCCAGGGATGTACCATGTCACAATATATGAAAATCTATCTATGTAATCCTTCATATAGACAAACTGAAAGAAAAAAGTCACATGATCATCTCAATATATGTTGAAAAAACTTTAACAAAATCTAACACCCCTTCATATTAAAAGTCTTATAGAGATCAGGGATACAAGGTACATACCTAAATATAATCAAAGCAATATACAGTAAGCCCATAGTCAACATCAACGTAAATGGAGAGAGACTTAAAGCAATTCCACTAAGTATGAGTCAGAGAGAAACAAGAAAATTTGTGATAAATACCGATTAGGACAAATACACATAATAAAAATATTTGCTAATGCTATAAGATATGATTTTACAATTCTCATCTTATTTATGCTTAATAAAAGTATTTTCTATATTGCCAAATGTTACAAGGTATGATTTTTAAATTTTCACCCTAATGAATGATAAATGTTTTAAATAAATGAGTTTAACCTGATTCAACCAGTACACTGTGAATACACAGATTTAAAAAAAATCATGCTGACCCTATAAAGTTTTTAATACTGTCATATGTTTAAAGACAAAAGTTAGTGAACTAATACAAATGAAGTCCATAATTTTTCTCAATGAATTAGAGTTTGTAATATGATGGGTGCTAAATTATCACCATCATAACCAAAACAGCCCAAGTGTAAATATAAAAGTAATAATTTGCAAATAGTCTCATACTGAATATAGGCAATGTAGAATAAAATGTAAAACTATTTTTATTTATATGTGCTTGTTAATTTTTACAAAACTTTCTGTTCACCTGCTCAGTAATTCTTTCTGATGGAAAATGGCAAGCCAATTCAAAGAGAAACATTATATACTCCAGCATAGACATATTGCTGTCCATGGGTCAGCCTGAGCATCAGGAAACACTGGGACTTGGGTTTTAAGGGGGATATATGAGCAAAAGTTAAATGGCAATCAATAAAAATTCTGTTTTAATGGCATTTATCATCTATAAAATGTGCAAATTCAGAAAAATTGAGTTAGAACCTAATTTAAACTAATTCCACCTTATAATACAATTAACCTGATAAAAAAATGTCACATTAGAAGAAACATTGTAGAAATAGAACTAAGTACACCTTTGGGCCTTTAGCCATATTAAAACTTGCCTTTTTATAAATAGCATAAAAAGGAAGGCTTGTATGATAGGTGGGTTCCGGGACAAAGCATCATCTCCAGGGTCAGACCACAGAGCTGAAATAAGCTAATGGCAACATGGGAGAATTCACCAGCTCACCCATTTCCTTCATTCCTTGATCCAATGACGAGAAAACAAAAATTTCTTATCCTCTGAGAAGCTCATTTCCTTTTTATAAGGTAACATTTATTTAACAGGAACTACATAAAACACTAATTTTTGAACCCCAAAACAGATTTATCTGAAAATATGTCTTAATGTGTTGCCTATTACAATATCAAACATTTAAGTGCTGGATACCTATCACTTTTAAAGGATTTCTTCTTTCAAAAGATGATCCATATTTTCCCTACCTAAAAATCTATGAGTGATATTTGAATTTAGAGCCAATTTTCTAACATTCACAGTAAAAGGTGAAATCACAAGCTATCTCTTGAGTGATTTCCCAATTATTCATTAAACCTACTAGAGAAGCTATAGATGAATTCATCCTGAGGCAGAACAATTTTATTTTGAAAGCTAAGTGCCTCAGGAAAGTAGTAGTTTTGACCTTCATGCAAAGAAGCTTATTAAATACCTGCAGCATTCAGAACTAGGAGTGATCATTTTTCTCTCAGGATTACCCACTATGTCAAATAGCAAATAGTTTTGAAGTTCCTGGGTCACAATAATTATACCAATTTATGGTAAAATACTGCAGGAGCAGCAGAAGACAATGGTAACAAAATGATACAGACAAACACTCATCTACTGCTGCAAATGCAAAGAACTGAGCTTTAGAAACTGAATTCCAAGCTTTGAGACCCATGCAGCTCATATTTGTTTAACTATTTCACATCATTAGATTGCCCTGTAGGTAAGTCGTAATGGGTTATATTCTAAATGACTGATTTGGGAAGGGCTAGCACACTGGGGTTGGGGGGCTGCCATGCCTTGGCAGATGGTTCCCGGTTATGTAAAAATAACATACTGAGAAATACACAACAGTCAAACTGGTAAGAAAAATGTATCCACAACTTCTGCTTCACATCCTGACTTCGGGTTTCTAACTTGCGTCCCTCAGTTTAACCTCATAATTATTTATAATGGAATAAGGTCATTTTTCTCCTAATTGCTCCTATCTAAATCAGAAACTGTTACCAGGAGTTCGATAATACTGCTACATAGATTCTCATGTGTTTTTCTGATCATGGAAGACATTTGATCTTTAAGCTTGAAAAGCTATTGAGTAGTCATAGCGTTAGGCTTTTTTTTTTTTTTTTTTTCCTTCGAGACAAGCTTTCTCTGTGTCGCCCTGGCTGTACTGGAACTCACTCTGTAGACCAGGCTGGCCTAGAACTCAGAAATCCGCCTGCCTCTGCCTCCTGAGTGACGGGATTAAAGGCTTGCACCACTACTGCCCGGCTGCTTTAGGCCATCTTATGGGAACACAAAAACAATACAAATGCAAGATAATTGCATTGGAGCTCTCAAAGTAAATGGTTTATTATAATTGTCAAGCAAATATTATACTATTATTTTAAAAAACTTTTAAAGGATCAAGTACAGATGGTTAAAAACCAGTCTTTAGAACTGAAATTTGCTTTTATTCTTCATTTTTGTATTTATTCACTTTACATCCCGAGAGCAGCCACCTCCCCCTCCTTTCTTCCCTCAGAATCCCCTTACCCATTATCCTCTTCTCTTCTCCTCAAAGAAGGGGATGATGCCCCCCATGGGTAAGAACCTGCCCTGGCAAATCAAGTCACATCAGGACTAAGAACTTAACAAAACAGTCCAGCATGGGGAAGGGGATCCAAAGGTAGGTAACAGTCATAGACAACTCCTTCTCCAGTTGTTAGGGGATTCTCACGAAGACCCAGCTGTATCTCCGTTATAAATATTTAGGAGGGGTACGTCCAGCATATTGCATGCTCTTTGGTTGGTGGTTCAGTCTGTGAACCCCCATAGGCCCAAGATAGTTTACACTATAGGTCTTCTTGTGGTGTCCTTGACTTCTCTGGTTCCCTCAATCCTCTCCCTGACTCTTCCACAGGACTCCACAGGTTCTGCCTAATGTTTGGTTGTGGATCTGTTTCCATCAGCTGCTGGATGAAGTCTCTCGAATGACATTTATATTAGGCTCCTGTCTGCAAGCATATAGGAGCATCATTAATAGTGCCAGGCATTGGCTCTCTCTCATGGAGTGGGTCTCAAGTTTGACCAGTCTGGCCATTCTGTCAATCTCTGCTCCATTTTTATCCCTGTGCATCTTGTAGACAGAACAAATTTTGGGTCAAAGGTTTTATGCATTGGTTGGTTATAGGAAGTCCCGCATGGCTATAGTATGTGGCCACTTACTTGACATATGCCCAGCTGCTAGGAGTCTCAGCTAGGTTCACCCTCATAGACTCCTGGGATCATCCCCAGCCACCAGTTTCTCTCTTGTCCCAGAGATGCCCACGACAGATTTCTATTCTTCCTCTTAATCTTCTCCTGCCCCACTCCTGACATCTTATCTCATCTCTGTTTCTCTCCTTACCTGCTCCACCACCCAGTTACCTCCCTACATCCACCTTGATGTCTACTTTTTTTCCCTGTTTGAGATTCAAGCATCCCTTGGGCCCTCTAGGGTTGTTATCCTGTCTTTTAGGGCTAATGTCCAGTTAAAAGTGATTACCTACCATGCATGTCTTTGTGGGCCCGAGTTACCTCATTCACTCTCTTTCAAGGACAGATGTTTAAAAGTAAGTCTTTAGAACTAAAATTTGCTTTGCATGAATTACATTAATGATATACAGTTTGGATTTAAATCTGACAAATATGTTTATTAAGGTAATATCAGGTGGCTAAGCAACCTCACAGAATTTCAATAAATGGAAAATTATATTATTTTCTATGGATTTTACAAAGTAATTTTTAAAACTCTAAAATGATATTAATATATTAAGGAAATGATGCATAAATTACCAAAAGGTCCTACTCTCTGCATTTTCTCAGCTGAATCATTTATTTATTTATTTTTTGCTTAAAACTTATTATTATTTCTTTAAAGTAATAGGATTAAGTACAAAAAGGGAACACAAAACAAAACAAACAAACAAACCAAAAAACACCGAGAAGTTAGACGAGGCACTAGGAATATTTGTACCTGACCAGAACACTTCATTTGTTTTCCAAATGTCCTGATTCTGATCCCCATCAGCTGTAAGACAATGTTATTGATGCAATTATCCCTAGGGTATACAGTCCTGGAGAGAACCAATTGAACAGAATTTTTAGCAGGCATTCTATTATTTTATCTTTCCTTTTTAAAAAAAAAAAAAGGATATTTTCTTTATTTACATTTCAAATGTTATCCCCTTTCCTGGTTCCCTCCCACCAAAAATGAACCCCATCCCATCCCCCCTGCTTCTATGAGGGTGTTCCCCCACCCACCCACCCACACCCTCCTGCATCCCTACCTTCCGATTCCCGTACACTGGGACATCTATCGAATTGTCACAGGACCAAGGACCTCTCTTCACATTGATGCCTGACAAGGCCATCCTCTGCTACATATGTGACTGGGGCCATGGGTAGCTCCATGTGCACTACTTGGTTGGTGGTTTAGTCCCTGGGAGCTCTGGGTGTCTGGTTGGTTGATATGGTTGTTCTTCCTATGGGGTTGCAAACCCCTTCAGCTCCTTCAGTCCTTTTCCTACCTCCTCCATAGGGGACCCCACGCTCAGTGAAATCTACTAATGAAAATCTATTTGTGGAATTGTTCACGTTATTTTACAATATAAACTAGGTTGGGTTTTTAAGAACCATGAAAAAATACTCTTAAATTTATTTCATCAATTACAAATTGACTAAGAAAAAAAAAATAAAACACAACACATTTCCTTCTTCTTCTTTCTTGTTTTTTTTTTGTTTGTTTGTTTGTTTTGTTTTGTTTTTTCTAGACAGGGTTTCTCTGTGTAGCCCTGGCTTTCCTGGAACTCACTTTGTAGATCAGGCTGGTCTCGAACTCAGAAATCTGCCTGCCTCTGCCTCTGAAGTTCTGGGATTAATATAGTGTGCCACCACTGCCCGGCATACAAGAACACATTTCATAGTGTAGACACACCCCTGGCATCCTTTACCCTTTATTTATTAAAAAGAGTTTCTTTTCTCATACAATGTATCCTAGTGATCGTTTGTTTTTTTCCCCCAGCTCTTCCCAGTTCCTTTCTAGTTCTCCGCCCTGCAAATCCACTCCATTTCTGTCTATCATTACCAAAAAAAAAAAAAAAAGGCTTCTGAGAGATTACAGCCATACATTGCAAAATAAAATACAATAAGACGAATCAAAAGCTGGCACACGAGTAAGAGACCTCACAGTCAGGTGATCCATAAAAATTCTAAGCTAATAGCTTTAGTACATATGCAGAGGACCCAGTGCAGGTTCGTGCAGGCTTGTGCTTGCTTTCGGTTTCAGTCTCTGTGAGTCTGTATGCACCATGCTTTATTGATTTAGAGGGCCTTGTTTTTCTGGTTTCCTCTAACCCCTCTCTCTATAACATTTTTCCTGCCTTCTCTTTTGTGTATTTCACTGCGCTCTGGCAGGAGAGATTCAATAGAGACCACCAATTTAGACTCTTTATGACCCTAATGTCTGGCTGTGGGTCACTGCATCTATTCCCATCTGCTGCCAGAGGAAACCTCTCTTGATGATGTCAGGATAAGGAACTTATCTATGAAAATGGAAAAATATCATAGGGATCACTTTATTGCTTATTCTTCATCAGAAGTATTGGGTTTTACCCTAGATCTCTGGACTATCTAGTTGCTGGCTCTTCATTACCCTAAGAGTGCCAGGTGTGGGTTACTTCTTACGAAGTTGCCTTTCGATCACATCAGACAATTTTTATGAGCTGGAGCAATGCTCTAGTTGAAATTTTATGGTTAAATATCTATACTGACATCATTTGCAGATAATGATATTTTGAATTCTTCCCTTCCAGGATGTATTGCCTTGATATCTCCACTAATTTTTTTCTCTTGCTAAAACTTCAAGAAAAACATTGAATATATATGGAGATAATGGAAAACCTTGTCTTGTTCCTGAATTTAGTGGAATTGCTTTGAGTTTCTTTTCACTTTAAATGAGGCAGACTATATGCTTGCTGTAAATTACCTTACTTAGATTTAGATTTGTCCCTTCTATTTCTAGAATTTTATTATAAAGGAGGGTTAGATTGTGTCAAAGGTGTTTGCTATATCAAATTAGATTATCCTATGATTTCTTTCCTTTCATTTTATTTTTAATTTCAGGTTACATTTACTGTTTTGTTTTGTTTTGTTTTTATATTGAAATGCTTCTTTTCTCTTCAATGAAGCTTGCTTGAACATGTTGGAAAGTATTTTTGATGCGTACTTGGCTTCAGTATGTAAGTATCTTTGTTGAGTATTTTCTCATATATATACATAAGGAGATTTTTCTTTATTGAGACTTTATATGGTTTCAGTGTCAGAGTAACTATGGTCTCATAAAATGAATTGAATACTATGCATTCTGATTGTATCTTGTAAAATAATTTGAGGATTGGTGTTGACTCTTCTTTTAAAGTTAGGTAGCATTCTACCCTAAAACCATCTGGCCCTGGACTCCTCGTGCTTGGGAGAATTTTAATGAACTTCTATTTCACTGGGGTTTATAGTTCTATTTATTTGTTTGTTTGTTTATTTTGATTTTTCGAGACAGAGTTTCTCTGTATAGCCCTGGCTGTCCTCTGTAGACCAGGCTGGCCTCAAACTCAGAAATCCGCCTGCCTCTGCCTCCTGAGTGCTGGGATAAAAGGCATGCACCACCACTGCCTGGATTATAGTTCTATTTAAATTGTTTATATGATCATAAGTTTAGTATGTGGTACCTTTCGAGAATATCACTCTTTTTTTAAGACATTCAATTTGGTTGTGAAGTAAAGGTTTTTAAAGTATGTCTTTAGGACTCTCTAGATTTCCTCCGTGTGGTTTTTTGTTTGTTTGTTTTTGTTTGTTTGTTTTTGTTATATTCCACTTGTCATTTTGTTTTCTTTTCTTTTGGTATTTTAAGGTAGAGTTTCTCTGTGTAACCCTGGCTGGCCTTGAACTCTCTAAGTAAAGCAGGCTGGCTTAAATTTAGAGATCTGCCTGCCTCTGCACCAGAGTTCATGGACCCCACTGCCCAGTTCTACTGCTTAGTACTGACTGTTATTTTGGAATTTCTCCCTGTGTCTTTTAGTTAGTCTTGGAAAGGGTGTGACTATTTGGCTGACTTTCTCAAAGAACCAACTTTTTGTTTATTGATTCAATAGGTTGTTCTATGTTTTGTAATCTTTGATTTTAGTCATCACCTTGATTATTTCCTGGCATATACTTTGCTGTGTTTGCTTATTTTTGTTCTAGAGGTCTCAGGTGTGTGGTTAATTTACTAGTATGAGATCGCTCCATATTTTTCCTTTTATGTAAGTTCTTAGAGACATAATCTTTACTCTTAGAAACGTCATAATTTTGTTCCAAAAGTCTCTATTAATTTTCACTGAATTCTAAGAAATCTTTCTTTTTATTCCTGACTTTACTCATTTTTATGCAGTAGAGTTCTTCAGTTTACATGAGTTGATAAAGTTTCTGTGAATTCACTTTTATTTGATACCCAGTTTTAATTCATGGTTTTCTGCTAAGATGTAGAGAGTTATTTTAATTTTCTTTTATATATTGAGACTTGTTTCATTTGTCTAAGTACATATCAATTTGTAGAAAGATACATGAGGTAGAGTTGGAGAGTATATTTTTGATGTTTGGGTCAAATAGTCTGCAAATATCTGTTAGGCCCATTTACTTATAGCATCTGCTAGCTCCAGTATTTCTCTTTTGAATTTTTACCTGGATGATGTGTCTCTTGGTGAAAAAGTGGTATTAGAGTCTCTGACAACCAGTTTGACAGTAAATACGTGATTTATTCTATAGTAGAATTTCTTTTACAGTGCATAGGTGTGTCCTTTCCTATCTCTTTTCATTATTTCAGGTTTGAAGAGTATTTCATTAGACATTTAAGAGGTTGCACCATCTTACTTTTTGCTAGGAATGACATTCTTCTCCTTCCTCTATACATCAGTGGTCCTCAACCTTACTAATGCTGTGACCCTTTAATATAGTTCTTCACATTTTGGTCGCCTGCAGCCATTATTTTTTGTTGTTATTTAATTATTGGAACTTTGCCATCGTACAGATTGTAATGTTAATATCTCTATTTCCCAATGCTCGTAAACTATCCCTCTGAAAGCATCATTTGACCCTCTAAGGGGTTACAAGCCACAGGTTGAGAAGCACTATTCTATACCCATTATTTTTATGTCTCTTCTTTTTATCCTGTCCAAGATTACCTGGATGTTTTATATATTTTTTATTTATACTTAATATTTTCTTTGACCAATATATCCATTTCCTTTATCATAAGTTCAATACCTGAGGGTTTTCTCTTCCATCTCTTTATGGTTTGTTGGTAAAATTGTATCTATATATTTTGTTTAAATTCTTAAATTTTTCATTTCCATAATTCCCTCAGTTTTTGATTTCTTTATTAATTATATTTACATTTTCATGTCTTGAACAGCTTTATTCATTTCCTTTAACTCTTTGTTTGCTTTCCTGGCTCTCATTAAGGGTTTGATTCTTTTCTTCCAATAGTTCTTTTGGCTTTTTCTGAACTTCTTTAAGGGATTTGTTCACTTTATCTTTAAGGACCTCAATCATCTTCATATATTGTGTTTTAATTTTTAAAAATTTTTTGCTTGTTTGGTTTCTGGTTTATTTTTGTTTGTTTGTTTGTTTGCTGTTTTTGTTTTTTTGTTTTTTGTTTCAGCTATGTTGCAATATTCAGGGTCTGTTGTGGTAGGATAACTGGGGTCTAGTGGAGACATATTGCCATGGCTATTGTGGCTATTACTGCTGATGCTTTTATGCTAGTGTCTTGGCATCTGGGATTGTGATGGTAACATGTGTGTGTGCTGATTTCTAGATTTGCTTTTGTTGGACTCTATTTTGTTCCTTGGTTTCTGTTTCCTCTCTGGATTTTTAGAGAGTTTGGTTGCTGTGTGATGACTGTTTTCCTGGCCTGTTAAGCTAGTGTGTTCACAAGTTATGACTGCTGGCAATGGAGGATGGGGCAAGTGGCATGAATTGTGGGGAAAATTCCTAGAGTAGAAATTCTTTGAGATCTGTTGGGGATGGAGTCAGAGAGAAAAAGATTGTCATGACAGGCATATAGCTTCTCAATTAGTGATGAGACAGGATGGCTTGAGTCTTAGGAGCAGTAGGAGATTCAATGATCTGCGTTCAGCCTACTTGTTGACCTGAAAAGTGTTGTCCTGCAGTTAGTAGGTTGTGAGTATTTGAATTGGGTCTGGATCAAAACATCAAGTGGAGGAAGGGAGATTAGGGGGGAATGGGACCCACAGTAGACATGGGAAGGGATCATGGAAGGCTGAATCTGCTGTTCTTTTGCAGTGATAAGAAAAGATTAGTGGATTCAGTCTCAGAGAGCCAGGAGAAAAAGGGTAAGATCTGTGAAGAGCCTATCTAGATTTCTGATGTGTGTGTTCTGTGATTTAGCAGGGGATCTACTCCCAATATATTTTGATAAATGTATTCCATAAAATATGTCATAATGAATGAATAAACAGGGGCTGTAAGCATGTATTCATATCTTGGATTAGGACCAATTTCAAATGTTTGATAATTTTTAAGAATTATATATGTTCTCTACATTAACAAAACAGCATCAACTGTTTGGAAATAGCTGCATAAAAGCAGCATTCTTTAATAGTGTTAAAGGTATTAAGGACATCCAACTTTACCAAAAACATATTGGGATTATGAATATGGCTAGCAGAGCCAAGTCATTAAGTTCTCTCTCTCTCTCTCTCACTCTGTGTGTGTGTGTGTGTATGTGTGTGTGTGCACCCATACATGATCACGTGAACATATATGTTACAGAAAAGACAGCAAGGCTGTTACCATTTCTTAAATCTCAATTGCTAATGAATTATCAGTCTTTTATGAAAGAATTGCTTTAGAGTTTATTGAAAGAGTGAAATTATGCTAAATTATTAATCAATATCAATTTTGCTTATCTTCTTTATATGTAATAAAATAATTTGTGTTCAAAATGTGTATATTTACTAATAATCACTTTTTCAAAATCACTTCTTAGTGGAGGAAATAATGGCATGAACTAAAGATTATATAAAAAATGAGAATTATTTACTGTCATATGAATAAAACTATATCTAACTCATTGATAGAATGTTTATAAGCAGAAGTAGTGACAAAGTGGTCTAACAAATACATAAAACTCCAGCAGAAAGAAGGCAGTCAAATGACTGCTTAGTTTACGTAAAATTTTCAAACCAGCTAGAACTACATAGTGAGATTCTCAATTAAGTTAAAAAACCGATAGAAAAATATAAGGTCATTTTAGGTGATGGATAGATTGCTTAAGTTTTAAGACTATTATACTGTTCTTGTAGATTTCTTTAATGTCGTTACCAGCATCTATATTGGTCACTCAGAAGCACTTGTAACTCCAGCTCCAAGAGATCTATGTCCTGCTTCTAACCTCTGAGGACGCCATAGTCACTTACACAAATCCATTGAAACAGACATGGTAGAACAATTGAAAACAGTCAGAGAAGATGTTGACTACAAATAATCAGTTTGTAATCACTTTAGGAGAAAACAGGAAGTTGCACATATCAATCCACTGTCTGTGGCAGCATGCACAAGAGATGCACAAGCTCAAGCTAGAACAAATCCCATAATGGAGTGAGAATTATCACTGACAGTGAAGGACTCATTTTCAGTTGACAGCTCCTAAAAATGGAAGACATAGTTGTCTTCAAGATGGCAACATCTGGCACATCAACTATGCTCCAGTTGAAGTTCTTACATCAAGTTATATATGGAGAGGACAAACTAAACTTTTGATGCATGTCAATTTTTTTAAGTACAATATTTGTGGAGATAGGACAGTTTCAAAGTTATGTAAGTAACTGGGGAAGGGATATGAGTATGATAAACTCATAGTAAAGAAATTGTCAAATAAATAATAATTTCTAAATTAAGTCCAACCCCCACAGAAGTAAATAACTAAAAAATCAATCAAACAAACAATTAAAAACAACCAACCAAACAAAAACTAAATAACAAGTATATCCATCTCCCAAGATTTTGAGAGTAGTAGTTTTGATTGGATTTCTATTTCCATTCCTACTTTTCTCTTCTGTTGATTCAAATGTTGTTGTTTAAAGTTCACTTTCAGGAAATTCAGTTTTAACAGCATGGGCACAGTTAATAATAGGTTTCAATAATCATCAGTGCTCTAGATGGGCCACAGAACAAGACATGAGGGATAAAGAAACCAGTGAGTAGACTGGAAGAAAAAAAAAAAAAAAACGGAAAAAAAGAACCCTTATGACTTTTTCTAGACACTCTTATTGTTGTTTTACACTTCTATTTTTTCTTCATATTAATTTCTCCCTCATTAATTTGAGCCAATTCGGCTCATAATATTATTGCTGTTCTCCACTTTATTGCTCTCCCATCAGCCCCACCTCAGGACTGGTAGAAAACCACAGTCTTCAAAAGGAGAGCTGTGGAGACCAGTCCCAGTGAATAAATCTAAACATCATCTCATTTATGATAGGCTCGTGTATAAACATGGAAGAGAGGTGGGAAGATTGTAAGAGCTGTATCATTTGCTGTGACATTATTCCTCCTGAGAATGTCAGAAGCTATAACTGTTTCACCTCACAAACATGACCCTCCAAACATGAGATGAAAAGGAACAGCAACAAGCATATTAATATACATGAGGAAAACTGAGGATTACTCAAAGCTACAGAGAGAACCACAAGGAGAATAAGGACTGCTGAGAGCAGGTCAATTAGTGTTCCCAGGGAAGAGCACAACAATCCTTGTCCAATACCAAATGGTCAGCACCGACAACATAAATATTCATAAAATTGTACTGACTGAGACATATACATTAAGGTGTGTGTGTGTGTGTGTGTGTGTGTGTGTGTAAAATGAGAATAAGAATAGTCCATTGTTTTGGAAGAAACACAGTGCTGTGTGGAAGGGTTTGGAATGAGAAGAGGAAAGGAAGAAATAATATAATTTCAAAAAATAAAAAATAATACTTTAAAAAGATTGGTATAAATATGCTTTTCATCAAGACCACGTCTAGGATAATACACTAAAAGGTACTATGTTAAATTTCTTGTATACAATCTCGAGAATTCTCTCAACTCTGAAAGGCAACTGAGTTGGCAGCCCCATGGAGGGAGCAACAGTGCCAACTGGCCTGATATCCCGATGCTCCTGGAGACTGGACCAACAGCCAAAGAATACACATGGAAGGACCCATGGTGCTGTCCACACACATATGTGGCAGAGGAGTGCCTTGTTAGACATCAGGGGGAGCAGAGGTTCTTGGGCCTGAGGGTGTTAGATGCCCCAGTATAGGAGAATGCCAGGGACGGAAGATGAGAGTGGATGGGTGGGTGGGTGGGGGAATACCCCCATAGAGGCAGGGGGAGGGAGGAGAAAATAGGGGAGGTTCCAAAGGGGAGATTTGGAAAGGGGGAAACATTTGAAATGTAAATAAAGTATCAAAAAAGAAAAAAAGAAAGGAAAAAATAATTCCCATTTCAACGTACTAAACATTTAAAAAGCAATGCAGGAAGAAAAACTATACTTTTTATTTGCAGAAATATGATTATCATCAATGATTATTTTGACTTTATTCTGTTCATCTCATGAAGATAACTGCATGTTTACTGACTATGGAAATGAAGTGATGATAAAGTCACAAAATTTCTGGGAAGTTGATGAATACAAAGGCAAGCCAGGAAGCATAGAGGGAAAAAGCCTTTTTTTTTTTTTTTTTTCTGAAAGATTAAAAAGAATGACACAAAGCATATATTGTATCTATTAAAAATGAACAAAAATATTCAGCAATGGCCAAGTAAATATTTGTTTTACAATTTGTTGTTTTGATAGCTATTCATTAAATTCCACAATGGGGTAATTTGTCGCATAGTCAATTTTAATTAAAACATCTGTTCACACTCCAAGGTATGCTGTGAATAATTAGTTTGCTTTCATGGCTTTTGTGCATGTGTATTTTTAAATTGAAGAAGCTCATTAGGCATAACAGCATCCTAATTTGTTCAAATTAATTACTACTTATCAAATATTCAAAAGGGTTAGCACGAGCAATAATACACAGAGATCAAATAACTAGCATCAGAATGCTTTCCTAATATATAAGGCACACCATGTGTGGACACCTCTTATCACCAGGCCTTTTATCCATGCTAACTTTTCCCAGGAGATTCTGGTGTCTAAATTCCATCAGAAAATGCATCAGAAAAAATAATATTATAATATCTCAAATTGTTTTCAGAGACATACAGGTAAGGATGTGTGCAAGGATAGTTTTATATTAGTTATTATAATTTCAAATGTTAAAATAATGCTTTCTCAGCCAAACTTCTATTAACTTGAAGAGTTCATTATAACCACTCTGAAAATAATAATTTTTCTGTAATGATAGAGAAGATAAAAAAGTACATGTAATTGAATCTAAATTATTTTTCAATAGTGCATTCTAGTAGAGCATATCTTATAATGAGTAATAACTTACTTTACTAATGTTATTTTCCATTATAAAATTAAGAGAACACAATAAAACTATATCTGATTCAAGCAACTATTTCCATTTCTGGGATAATACCATATTCTTAAAACACATTCATCTAGCTTGTAAGATCCAAGACAAAACTGGGGTAGGGATAAATACTCTTCATCTTGAGAAGTGAGCCAATGAGAATTATATGAATTTATGATTTCACAACAAGGGTCTGTGATGATTACTTAGTTGTTGGGCATTTCCTATTCTTGGGATAAGGGCTGTGAGTAGGAGACTGACGTTTTCCTTTCTCTTTATCTTTTGATTTTGATCCCTGGCACAGTGCTTAAGTGGAAGCATCTTGCTTTGTTCTCTGGTTATTTAGCTAAGGAGATAAATCCAAAGTAAACTTCTTTAATGGTTTATAACATTATCATTGGATCCAAATTTTCTCCTCTGTCCTCTCAACTCTTTCTCAACTTCATGACTTCTCCCTTAATGTATAAATACATCCAGCTGAGTTGATTTAACCTTGCAAGGATATATGTGTTTTAGAATGGCCACTTCTGATTGGATAGCTTATCAGGGATCTTGTCATTACTAAAAATTGATTTTCCCTCTCCCAGCAGCCATTAGTTGCTTGTAGCTCTTCATGTATGAGTGGGAAGTTGTATGCTTTTCCACCTTTATAGGAGTGACAATAGATATTGAAGTTGAACAGGTCTTGTTTAGGGGAATATATTGTTAAGATTTCATTACTGTTACCTTTGTCATGTACAAAAGTCACTAGCTATTGGAAAACATCCTAAACCTCTGTTACAACCTTTCCACCTTTTTTGGAATGTAGATGTGAGTGAGTTCTTTTATAGATGGATCGTTTGGGGATTAGCACCATAGAGTCAGTTTTCTTTGTATTTTGACCATTTGTGAATCTCTTTAATACTCTCTGTTAACTACAAAAAGAAGCTTTTGATAAGGATGACCACAAAGATAAGTATTTGGAATGCAGTTGGGAATTATGTTGGTTTTAGAACTTGAGCGTAGTGGAATTTTAATCTGTTTTCTTGTAGAGTGCACCTTAGTCATGGGTAGTAGCCTAGGTTTATAATACAAGATATTAATTCCCTCCTTTTCAGTAGGCCTCAAGTCCAATTATGTAGTTTGTTAACCTCAGATATATAGGTGCTTCTATTCATCCCTTGGATATATCTTGTGTTGTTGTGGTTCACAGGCATCACAGCTTAGGAATCTCAGGGGCTTTTTCTTCCCTGCCAGTTGGCACATCTCCTTTGGGGTTGATGGTACCTAGTTCCCAGTGAATGGCTTCAAGATGAGTTGCAATTTTATGACTGCAATTCCCGTGTTCTTAATGTGTGGTATCTTCAGAAATCATGCCTTACAAGCTAGATATTTAAATGAGTGTGGATCAAAAATATGGTATTACCACAGAAATAATTACTGGAATCTGATATGTTTCTTGTGTTCTGTTAATTTTATGATAAAAAAGAACTTTAATAAAGTAAGTTCTTACTTGTTGTAAGAGACATTCTACTAGCATGCATTTTTGAAAAATAATTTAAGTTAAATTATAGGTAAACCTTTATACAAGGACAAAGAATTCTAAATCATATAATTAGGTTGTAGAGATATTGAGGCAATGATTTCTTTTTTATAGTACTTTTTATATTAGGATACTCTGCAGCTAATATTAATGGCAAAATCTTGCACTGGGTAATTTTATTTCACTCCACTCTCTATGCACTCCAAGTTAGAGGTACTTATGAATTTTTACACCATTCTACTTGAGAGAATAACTTAGGACCCTGCATGTATAAACATGTAAGCAAAATATATAAACCATATACTAATTGATAAATAAGCATAAAGATACTGATTTTAATATGATTTGTGGCATACATATCATTTTACTATTTGTATGATGGTGCATATGAAGGAGGCTGAGGTGAAGGGTCTATGAATGGACAGATATGGCTATGGAGGCAAAAGATAAGATAGAATTACAAAATAATCAGAAAATTGATACAACTGATGAACCTTTGAAATGTTTGCTTTTCTCTGACATGTTCCATAGTAAAATTTTTAGTTTGCCTGCTGCTTTCCTCGTGAGTACTTAAATTGACATTTGCTTTTCATAAATGTCCAGAGAATTTTTCCATTTAGGTCTCACTTTCTCTTTTTTAAACTTTGAAGCTAAGTGCATTGTAAAATGATGCTACAATAGAAATCATTTTCTAATATTGGAATAAAATCTGCATTCTGTGGGAACAATTAATCTTCATGTTTAATGAAAGTAATGAGATGGATGTAGTTTGTATTAACCTAAAAGAATAATATCTTGACTGTTAAAATATCATGACTGAACTATGAGAAAAAATATTGAGGCAACAATTTCTTTTATTATAGTACTTATTTGCATGAGGATTATCTATAGCTAATATTGATGATACAATACAATACTAGATAACTTTATTAAATCCCAAATATTATCTCTATGAACTTGAAGTTAAAGCTACTTGTAAATTTTTACTCCATTCAAATTTTCTGACTGATAATTAGACAAAGAGATCATCTTTAATATTTTTTCCAATATGGTCAGGTTTTTATTTTATT
Organism: Rhynchomys soricoides; assembly: GCA_019843965.1. NCBI lineage: Eukaryota > Metazoa > Chordata > Mammalia > Rodentia > Muridae > Rhynchomys > Rhynchomys soricoides. Next base: position 14,591,808 of record JADRCH010000047.1, read on the forward strand.
AACAATAATGTTGACAGTGAAGTTTGCCAAACATTGCAAAGATAAAAGTATGTTCAAACAATTCAAAAATTCTGTAAATTATTTTCTAATCTAAAGCCAAAATTTGTTTAACTATTCTTTTAAACATGTAATAGGGTGAAATCTAAGTTGTGGCCTTTCAGGTAGAATTTCCTGACCTTGCTTGGCAGTTTGTTTACTACAATAGGCCTATGCTGTATTCAGAAAAAAAGACTTCAATGAAGGAACAGGAATCACTGGCTAGTACTGCCTGACACCTTTACACAATACATTTTGAATTAAGTTTTGGGAATTGTTTATTTATATAAATCTCATTATTGTCAAATATTCTGAAATCCATACACTCAACTTTATGACTCCATAACGAGCTGTGACCCACAATTTTTAATGTGCATCCACTTTAAGAAGTTCCTCCATGACTGTTGTACATTAAAATATTTTACTTGGTAATTTTGAAGGGATAAATAGGAAAACTAGGTAGGCAGTATTATTAGAAGATTCCTGCTGTTTTCGGAAGAGGAAGTAGAAGGGAAGTGATCTGGGGGAGAAAGGATATGATAGGGAGGAAGAAGGAATGGAGAGAGGAAAAACTGTAAGTGAGAGATGAATATAATTTCAATAACAATTGTAACAACAACAACAACAATAATAATAATAGTAATAAATATTTATCAAATTGCTCTTCACAAATCCGGTAAGCTAAATATGTATTAGTATTAAAATCAAAGAATATAATTGTTGTTTATCTTAACCTAGACATACATTGATAGTCTTAAAATACAATGTGTTTGGACTCCAAATGTGTTATTAAACTGTCCATCAATATCATTTTCAGATTGCAGGATCTCTGGCTAAAATCTGCAGTGTTTTTCTACAGATAATTATAAAAATAAACACCATTTGTGATGGCCCATACCTTCAATCTCAGAATTTTGGGGCAGGAAGATCTGGAGGACATAAAATTTAAAAGTGGCTGCAAAGTAAATTTTCAGCCAAACTGAGCTAACGAAACCTTGCTAATATATTAATTTTCACCAAACATATAGGCATGGAGGCATTTTAGTTCATCTTAGAGTAGTAGTCCAAAGGGAGATAATATGTATGCATTATAATAAATAAGTTAAACAAGACCTATGCAAATTTTAAATCTAGTATTTATATTTCTTAAATAAAACTCAAAGTAAAATTTAATCTTTTAGTTTATATCATATGTATGCTATATATAACCATTAAATTATATAATTTTATCAACAAAATGGCTCTCATAGATGCCTCTGATAAGAAAAATATGTAGCTATAGTCTATAGAGTATGTAAGCTTTTATATATCAAACATTTGGGATAAATTGTTATTTTTCATTTTTTAAGATGTTACTTACTGTAGTTCAAAAGAATAGCATTGAACTTTGGCTCAATAAATGGAGCTAATGTAAAGAGTTTCTGTGAGTTTGTTCATCTCAGCAAAATCTATACTGAGCAGTAGTGCACAGCTGGGAAAGTACAGCACATCACTTACCACTATTCAATCTCTTGGACTTGCCTGAAATGGAAGATGAATTACCTTTTTACAACTGAATTCCTCTTAGGATTTAAGGTCAATAATATCCAAAACACACATAATGATTTACGTATCTAAGATGTTAAAGTTTTAATAAAAAATATCAAATATATTAATTCTGAAAATTGAAAAAAAACTATAATTATATCTTGCTAGACATGCAGGTGTTAGCTTGAGTGATGACTATTTAACATAATGGATATAAAAATTTAGAGCATAGGCTTCAAAGGAGAGATTTCCAGAGTTGTTACTGTGTGATGAGGGTTGCCCTAAATATTTTGTTCATCTGTATTCTTTAATAAATACAAGGCTGAGAGGAATCCAATACACTATGCTTCCTAGTTGTATATCATGAGAATCATCAGAACACCTCCCAAACTGCATCTATGATTACAAATCAGTACTCACTAGCTACAGAACGAGAGAAGAAAGAACACATTACCTTTTTATTCAATTGCCGGTTTTATCTATAACCAGTGCCATTTCTTCTATAATCCTCCATGTGTGTGATAGAATTTTCCTGAAATAATGTAAAATTTTGGAAGATTTTAGTTTCAGCTCTTATATTCAATTTTCTAAGAGAAATTTGATGTTAAAAATATTAAAATATTATACTGAACCATAGTGAATAGCCATATATGGTATAAAGGCACAGAAAATTGTCACTTATAACTATTAACACTCTATACATAGTAAAACGTTATGCCTAATTGTACAAGTAACCTAATTCAAAAAGTAAAGTAAAAGTAATTTAAACATAGGAATCTAATAGAATTTTAACAAATATTACATATTATTCATTATTCTTAACAAGATTTAGTATCCTTTTTATTTAATAAAAATACTAATATGTGTGCACTGAATCACATTCTGTATATGGATAATAGTTTTCTACTTTATCCACACCCCATGAGATAAAAATAAAAAACATGCTAATTATATTAAGCAAATAATTAAGATGATCAGCTTCATTAGGGCATTTGGAATCATACACAAATTTACACGGTAAAAAATTATTTTGATTAGCTAAAAGTAGAACTAAATATGTTCTAGATGGATTTTTCTACTTTCGTATACTACTATACTAGTTGGTGTTTGCTGATTTATACAAAAGGACATATTTTCTTTCCCTCTCTCCCTCCCTCTTTACTCCTTTTGTCCTTCCTTCTGTTCCTTGATAACTCAATAAAAATAATTTTTATTTACTAAGGAGCCTGAATTCAAAGGGGAACATAGAAGACAATTGAGAAAGTAATAACTTCAACTTTCTATAGCACAGGATGCCAGATATAAGATTGAGTCTGTCCTGCATAAGTTTTAGCAGATTTTTGGGTATCTAGCTGAGAGCTTGCAAGTGATGTTGATTGGCTTAGGAGTGTTACCTCAAAGCTCTCAGGGGGTTGGGATACCAGCTGGCAATATTCCCTAGATGATGAAAGCTGCAAAGGGTAGTTTACCTACAAAGTTAGCAAGACTGGTCTTGAAGGCTAGAGACAGTCAACTTGATTGAACTAAAGCAATGAGCTCTGAAAGTTGAGGAAGAAACAGTGAATCTCAATGCAGAAGCTGAAGTCCTTAAAAAGGAAGAAAGTAGCCTAATGAATAAACAGGTACAGTGTCTCTTGAAACAGAAGCAGGTGTGAACTTGTGGTATCCTCATGTTTACATGTCTCTATTAGATAAGTTCAGTGTCTAAGACTGAGAAAAGTTTTTCCTTCCTTCCTTCTTTCCTTTCTTCCTTCCTTCCTTCCTTCCTTCTTTCTTTCCTTCCTCCTCTTTCTCCTCCTCCTCTTCTTCCTCCTCCTCCTCCTTCTCTTCCTCCTCCTTTTCCTGGAATGAGTACTGGACACCATACCTTGAGGCAGAACTCATAGCCACCTGAGAGCCAGACACTCATAAACTCTGTGTTGGGCTATATAAAGCCACGAACATGACTGGCTAGGTGTGGTCATGCAAATGATATGTAATGTGAGACAAATTTGAAGAGAGCTGACAAACATGAAGATTGAAAGAAAACTTCCATGGACCTCTGAAGGTGATCTCAGTCAGGATTGTTGCTCTGCCCTAGTTTCCATCTTCTTTTCCATTGGGTTGGAACTGAGGAAAGCAGAGAGAGAAAAGGAAAACTGAGCTTTTCTAATTGGTTCACAGTTCCAATTTCCAGTAAACTAAGGCAGCCTGTTGTTCAGAACCATCATATAAAGCAGCTAGCTGGAAAGATTCAATCTCTGATATACACAGTTGTCACTGTGGACTGTCCAGTGCAGTCTGCTGCATTCAATGGTTCTCATGTGTGTTCTATGAAAAATGGTATTTTTGTACTTAATATCCTTGATGCCAAGCAGCCACTTAGAAGTAAGCATCTGGCTGTCACAAAGGGAGAAGTTCAGGTTCTGGATGGGGATGTTCAGTCAGTCTGGGGAGCAAGCTGTCAAATGGCCTCAGAAGCTAGGCTTCTGGCTGTTGCTGTTGTCAAAGTTTGATTGTCTTCATATCTAGGGTTCTCCAATCCCAAATGCTCTTGTTGCAAACAGTCTTGCTGCAACCACACGTTAGAATTGGCAACAGGAGGCTCTCCTAACCAGCACTGTATCTGAATACTTTTGTGTCGGTTTATAAATTGATGACAATATTATTTTTTATATATAAAGATTGATGGAAAATCATTGTTACTTTAAATAAACATTTTGATTAAAAAGCAGAGGTACTATACTTATTAAGCATGCCATATGCTAAACTAAAGCTTAAACACATTTAGCAAACTTGTTTACTTTCAGTCCAAAGTATTCAAGAACAAATAAACATTTGACATACATCACAAGAGTTCAACTTATCATAGTCATCATCATTTTCAAGTTCTTTGTTTGTTTTAGCACATTTGACAACAATTCCTTGACCTTATTTTGTGATACGTTATTATTAGCAGTAATAAGAATATATTTAGACATAATTAATGATATATTAATCAGATTATTCTGAAATTTTGAATTTAGAGGAAATAGTTTTTACACCAATAACCCAGGAAACTGCCACTTATTCCCTAATCATCCTTTTCTCAGTGACATAGAGACATAGGAGACCCTACTTTAGTTGAAACCAATAAAGTTTGTGAAATTCGTGTGCCCAGTGTGGGAGTCCTTTGTCTCCCTGTAATTGAATCAACACGTAACTCAGAAATCGTTATTCTTCCTGCAGAATAATATTTTTTTAAATATATATATATATATATATATATATATATATATATATATATATATATTTCTATTTTTTGGTAAAGATTTTAGCCTCTATTTTGGATTTGTTAAGCAATGTGTATCAAATGGCAATCTAAAATTTGAATATGGCTTGATCAAAAGGAAAGGGATCTTGTTTCTGTGTATTACAAAATTTAGAATGAATTGTTTCAGGATAGAAAATGTCAGAGAAAGATCAGCACAATGCTACATTGCCAATTGTACATCATTTGCATCAATAGTAGCTTTCTTGACATTATCTAGAATTATGCTCACATACTGGAGGGAAAAATTGAAGATGTTGTATATAATCTTGTTTCATAATCTGTAATTCCCATATCCTTCATCACCTATATCATTATCTTTGCTTCTTTTGGCATGAAGCTAGGAGAAATCATCTTGCTAGATTCCATGACAAAATGTGATCAAGCTTCTCAAATTAAATCAACAACAATAATCTATCTTGATGCAAGTTCTCCGCTTAGTTTCTTTTTTTTCCTCTTTTTCTTTTTCTTTTCCTTTTTTTTCTTTTTCTTTTCTTTCTTTCTTTTCTTTTTTTTTTTTTTTTTGAACACTGGTGTGTATCAGTGAGTAGTCCTATTCAATATATATAATATATGGTTGGTTTTCTCCCTTAATGATTATCATATCTGTTAAAGAATAACTGACTGTTATTGTAAGGGATTTAATAAACTACCACCCCCAATAGTAGAGATTTATTTCTATTGACTGATTTAATAATCTTTAGCACAATTACTAGGTGATTAACCCTGCACAATTACTAGGCTGATTTTGTGTGTCAACTTGACACAAGGTGGAGTTATCACAGAGAAAGGAGTTTCAGTTGAGAAAATGCCTCCATGAGATCCAGAGGTAAAGTATTTAGTGATCAACGGGGGAAGGCCCCTTGTTAGTGGTACCATCTGTGGGATGGTAGTCTTGGGCTCTACAAGAAAGCCAGCTGAGCAAGCCAGTAGGACCCTCAATCATAGAAGCGGGAGAAAGGGAATTGGACAAAGGAGTTGTGGAGGGGATAACCGGGAAAAGGGATCATAATCGAAATGGAAATAAATAAAATATGCAATACAAAATTTAAAAAATGTAAAACATCAGAATGCTTCTTATCTCTTATTCTGCTTCTATATTTTTATGTCTGTCAGTCTGTCTCTCTCTCAGAGAGAGACACAGAAAGAGAGACAATAATATAAAATATTATAAAAACACACCCCAAATGAACCTGTGTGCAAGAAGAATGAACAGTGCTGTGGAATAGGAAACTTCTTTGGTTACCTCCACAACTATGCACATTAACTCTTTAGCCACTCAGAACATGGCATTTGCTTATGCCTGTCTGTTCAAACTAATAGAGACCTCTATGCTTTCATGCTATCACTGTTAAAACCTGGGACTGTGTCAGAAAGTGAGACTCAAAAAGAAAATAAAAAAGATGTTACAGAAAGACTGGGATATACACATGAATGTAACAGATGATAGAGATTGCACACTGCACCCACTTCTTATTTATAACAGAGCATCCTCATTCTAAGCTCATGCTATGCAAATAATCATGAAATACTGGTTTTTAAATGTCCTAATCGTTTTTACATGATTGTCAATGAGTTTCTAATCTTTATCCTTTTTCTGGCATACTTCCTTCCTTTCCCCGAACTGTATGCTTACCTAGTAAACTATATCTGCTTTTTTCTAGTTCCTTTATCTTAGTCTTACATTTGTTTCAGATAAGAAATGCTTCAAAATGCAGTGGGTACCCACCACCTACAAGATCTTCATAGTACTATCAGGAAGCTGAAATAGATATAGCTGTAACTGCTTAAGTGATGCTGTTTAGAAGAAATATTAGTTTTCTTAAAACAATTATCATTAGACACTGCTTTATACAGGAAAGGCATTTTGAATAATCACCAAGACTCCGAGAAATTCTTCCTTTTCCAGTAAAAGGAAAAGAATAAAAGTACTTGCAGTAAATACATTTTCCCATATTTCTCAAAAAATTATCTACTTTTACGCAAGTTGAATCAACTGCATACCTAAAATTTTAACACTATTCTGATAGAAGGGAAGGAATAAAAAAAGAAAACAGTATAATCTGCTTTGAGTAAAAGAATTGGTGATTGAACTTAAGTTGTGTTACTTAAATGTCTGATTTGGAAATTTCTAAGTTTAGATTCCTGACCAACAAAATAGTATTTTACAAGCTAATATCCCAGCCTCTGAGTTTGTAAGAATTGGGACACAATGCTTAAGTTTGACCATGGAATTCATTTTTTTCAATTTCTCAAATTTTATAAGATTTTGTACATTTTATTTTTTATATACGAGAGTTTTATTTGCAAAACTGGACATGCAACATACATGTGACTTGATGCCTTCAGATATTAGGAGGAGGGAGTCTCATCCCTTGGAACTGGAGTTAAATATAGTTGTGGACCATTGTGTAGACAATGGAAACTAAGCCATGTTTCCTTTAACAACAACAAGTGTTCTTTATTTGTTGAATAATCTTTCCAAGTTCCACCTCTGTGTTCCATAGCTTTAAAAAAAAGCAATGCAAGTCATGATATTATACTTTAAATAAACTTTTCTCCAAGGATGAAATAACTTCATACATATACAATATATTTGCAATTTAAACTTCACTCAAGTTAATAACATGGATGCAAATAGAGAGAAATTTACAAATGCATAGCAAGTGAACTATGTTCTCAAACATGGTATAAAATATGTATACTCTTCAAAATCAAACAAATTAAACTGTTTTAATGTAGGATTTTAAATGACTTAGAACTTATAACCAGTCTTCTAAAAAGCTATAACAAAATTTATGTTTTATGCAAAAGAAATAGCATATTTACATGCACTAGAAAATAACAAATATTATTCTTCATAATTTGCTTCTCCACTGAATCTGAAAACTAGAAGTTGTAGCAATGGATTTAGCTACACATTAGTTATTTTTATGTTTCCAGAGTTTTTGATATGGATAAGGTCATTAGATGAAGTCATGCTTCTGAATTTTATAAATATATTATTACTTAAAATGTTTATGTATTTTGTATGATATGTGCTCACATGCCTATTGAGCATGCCACTTGAAATTTTTAATTTGCATATGAAATACATTGATTTAACTTTCTAGAAATTATCTTGATATTGACTGACTTATTGCCGCTTTTTCTCACCTATTTTTGCATTATATTATTCCATTCAAAAATCAAATTGCTTTCTTTAATACTAATGATAGGTTCAGCAAACACTTTCCAAAAAACAGCATTTAAGAAAACTGGTGGTTCTTGTAATCTTCAATCATATTTTTCTCACCTAAACACCATGATGAACTAATGGACTCTCTGACCTTCTTTGAGGGATGCCTTTTGGACTAAATTTGTACTAAAACGAAATGGAGAACATCTTCGTTAAAACATGCAAGCAATTTATTCAATGTAGAAGAAACACCTTTCTACATAAAATTTCCATTTATTATTTTAAACTTCCTTATGTTGAAATCCAACATTGGATCTATGATCCAATGTTGATAGCTTTTTATATGATCATATAATTAACATTAAATTTTGTCAAAATGAATTTAAAATTTTATGCAATATTGTTGTACTTATTAGTCATCTAAAACTTACATTGGAGACCAAAATGATGGTTCTGTGGCAAAAGAATTTACCTTGCCAATGCTAGACTCTGCATTCAGATCAGTTAAGCCTATGTAAAAGTCTAGCAATAATGAACATTTCTACAATGTTAGTGTTCCTAGGGAGCTTGAAAGTTGAAAAGGGATATTTGGGGGAAGTTCCTGAGTTAGCCAACCTAGTGTGTTCATTTATAGAATATATGGAATAACAAAAGACATTGTCTAAAATTAATTGAACAGTACTAACATAAATATTTTTCCCTGACTACCCATATGAATCTATCAAACACATGCACACACACACACACACACTCCTTAAATACATTAAACAAACATGTGAATAAATAAACAAATGAATGAATGAATTGTGGATACGTAAATGTGTTTATAAACTAACAATTATCAATAATTGTTTCATTTTTTTGTACATGAAAAAAGATATTTTATTTATCCCTAAATCATTGAGTGCACTAAAATGTTAGATTGTTCTACAGTATTACTCAACTTTCAGCTTAAGTGAAAACTGCTAAAATGCAAAACAAGATTACTATTTAGACTAAATTGACCTAACTGAACATAAGCAGAGAATTAACATAAAAAGTTAGGTGCATTTAAAATAAATCAATATCATACTTTCTCAGATTCCACTCTACCAATTAATATGCTTAATCTCTTTTTACTGCTACTAAATATTAATTATTAATAAATAAAGTGACACTTTATTATTTTCTTATGTGTTAAAATATATCTCCTTTCACAAAAATTAATTCAAGAAATGTTATTGATATTTTCAGTCAAAATACCAAAATACCAGCTTAAAGCAGACGGAACACAGTAATAATAACAATAATAATAATGATGATATGATGATGATGATGATGATGATGATGATGATAATGACAAACAAAGCAAAAAGATCTAACAAAGTAATCCATATCCAGGGAATTAGAAATTTGGGCATTTGTGCCAACAGAAATATAAGAACTGGCTTAAAGCATAAAAGTGGAGAATAGTTAATAAATTTTATAATATCCAGAACACTGTGAGAAAATATCTGAAAGAAGGCCGTTGACAAGACTCCAAATAGAGGAGATAAGAAACTAAACATACATTCACATAGAGAGAAACACAGGCAGATACACATACATATAGACACACATACAGACACAAATTGTATGCATGCACACACAGTGGGGGAGAGAGAGAGACAGAGGGAAAGAGACAGGGAGAAAGAGAGACAGAGACACAGAGGCTGAGACAGAGAAAGAGATAGAGAGGACATCAACCAAGAGAAGTACCTATTTGACTCTGAATCTGTCAAAGAATAAACAAGAAAGTTTAATTGAGACCAACTTCTAGGAAATCTCTCTTATCCTAATATTGCTGTCAGAAAAATGCTATTTCAATATTGTCCTCTTTTTCTGATTTGAAGATATTTTTAACCCAAAATATTGATTCCTATGATTCTCCAATTACTCAGGAAAGATTTCACTCTAGAACTCAATAGTTACTTCCAATTTTCTAGTAAAACAATTACAATTTTTCAGACAGTAGAGTCCAGGTTTCTTCTTCATCGTCCAGCAAGTAATTTTATATCCCTTTACTTTTTCTATATTTTGCAATAACCCCCAAAGAAAAAAAAATTATAGCAAGTAACACAGTGGCAAAGAAATCTGAAGATGAAAGAGCATTTTCACCTTCCTCTTTTGTTGGATGGAGGAAAAACACAAAGTAGCACATGTACATCAAAATGGGCCGGTTACAGACAATTACAAGTTTTAAATTGATCATGCAAGATTGGTTATCGAAACCCAGGGAAAAATTAAAGACAGACCCTTCTTGTATACTTGCCTTTCTCAGTCAATCTGTAGAAACTAGGTTTAGGTAAGGTGTCACATTTACTTTACTACAACTTTCCATGTAGTTATGTCTGATCTGTATTTAACTCACTTTATTCCTCAAAATGATTTAGGTATGCTTTGTTGGCCATGCAGAATTGGGTTAATTATCACAAGAACATTTCCAATAGATTGTGCTGTGCTTGAAAATCTGAAAATACAGAATTCTGGATCAGACTCCAGAAGTTTGCATCAACAATGAGTATTAAGTTTTGTTGAAGTGAACAACGTCACTTTTTTACCTTCCTGGGGCCATCACTTTGATGCCTGTGAATGTGGCCGAGTTCCCATCAACTGGTGACCAATGTGAGGCTTGAATTTTTATTTATTTATTATTGGATAATTTTTATTTGCATTTCAAATGTTTTCCCCTTTCCAACTGTCCCCTTTAGAAATTCTCTATACCATCCCCCCTCCCCCTGCCTCTATAAGGGTGCTACCCCACCCACCCACCCACTCCTGTCTTTGTTCCCTGGCATTCCCCTATACTGGGGCATTGAATACCCTCAGACTTGATTTTTTGAGAAGTTAAGCAAATAAATAAATAAATAAATAAATAAATAAATAAATAAAAGCGTAAGAGTTCAGTCCTCTGCCAAGAAGCTGATACTCTAAGTGAAAGAATAATTAGTTCTTGACAGTCCTCTGAGGCAAAGTGTTTTATGCAATTATTGAGATGTCTGTGAAGGTCCAGAGGATTAAATATTTACACAAGAGTTTTGTGAAAATTCAGTCTTTGGTGTTCTGAAGAAATAAACATGGATGTTGACAACAGGAAACACTTGGAGCCATGAAAAACAGTAAAAAAGCTCGGACCAATTTAAGAGAATCAGAGTAACGATGGATCCTTTGAGAAGGATCCTCCAGACATAGCTTAGGTTAATGCTCCTCAATTAAGTTAGTGCTCCTAAATTCAAGGAGATCAATTTAGATAAATTACTTCCCCTTTCTAACACACCAAAATTATATCCATGGATAAGAAATATTGATTCTAGTCAGTCCAATTCAGTAATTCAGTCCATGATTCCTCATGTTCAGAGACTACTAATGGAAGAGGAGGGATGTAGCCAATAGGAAAATTACTGGACTGTATTCCTTACAGTGTCATATCTTACAATGCCTCTGATTTTAAATCTTCAAAATCTAAATGCTCACCAACATTGCTTATTTACCGTTTGAGTTCTTAAAGAATTTCATAAATTCTGTCATTGCCAATTACACGCATGCTCCATTTTCTGATATGAAATGGGACAATTAAATAAGGGATTTTCTTACTCCTTAGTCATAGTACCATATTTGATGTGAAATACAAAATATTATGACAAATCTGATAATCAGGAAGAAAAATAAACTGTAACAGTTTCATCCTGTCTTATTCGGGCATGTTTCAGTGAGTGGAACATGATAGTGAGGCTGTAGAATAGATTAATACTTCACGCCAGTATTTTATGACTAATTATGGTTTTATACACTACTGGGCTTATAAAGTACTATGATCATGGAGACACTGCTGATTATCTGTATGTTAATGATCACTATTCAGATTTTCTTCTTATCATTTAGTCAACAGGACAACAGAAAGTAACTCATAGTGAAGCTGTATGTATGTGGATAAGGCAGCCTGGAATTGATGGAGTCACTAAAGAGGGTAGAGCTGCCATAGTACTAGTAACACACTGTGATTTTGTTCAAATTGGATAAAAGCCACTCATGGTATTGACAGCTGCTCATCTCATGTTACAGTTGTCACCATAGCAGCTATTCAAAAAAATCTTTTCAAAACACGGGAACAAAGGACACTGGAAAAATGACTGCAAAACTTCTAGTACTCTTTGCTCATGATATAAAAAGAGAAAACACTGGACTAAGAAACAACAATCCAAATGTGACCAGAATGGTAAGTCTTTAAACTTTCAAGGGAAAAAAACCAAACAAACAAAAAACAAAAACAAAAAAACAAAAAAACACCAGCTCTAGAATCAAGGAGTGAGGATTACCTACACAATCAAAAATAAATCAGTCTCGTTAGAGTCACACAAAGATATTTTATATTGTTTGTGACAAGGGTGTCGTCATTTCCCTAATTTCTTTCACAGTCTGTTTATCCTTTGAGTATAGGAAGGCTACTGATTTGTTTGAGTTAATTTTGTATCCGGCCACTTTGCTGAAGGTGTTAATCAGCTGTAGCAGATCTCTGGTGGAGTTTTTTTAGGTCAGGTAAGCATACCATCATATCATCTGCAAATAGTGATATTTTGATTTCTTCCTTTCCAATTTGTATCCATTTAACCTCCTTCTGTTGTCTAATTGCTTTAGCTAGAACTTCAAGTACTGTATTGAATAGATAGGGAGAGAGAGGGCAGCCTTGCCTAGTCCCTGATTTTAGTGGGATTGCTTTGAGTTTCTCTCCATTTAGTTTGATGTTGGCCACTGGTTTACTATATATTGGGTTTACTATGTTTAGTTATGCTTCTTGAATTCCTGATCTTTCCAAGACTTTTATCATGAAGGGATGTTGAACTTTGTCAAATGCTTTTTCAGCATCTAACGAAATGACCATGTGTTTTTTTTTTTTTTTTCCTTTGAGTTTGTTTATGTAGTGGATTACATTGATGGATTTCTGGGTTTGAACCATCCCTGCTTCCCTGCGATGAAGCCTACTTGATCATGGTGAATGATCATTTGGATGTGTTCTTGGATTCGGTTTGCAAGAATTTTATAGAGTATTTTTGTATCAATATTCATAAGGGAAATTTGTCTGAAGTTTTCTTTTATTGTTGGCTCTTTGTGGAGTTTCGGTATCAGTGTAACTGTGGCCTTCTAGAATGAATTGGGTAGTGTTCCTTCTGTTTCTATTTTGTGGAATAGATTGAAGAGTATTGATATTAGGTCTTCTTTGAAGGTCTGATAGAATTCTGCACTGAACCCATCAGATATTGGGCTTTTTTTGGTTGGGATACTTTTAATGACTGTATTTCTTTAGGGATTATGGGACTGTTTAGATGGTTTATCGGATCCTGATTTAACTTTGGTAGTTGTTATCTGTCTAGAAACTTGTCCATATGACTAGAACTTCAAGTCTCTGAAGAAAGAAATAGAAGACCTTGGAAGATGGAAAGATCTCCCATGATCATGGATTGGCAGGATTAATATAGTTAAAATGGCCATCCTGCTGAAGGCAATCTACAGATTCAATGCAATCTCCAATAAAATCCCAACTTAATTCATCATAGACTTAGAAAGAGCAATTCTCAAATTCATATGGAATAACAAAAAACCCAGGATAGCAAAAACTATTATCAACAATAAAAGGATTTCTGGGGGAATCAGCCTCCCTGACCTCAAGCTGTACTACAGAGCAGTAGTGATAAAAACTGCATGGTATTTGTACAATGGCAGGCAGGTAGATCAATGGAATAGAACTGATGACCCAGAAATGAACCCACACACTTATGGTCACTTATCTTTGACAAAGGAGGTAAAACCATCAAGTGGAAAAAAGACAGCATCTTCAACAAATTGTGCTGATTCAACTGGTGGTCTACATGTAGAAGATTGAGAATTGATCCATTCCTATCTCCCTGTACAAAGCTCAAGTCCAAGTGGATCAAGAACCTCTACATAAAAACAGATACAGAGAATCTAATAGAAGAGAAAGTGGGGAAAAGTCTGGAACACATGGGCACAGGGGAAAAGTTCCTGAACAGAACACCAATGACTTGTTCTCTAAGATCAAGAATCCACAAATGAGACCTCATAAATTTACAAAGATTCTGTAAGGCAAAGGACACTGTAAATAGAACAAAATGGCAACCTACAGATTAGGAAAAGATTTTTACCAATCCTACATCCAATAGAGGGCTAATATCCAAGATATACAAAGAACTCAAGCAGCTAGACTCCAGAGATACAAATAACCCATCAAAAAATGGGGAAAAGAGCTAAACAGAGAATTCTCAAGTGAGGAAACTTGAATGGCTAAGAAGCACCTAAAGAAATGCTCAACATCCTTAGTCATCAGGGAAATGTAAATCAAAACAACCCTGAGATTCCACCTCACACCAGTCAGAATGGCTAAGATCAAAAACTCAGGTAACAGCAGATGTTGGCGAGGATATGGAGAAGGAGGAGCACTCCTCCATTGCTGGTGGGAATGCAAGCTGATACAACATCTCTGGAAATCAGTTTGAAGGAACCTCAGAAAAATGAACATAATACTACCTGAGGACACAGCTATTTCACTCCTTGGCATACGCCCAGAAGATGCTCCAACATGTAATAAAGACACATGTTCCACTATGTTGACAGCAGCCATATTTATAAAAGCCAGAAACTGGAAACAACCAAGATGTCCCTCCACAGAGGAATGGATACAGAAAATGTGGTACATTTACACTGGAATACTACTCAGCTATTCAAAACAATGCCTTCACGAAATTCGAAGACAAATGAATGGAACTTGAAAATATCATCCTGAGCAAGGCAATGCAGTCACAAAAGAATGAACATGGTATGTACTCACTGATAAGTGGTTATTAGCCCAAAAGTTCAAAATACCCAAGAGTCACTTTGCAGCATCCATAGGGCTGAATGTGAGGTCCCAGATGGAGGACTTGGAGAAGGGACTGAAGTAGCTGAAGGACTTTGCCTCCCCAGGGAGGGAGCAACAGTGGCAACTGGCCTGACCCCTCAATACTCCCAGAGACTGAATCACCAACCAAAGAATACACATGGAGTGACCCATTGTTCTGGCCACATATGCGGCAGAGGAGAGTCTTGTTAGACATCATGGGGAGCAGAGTCCCTTGGGCCTGAGGGTGTTATATTCCCCCAGTATAGGAGAATGCCAAGGAGGGAAGACGAGAGTGGATGGGTGGGTAGATGGGGGAAATACCCCTATAGTGGTAGGGGAAGGGGGTAGGGAATGGGGAGGTTCCAAAGGGGAGACCTTGAAGGGGGGAAACATTTGAAATGTAAATAAAATATGAAAAAAATATCATTCTCAGAACCATTATCTAGTCATTCAGGATGAGAACCAGGATCTATTAAAATGGGTAAATCCCTTTGCTTTATGGAAAATATCATAACCCAAAGACAGGCACCCTGCGTTGATCTTATACATGGAAAGCTATCCCTTTAGAGACGTTCTAGATACAGAGCCAGGTCATTCAATTATTAGTCAAGAACAATGTTGCTGATAGTGGCCAATGCCTAAAACCTCTCCCTTTAAAATGTTTTGCAGCACAACAGGATTCTTTTAAACTGTTAGTGTGTTTCATTAAATTTAGCATGATTCTTCTGGGACTGTTCAGCCATATATTATCTCAGGAGTTTCATGTCATACATAGCAAAGAGATATATTACAAAAATGAGAGAAAGTATATATAACTGTATCAACAAATCGTTTGATTACTCTAATAAAGAAAGGGTACCTCTCCCACTTACTGAAGTCATTGAACCTGGTCTATCAATACAACCTTCAAAGCTGCAATGGGTCTCTTTTGATCCAATATGAATTTATTACGAAAAATTTAACAAACACAACTTCCAGTACAAAAAAAAATTATAGCTAAAATGTGTAAAACCTTCAGTCAGTCCTTAAAATCCCATATTTTGTAATTCACAAAAAGTTTTATGATAGAGTTTGACTGTTACCTGAACTCAAGAGCATAAACGTTAGTATGAAAAGATTGGGAGTGATTCCTCAAACAGAATGCATTACTATAATTGACTTAAATGACTGCTGTTTCTCTAGTCCATTACATCTTGATAAAAAGGAACATTCCATAGTCTCTGTTCCCTCATTAAACCATCAATAGTCAATGGAAAGTTTTAATCCAAGGGATGAAAAATATCCCCATTATACCTCAGGATTCAAAGGATGAAAAAATATCCCCAGTATATGTCAATATTACGCACATACAGCATTTAAATAAGTGTTGATTAAATATCCAGAAGTGCTGGTCAGTCATTACATGGATGACATTCTCTCTCATGTTCTTCTAATCAAGGATCCAATGAGGGTTTACCTTTTATGGTAAACAATCTAAAAGATAAATTTTAAACAAAGCTCCAAATAAAATACAAAGTCTTACACTTCATTTGTGAATACTATAACTCAACAACAAAGTTTTCTTCACTTAGAACTTTCCAAACAATGTTGACTCAATTACTCACAAAAAATTGGGTCATGTCAATTCAGTACATGCTTATAACTAACTACTGCCTACAATTACTAAAGGTTTAGATCCTCTCTTTAATTTACTTTTCGGAGCCTCTTTATTTAAGAAACACTGTATTAGACATGAGCAGAGTAACATAAACCTAACACAAACAGAATAAGAAATTGAGTTATTACTTTAATTGTTGCTGCTGTTTAATCAGTAGTTCATATAATTAAGTCCTTACTTTCTTATCAATTACTTAGGCATTCTTGTTCCTCCTGATTAACTGGAATTATATATCAACAAGGTAATGGTAGTATGGAAATATATTCATATCATGTCTAAACAACTTTCTGTAACTCCTTATCTATAAAAAATTACACACAAAATATTAATGGGAAGATCATATCTTAAACACTCTGAAAAGGGCCTCAAAATTCATTGTACCAGTAAATGCAAGGTGATCGATATTTCACAACAATAATATTTGTCAGGTTGCATTAGCATGTTGTTTGGACCTATAGATAATAATTATCCTAAAGCTTCCCCCTTTCTGACTTTTGTGAAGATATCCCATGGACTCTAGCTGAAATTAAGTCTAAAAATCAATACAGATTGGTTTTAGTGCTTTTACCAATTGCTCTTTAAAAAGAGAAAAATATATATATGAGTGCTTAACTTTTATAACTAAAAGATAAAAATTTTCATACACATATATATATTTGTACATAATACACATATTATATATAGTATGTATAGTGCATATACTATATACATATATATATGTATATATTCCATGTCTTCCACAAAAATTATATTTAAGTTGTACAGATCAAAAGTCTAAACTCTCCACAACCTTTGATCATATGTTTCTTAACCAAACGAAATCTTTACAATTCTCTTTACTTCTTGAATAAACAGAAAAAATTATATAAGAGCATCCTTCCTGTTCTTTCTTCAATGTATCCTCTGATTATCAAAAGGGTTAAAACTAATAGCTATTTGTGTAACAGTAATTACTCATATATCAGAATTTGGACATTTAAAATTCATTAATGTAACAAATGATATATTTTCTAGTATGATATTGCTTCTGTTTACAGAGGTGAAACCACCTCAGATGTTATGAATCATTTATTATATATGTTCTAAATTCTAAGACTCCTATTACAAATACAAACTGTTAATATATAGAACCTCTCTTTGTGAAGGTGTCACATGGACTTTACAACATCTTTTTATGTAGTCATATCTGTCTTATTGTTAGTTTATTTGGTCCTCAGAGAGATTTAAGTTTACCTGTTGTGCACTTAAGTGTACCTGTTGTGCATGTGTGACATGTTAATTACCAAACATGCTGCACTTAAATAAACCTAAAATAAAGAAGTTAGAATCAGATAGCAGAAATTTGACTTAACACTGTCTTTTGTCTTTGTGGCTCTTCAGCCTGCTGTCCATGAATGTTTGAAAGAGTACTGCATTTTCCTTTGTGTATAAACAGCTAGATGATACAATCACAAACAAAACAGAAAAGTCATGCAAAGAATTTTGTGAAAATATGAAAATATGAAGTTTTACAAACTTAATAAATATCAAGAAAACATAAATAGAAATTCAAAACACCATAATATGGTTTCACTCTTGGGCATATATCCAAATGATGCCCCACCATGCCACAGGGATACATGTTCCACTATGTTCATGGCAGTCTTATCTGTGATAGTCAGAAACTGAAAACAACCCAGATGTTCCATAAAAGAAGAATGGATACAGAAAATGTGGTTCATTTACACAATGGAATACTATTCAGTTATTTACAATGAGGACATCCTGAGGTTTACAGGCAAATGGATAGAACAAGAAAATACCATCCTACGTGAGATAACTCTGACCCAAAATGACACGCATGGTATATACAAACTACTAAGTGGACATTAGTCAAATAATGTACAGAATACCCAGGATACAGTCCTCAGGACTCAAAAAGATTAACAAGCTGAAGGACCCAAGTGAAGACTCCTCAATCCCACATGGGAGGGAGAAGAAAGCAATCATAGGAGGGGGAAGAGAGGGAAGGATATGGGTGGAATAGGGGACATGGAGGGGAAGAGGGGAACGTGATTGGGTATTGGGTGGGGGCAAAGATTAAAGCCCTGAGGGCCAGAAGAAAGAATGGAAACAGGCAAACTAGGGAGGTAAGAGGTGAGGAGACTCTCCAGGATGTACCAGAGACTTGGGAGGTGAGACACTCTCAGGACTCAAAGGGAGAAACCTTAGATAAAATGCCCTATAGTGGGGAGAGGGAACTTGTAGAGTCTACCTCCAGCAGGAAGGCAGGGCATCAAGTGAGGGATGGAGTTGCCATCCCAAAGTCAAAAGCTCTGAACCAGAATTGTTCCTGTTTGAAAGAACTTGAGGAACAAAAGTGAAGAAGAGTCTGAGGAAAAGGAGGTCCAGTGACAGGCTCAAAGTGGGATCCAGATCAAGGGGAGGTTCCAAGGCCTAACACTATTCCTGAGGTTATGAAGGGCTCACAAAAAGGGACATATCATGAAGGCCCTCTGAAAGACCCAACACACAGCTGAAAGAGTCAGATGCAGATATTTGCACCCAACCAATGGACAGAAGCTTCTGACCCCTGTGGTTGAATTAGTGAAAAGCTGGAAGAAGCTGAGGAGGAGGGCAACCATGTAGGGGGACCAGCAGTCTCAATTAACCTGGACCACTGAGATCTCTCAAACACTGGACCACCAACCAGTCAGAATACACCAGCTGATATGAGGCCCCCAACACATATGCAGCAGAGGACTGCTGGGTCTGGGTTCAGTCAGAGAAGATGCACCTAACCCTCAAGAGACTGGAGGCCCAAGGGAGTTTAGAGGTCTGGTGGGGTGGAGGGGGGGTTGGATGAGGACATCTTTGAGGAGATGTGGGATGTAGAATAGTCAAAGGGTAGGCTGGGAGGAGGATAAAATCCAGAGTGTAAAAATAATATTAATTAAAACTTAAAAAATTAGAATTGTAAAACTTGAAATGTATTAGCAGACATTGGTTAATATTTTGACAATAGTTTAAAAAATGTTTGATCTTGTTTTGTCCACTTTTTAAAATCTCATTTTGATGTTCAATTAGAGAAGGATTTCAAAAATAATACACATCTTGTGAAATCTTTTGACATAATGTTGATGTTTCAATAACTTTTCATATAATTTTAAAGAATTTTTGATAACTATTTGACTACAGATTTTGAGACAGAACATTAAAATAGTGTCCTTGTTACTCATTCATGCCTCATCTCTCTGGGATGTTTTCTTTATTAATTTTCAATTACGTAGGTAGTTGGTATGCCCATTCCCAATTGGCAAGCCTTCTGTGTCACATAAATTATCTGTTGTACTCTCTTATAAACACAGTCAACATTCAAACTTTAGGTTATACAAGGCCAACATTCTCACTTTTTAACAAGTGCTCTATTTAAACTACCCACTAAGTACCTAAAAGATATATGATCAGACACATCATCAGAATTCAGTGTTACAGATAATACATAGTAGAGGAATTTTAATCTAACAATATGGCTTTTCTGTCAAGGAATCCCATCGAAAGTTATGATTCAGACATAACCTAGACATATACCTTTGATTCTGGACAATGTCATCTAATTGTGGGGCAAAGTGATGAATGAGAGAAAGATTTAATAGAATAAATCAGATGTGGGATATGCTATCATATTGTCATGAGAGCAGGCAGGAAAGAGAGGCCACTTAAAGAGCAGAAAGGAAAAGAGAGGAGACTTCTGTTCAGAACAGAGGTGTTCAATTCAGTTCCATTCATTCAGTTTGATGCAGTTTGATTAAGATAAATTTCATTACAGTTCAAAGGCATTACTTCTACACAGAGCAATTCAGTCAGAAGTAGAGAAAAGCCAACGTGAGTCAATCAAATTGGAGTTTGAGCTTGAGCTAGACCAGCTGAGATGAACCTGCAAGCCCGGGTTCAGAAAAAGCTAGGAAAATTGAGTTGATTCACTCGTAAGTCTGAGTCTGAAACATTCTAGGCCTAGGTTAGCAGACATATCTGCTGCAAGCTGAGACTATAAGGTCTACACTTGCAGAAGATCAGATTATACAGAGGCTAGAAACTTGCAGGCCTTAGGACTATGGATATTTAAAACAGAAGTAAAAACTCTCTTGTTTCACCCCAAGGCTAGATTCTAATTCACATAGGTTGGATTCTGATCTCATCTCATCACTTCATCTGTGGAAATAAAGGTGACATTTACAGGTACAGTGTATTATGGCCCAAGGGCTGTCATAATTCTTTAAATCAACATAATCAGGTAGAGTTTCTTTATGAACTAATTATGAAGTGTTACTACAAAGATCTCACAATTTTATTTTTTAAGGATTCTATATGATTTTAGGGAGGCTGACTCAATGCTAAATAAAGAAATTAACTAGGGTTTACTATCAAATTATGTGTTCTCATAGTAGTGGTAGTAAGTGAGAATGTGCAGGCTGACATATTTATATAATGCATGTATTTAGAGATACTCATATCAACGTCCATTTCTAGCATGTGGGAAAGCATATCTCAAGGGAAAAGCTTTGCTCTTCCCTGTGTCTTCACTGATTGCAAAGAACATTGATTCAGTGATCCCATTCCCATCTGATAAATCTAAAACCTGACTTGTACTTTTTATTTAATATCTCACTCAAAATCCTGTGCCTGATATTCACTCAGTGACTATCACAGGAAAGATTCCAGAACAAGTCTAAAAGCCATAAGAACAATACATTCAGCTCCTCTGATCTCAGATTTCATTTCTTAGAAATGTGAGAGGAGCTATGTCCATCAAGTATCAACAACATTTTTGCCTAAACAAGAACTATACCCAATAACTTTTTATAGGCATGCTAATGTGGAAGGGGTAATCCTAGAACTAAAATTATACATATTAACAACTGATAAGATTAGGCCAATTCTTAAGTATAAATACCAACCAGGTCACGGGGTTGTATTCTTTTTCATTTCCACATTAAAATGCATTATTAAAGTTATTTAATAATTTAACCTTAAATTATATAAACAACATATTTAGGAAATTTCGATGTGGCTTTTTTTTTTTTTTACAATTTATGTAATGGATTTTTGTTTATTTCCACATACATATGTAAAAATGTAGCTGATAGTTCCAGGTCTGAAATTCTCCTTTATAAAAAGATAAATTTAGAAAATACAGTTACCACCTGAGAGCAAAGACAGTGTTAATAATATGAATAAAACGAGCACTGATTACTTTAAATGTGCTTCCTAAAAGACTAACTTATTCCCTAAAGTTTCCATTGTATGACTTGATACTTATATGATGACTTAAAATATTTGCATGGGGCTAATGAATGGTATTTCCAAAAGTGAAATCAATAGACATTCAAGTAATATGTTAGAGCCACAAATTTCAGTTATGTAAATATATAAAACTTTAAAATGAATAATAAGCCATAAAGAAGGTGAGGAAGAGTACATTAACTAAATTCAAAAGATGAAATCCAGGGCAACCTGAGTGAATAAGGCAAAAACAAACAAGAACAGTGGGTTTTCTACTATAAACCTGGAGATATTTCTTTGGTCTCAATGAGCTCACTTTTATCACTAATGAACAAAATATGGTGGATTTACTGAAAGAAGACTCCTACTTCACCTATGTCTACCTTTTTACATAAAAAAGTTTATTGAAAACTTCTTCCCCTGATCATAGGATATACAGTAAGTGCTCACAAGCCACTGCTGGTGACTCTGCCTTTCTGCAGTATAAAAGAATGTCTAACCTAGTTGGTCTTATGTTCCTCTTCTAAGAATTCCTTCAGCATCTAATCATATCTCTTTTGAGCTGTTCATCGTATGGATGAAATGTTGTCTTGAATCACTCTGCAGTTACTAATTAGGATTCTTTAAAATTCTCTTCCATATCTTAAATTAGCTTTGCATCATGAAAGTTGTTCTCTCATTTGAATCACTAAAATGACTTTTCTGACAACTCTGTTTATTTTCTCTTCCATCTCCAAAGATTACTGTTCATAAAACAACTGAAGTGAGCAATGATGGAATGAAATATAGATGACAAATATTTTTTGGCAAAGCATGGAAACATTTTCAACATTATACCTAAAATAAAATTGAGATCTTGAATATGATGGCAGTGTCATGTCCAGACGGCAGTTATTTTCCCTACACATCTCTCATTTCCAAAGCTGTTATTTTTTTTCATCCTCTTTTCCTTTGCATTTCCCTGAGGTTAGAAGTGGGTATTACTGTTATCCCATTTATATAAAAGGGTGCTGTGGAATGTACATTACCATAGCTATAAAAATTATTATGAATCTGCCAAAGTTGTTTTTATGAAGTAATACTGAACTTCTTAATGTTAGCCTCCAAATAATTCTATGAGGCCACAACTTTCCTTCGTCTTTAGGTATATAACTATGTCATTCATTCTTACTAATTTTAGACCTACCATTATGCTTCTAACATATTCATTGATATATCTACACAATACGTTGGTTAGTAGTTGAAATTCTCTAGAAAATGTAGAAGAGGAAGTAGGAGAGGAAAGATTCCATATCTGATGGTTAGTTGGCAACCTGAAGATCCATGGAGATCAATAGTGTATTTCTTGTCTTAATATTGACAGACTTGAGACCCATATAGAGCTAATGTATGAAGTTCCCTACAATGGCCTGAAACAAGCCAAATCTGAGTCTAACATGAGTCCTCTATTTAGGAAGTAAGAATTCTCATATACAATGTCTCCTTCTTCCTTCCTTTCCTTGAACCTTCTGTTTCTTACTAGGGACCATGTAATTTTATCAGAAATAATAATTTTGGAAAAGAAAATATACTTTAATTAGACAACACCTTCAAATATTCTTTTAACTATAATTTATCTGTGTGTATATGTGCTTATAAGATATAAGCTACTAATTTTGAGTACATGTAAGCCCAGTAGACTGTGTCAAAAATTTGTGAAATTGAACTCTCTGTTTCTTCCTTAACTAACACTATCTGCTGGCTCTATAGACAAACTTTTAAAACATTTCTTTTATACTTCAAATCACTCTCTTTGAAATACCCATGATACTTAACCAAGTCTCTGGACATTGTATAGTCAACAGAGCTGATGAATGAAATCAACCATCTCAAAATCTTTGGTTGGGTTTTACCTAAAATGCTTATATTTTTGTTTCTTTCACTATAAAATATGTGTTAATTTATGTTTGCAAATAAAGCATTATTATTCTGAACATATTTATATATCCTGGACATTCATTTTTTCAAACAATAAATACAAATATGATTCCATATTCCACCACTGGGTTTTGAAGGGTGTTCTTAAGTCTAAATGAGGGCATAAACCCTACTAGTATAGTGTTGGTAGTAGAAGATGAGAAAGATTAAATTATGATTATGAGGATCTAGAAAAAGCGCTGTGGCAAGATTTACTTCACCTACACCCAACAAAGTAGCACATTAATATTGTTTCTATCAACTTCGAGAATGTGAGAAATATATTTACTCTATAGTTCTCTGTTGTATAGGTCCTGAAAAAAAATGATACAAAGAAGTAAAGTATGAGTGAATCACTGTGTGTGTGTGTATGTGTGTGTGTGTGTAGGTGTGTGCGTTATAAAAATTAACTGTAATGCAACTATTTTAATGATCTTTCATTTTATTTAAAAGATTTTTATTGGTATGGGATGTGTACTTCTCAGGAAAGTAGATGAATGAATGAAATGGAGAAACAATAGGGATATTTAACCGTTTAATTCATTTGCCTTCATCATAGTGCCATTACTCTTCTCTGTGATGTCTTATATTCTGATCTATTTGAGTTACCATGAGATGGTTTCAAGGCATGTGTCTCATCTTTAGGAAGTTTAATTCCATCGTTTAATTGAATAATCTTCCACTTCATATTCTCTCATTCTATGCAATTCCTTTGAAACGAATATTAAACCCATCAAATTAATCATGTCTCCCAATATCCTATCATGTTAAATACTTCCCTGTCTTCTTGCACACAACTGGGAAATTTCCTTGACACTTTTCTTCTAGCATTAGATTAAATATTTCCTTACTCCCTCATCATTTCAGCATGTGTAAGCTATTTCATAGAATTTTTAAAAAATTTCTTCTCTACATGGCAGCTTATTTCATTTTCATATATCCACTAACTTTCTGATTCTTTCTAAGCAACTAATTAGGGCTGCCTGAAATTCTTTTCTACTTCTTGATTTAGCCGTAAATCATGAAAATTATGCTGAATGTTAGATTTAGATATTTTTACCTTAATTTGTAAGTTGATTTCCCTTAAACAGCTAGCAGTTCTTGCTTGTCCATTCATATTTACAAGTGGAAATTTAAATTAAGAAACACAAGAAGTTTGTGGAATTACTCATGAAGTTGATGCATCGACATTGGGTGGGGGGCATAGAATCTTTCACTCATCTTTCCTCCAGTTATATTCAATCGTGTCTTCAAATTTCTCAAACACATGAAGTTCTTTTGTCTGATGATGATTAGTAACAAATCTATTGCAAATATTTATATGACTATTATTTATAATTGTGTTTGCACGACTCACCTCCTGCTTTGATTTTTAACTTATCTTGCTATATTCTTAGAAATCTAATTTTATAAAAATTCTGATCCACTTTTATTAAGTAATAAATTTAAAACACATGTAGAAAGAAATCTTGAAGAAGATACATGGCAATTCTTTTATTTGCTTTTTCTAATAGAGAAAGTTTGGCAGACTCACAAAATTGATATTCTTAATGTATAGATTAGATGATATAGACAAATGAATACCATTCATGCTGAATGCTTAATTGCTATCTCCCTTATTGTTTATTATGTTTGTTCATTAAAGACCACATCTTGATATTTTGAGACTGGAAAAATGCACAAATCTGGAGTATGTAAAGCTAGGGTCTTTAACCTGCTTTAAAATTAATATAAGTCTTTTTGTCAACATTGGTGTTTTCATGTGAAAAGTAAAATAATATTATCTGCCATAAAGGAATATGTGTCATTCAAATGTTTACTATAACAGTGTTATTTGTGGATGCAATAATTAACTTATTTATTTATTTCTCAAAATTATGGTAGTCTCATACATATAATATGGTTACTTTGCATTTTACAATATATATATGAAAAATAATACATTCTTAGTTCAATGCTAGAAAAAAGATTAGTTACATTTACTAAAAGAAATAAAAGTCAGGAAGATAACTGTTACATTTACATTTACATTACTTAGAGACTAAAAGATCACCAGTATATGAAGAAAGAATTGTAATTCCATGTTAAATTGATGGTGATGCCAATATAGAATTTGCTCTAAACAACTAAACCTTTAAACTATAATAGGGACATAATCAATTTTAAACAAAGTGAACAACTGAATTCCCATTCTGTTGAATATTCATTTATTTATTTCCCTTTTTCTGACATTTCAATATAAATCGTTTAAAGGATTGATATCAAAAGAACAGCAAATAAATAGTCCAAATGTTGTTAAAATTTAGAAAATAATCTTAAATTTGTCAATTGAAGAAAAATGGTTGGAATCAGGTCTTTGAATCAAATAAAATTTAAAAGTGTTGAAGACTATCATTCAAAGTAGAGCCTAGGAATATCTTGAGTAAGAAGTAAAAGAGATGCTAGGAATTGGGAAACATGTGATGCTTATGTGATCATTAGGCCAACTTTTCCTGAGGTGGCTTGCTTTTGTAATTCTAAATGAAAATAGAGCATTATTTTCAGACACATGACAGATGAACAGTGGCAGCACTGGATAAAACCATCTCCATTAGTTCCACTCATTCATTCTTTTCTTTAACAAGCCACAGATTTTTAGGTGCTCTTTGAAAATAACTACTGAGAGTTTATAACTATTTCCCTTCCTACTATCAGAGTGAGTGTGTGTGTGTGTGTGTGTATGTGAATGCACCCAGTACATGGACATTTATCAATTTTTTTATCCAATATAATTCTATAGTTATTATATAGTAAAATTGTATTAAACACCCCATTTTGACATTATGGGTAAAGTCAAGAATATAACAATGTGGTAGAACAAACAAATTTAGTGGTAGAGCATCACAATATACATAAAGAATTGTTTTAACAAAAATAAACACTGCATAAAAAAGTAACCCAAATGTAATGGCATACCCTGTCCATACCAGCACTTGAAAGACAGAAATAGAAGTACTTCTGTAACTATAAAGGTATTCTGATTTACTTACAGCCAGACTGGTCTATGAGCAGGCCACCCAGTGCTATAAAGCCCTGTTTTGAAAACCCAATAATCTAAACAACTAAATAACCACAGAAACAATAATAAAAGTGAATGCCTCTATAAAACTTATCATTGTTATCAAATATAAGAATTTTAATTGCAATGTAGAATAGACATTGAAAATAAACAATTAGAAAAAGTAACATCAAGAATTTAACAATTAAAATAAATGATGATAATATTTTAAAATTACAATATTTTAATTTTCTCATTAATAAAGAATGTAAAAATTATTGGTTTAAAAAAGATAGAGTGATAATTGTGGCCAGGTTAGTGAAAAATTTTACTACCATGTTACTGAGGTTAGAGCAATGGACAAGAAATTACTGTATTATTATGCTTCTGTGTTTTACTCAAAGCTTCACAATACTTAGGATAGGCAAAGGTGAGTGAATACTAACTTTTGAATCATCATGGCAACCATGAAAATAAAATTGAGGTTTATAAGTGGCATATTTAAGTATATTTGGGAAAATGTGGAGTTAGGTAATTTCCAGGAAAGAATGTATCTCTAAATTTTTTCAGTGCTCTGTTGCTAAAATCAAGAAGATATTCCTCAAGAAGAGCAGGAATGCGCCTGTGTGTGAAATGAGTTAGTGTGTAGTTGAGAGAATTGTAAGAAGTTCAGTCAACTCTGAAAGTCATAAGTAATTTGAAGGCAGCTATGGTCACCAGTATACTTTCACTGCAACACAGAGAAATATATTTGTAAAGAGTTTAGAAAGATTAAAATAACCATATATGTCTCACAATAAATATACCAATTAATTTAATGTATTAGTGAAAATACATAGATACCTGAAATGCTCCTTTACTTACATAAATATATAACAATCATTTTTTGGAGAATGACTATTTTTAATCTAAATATAAAATGTTTGTATTTTTCCAATAAGGTAGGTGTCTCATTTGTGCATATCATTGAGTAATAATACCAAGTTCCTATGCTGTTGTTTAACTCAAAGATAAAGGTATTTTAGGTCTGTATGATCCAGCCAGAATGGAAACATGTCCTGTATTACAGTATGATCTAGATAGAAAACACACATGCCCTTAGTATTCACCTTTAATCCCAAACAATGAAGGTAAATTTAGTTTATAAAAGGAAGCATCCATGTTTGATAGTAACATCTAATTGAGAGGCAAAGTGACAAGAGAAAGAATGACAGAACTATTCATAGAATATACCCAAGCATAAAGAGGACTGGGAAGAGTAGTTACGTAGAGCAGAGTCAGAGTCAGTTAGAAGTGGAGGGCAATTTAGTTGAGGTCAGGCAATGCAATGCAGTTCAGTTGCCAGTACAATGCAATTGAGTCAGTCCAGTGGAGTTGAATTTGTGCAGTTCTATTCAAGCCAGAGAATTAGGAAGTACTCAGAAGATTAGAACAAATTACCAAAGTCAGTTCAAGGCAAAGCAGAGCAATTCAGTGAGAAATTCAAGAGAATCCAGATTGAATCAGTCCAGACCAGCTGGGTTGAATCACCCAGCCTGAATTCAGAAAGAATTAAAAAGGATGAAAATATTCAGCAGTATGTTTTGAGACAACATTTATTCCTTGTTTTATTTTATTTTGATTTATTGTGTTTGACTATCTTCTCTTGGAGGCCTGATCTTTTCTGAAGAAGAAAAAGAGAGAGAGGATTTGGAGGAGAAAGAGGTGGGATGGAGCTGGGAGGAGTGGAGGGAGGGGGAACTATGGTTGTGATATGTTGTATGAGAGAAGAATCTAGTTTCAATAAAAATAAAATACAATTAGTAAAGAATATTATTTTAAATACAAATGACAAAAGTAAAATCAAGGTAAAATAAAAATTATAATGCTTCCTATTCTGTGTTAGGACATTTTAAATGATAAAAACATAAATAAATTAAAAATAAATTCTACCTTAATGTTGCCTATGTGTGAGTTTAGAAGCCTATTTTTATTCTGCTATTACATGGGGCCATATCTAAAATGAGAGTCATTGAGATGATAAGAAATGTGATGAATTTTTAAAAAATGACTATTTTTAAGTTAAATTAAAAATGTTTGTATTTTCCCCACAACAAAAGTGTCTCATTCAAACAAAAGTAATAACACCAAGTTCCTGTGGTATTATTATAATTCAGAAAACAGGATAACTAATGAGGTGAGCATCAACAATTATTGGTTCATTGAATTTTATATTGATATGCAATTGTTAGATATTTCTATAAGGAACACGTCAAGAATCTGTTTAATGTACATATTTAAATAAATGTTTTAATAACAATATCATTTCATGTATATGTGGATTATAATTCAACACTTTCCTCAGTGACTCTCATTTCAGACATCAACCCATGAAATAATAGAAAAAATAATGTGGCTTGTAAATTCACACAAAAGAAACTTTAAGGTAGAATTAATTTTTTTACTTTTATTTGATTATCTTTTAAAATGTTCTGCCATGAATAAAAACATTTTAATTTCTATCATCATTCTTGTTTTATAAACAATATTGACATGAAGTGTGAACTCTATCAGTGTGCATTGCTTAAATTCATCAGTGATTATTATTCCAAAAGAACTGTTTTGGTGGTTTATTTATGCTTGTGTAACCCGAACTAAAAATATCAGTAATATCATACAACATATGAAATTTTGAGCTTAATGGAGCAAAAGTGAATAAACTAAAACTAAAACTAAAATGTGGCTATTATCTAAACTTTGCAGTATCAAACAATTATATATTCATCAGGAAGTCAGAAATCCATGAGAGAATTATGGGAATGTAACAGTTTCATTTTCTGTATGATAAATTTCACAGAAGCATTGGTCTGAAGAAGATTCAAACATATACTGTTTCAGTGAGATGAGAATCTCAACAAGATATTCTCCCTTTTCTGCTCCATATCACCCCAAGATTAGTTGTTAGGTATAGCTGTATTGCTTATAGAAACTTCTTCCATTTTCCAAGCTCATTTTGTTGTTGATAGAATCTCAGTATTGCACGTAGGTGTTAAATTTTTCAGATCCAACAGAGATGCTATTTCCAAGTTGCTGTCCACTTACATTCTTCACAAACTATGACATCAGTTCTCTAAGAGGAATGGGTATGGATCTCTCTATAATAATCTAGAGTGTCAATCAAGGTAAAGAAGCTAAGGAGTAGTTGAACATGGCCTTAACTCATATCCTACAAGTTAGGAAGTACTCACAGATTGCACATTACATTCAAGGAAGATATTTAGGAGTCCATTTATGGTCTGTAGGACAAATTGACCAAACAGTTTAGGATAGTTACAACTTTCATCATTTTTGGAAAGCCTGTTTATTTTAAGTGTGGAAGAAAATGATACAACCAATGATACATGGTTTTCTGAGAGCAAACCAGCTCTCTGAAGCACAGGAACAGATGGAGATGGTGAAGCTCACAGGATATGGGAAAAAAGCACAGTCCCATTTATTCAGCCCCAGTAGTAAAAAATAACTGTTGGATAACATACTGCACTTTAATAAATGACAATAGAGCACTCTGTTTCAATAATAACTCTTCTGACTATACACATTTTCAAGTTCAAAAATTAGCAATCACTTGTTTCTGTGTTTCATGAGAAAATTATGACTCAGACAATTATGACTCATAAGATCTCATTCTAAAAGGAGATGATAAAATTTTAACTTATACATGGTTTTTTAAGTCTAGTTTTGTGTTTATTTAAACCATCATTCTTATTGTAGCCTATGACTTAAATATTTGATGATAAGGGTCAATTTTTTTTTGTATTAACTACAAAGTTAATAAGCTGATACATTATATACATATTGCCATGTAATATATATATATATATATACATATATATAAATATATATATTACTTATATATAAGTAATATATATATACACATATATATATAAGAAATACATATAGGAAAACATATATTTAACTAGTAATACAAGGAATACATATATTTAACTAGTTAAACAAGGAATAGATCACTCCATAGCTTTCCATGTGCTTATATCTGATCTTCTATGATTTCTTATTAAAAATGGTCTTTGACCTATAAGAAATATCCCCTGCACATATTTCCTAAATATAGGGAGTACCCTAATTAGGGTCTCTAAAGCATCTGAGCAATTAGATGTCAGACTTTTACAAAATTGTTAACTTTTTATTAATGTTTTCAAATATGAGGTTTTAAAAGAAGTTCTGCTGAATTCCCTGAATTATAGAGATTCTCTGTAATTCTATTGCAAAAATAAACTTCTGAGTGTTTCTGGAATGTAAGAATAATCCACTTTAATGAACTTTTTTGTCTGTTAGTTAAATCAAAGGAATCATCATAATAAGAGAAGGTGGGAGTATTAACTAGTAGTAACATATTAATCTTAATTTTTAATCAATATTTTTGTTCTTCAAGGAGCTCTTACTTCATTGTGAAAGAACATTGGAGTCAATATTTGTAAATACAAAGTCTGTCTTAGAGGTAGTAAGAAGATTACCTACTCTGATCTTCTTGCTTATAGAGCTTAACTTTAATACATAAGACTAATAACCAGTGGATGCCCTTGGTATGTTTGGCCCTGCATGTCCATCACTATAGGCCATTAATTTAGGGACATTGTTAGTATATTCAGTTTTTGATCTTTTTGTAGAAACTGTTAGACAAAGATTTTAATTAATGCCAGTAAGGATGGTGATTTTTGTGCTTTGAACATTCTATGAGCTCAGAAGCATTGAAATACAAATTTAAACCTCATGAATTTTATAAAAATCATGTGAACTGCTACTTGATTTGACTATTCAATTAACCTGAGCTTCATGGATGCTACTTAGAAATTTCCCAAACTATTAGATTTGTGACAAATTAATCTTTCCATATTTTCAAGGTTTTGTTTTTGTTTTTATATTTTGATTTTTTTAGTGAATTTTAATAATGTACCTTTTAAACAATTTCCTCTATTAAATTTCTTGTTTTTTTTCTCTAGAAAATGGATTATTTTCATATACAATATAGAAGAGTTTCCTCTTGCTCTACTCTTTATAGCTCCATCTTGCTTACCCTTCCTTCCAGATTTACTTATTTTCTGTCTTTCATTAAGGATGAACAGGTTTCTAAGAGATAACAACCAACCTCGACAAATAAAGTACAATAAGAAGAGGCAAAACCATCCATATTGGGATATAGCAACCCAACAAAAGGAAGAACCCAAGAGCAGGCAGTATAGTCAAGAGACCTACTCGTTCTCACAAGCAGGAGTCCCACGCAAATTCTAAACGAACAGCTTAAATACATGTGCAGAGGACTGGGTGCAGACTCATTTAGATCCTGTGCTTGCTGCTGTCTCTGTGAGTTCATACGTCCCTTGCTTGGTTGATACAGAAGGCCTCCATCCTCTCTGGCTCTTGCAACTTTTCTGCATCCATTTTAGACTCTCTCTGCACAATACTAGGCTAAATAACTTTGATTTTCACTAAAATAAATTTGTATTCTTCGAGTGTTCTTTTTTTTTTTTTTTTTTTTTTAATTCACTTTACATCCAGATCGCTGTCTCCCTTCCTGGTCCTCCACTCCCATGGTGCCTCAGCCCATCCCTCCCACGCTTCTCCTCCGAGAGAGTAGAGGCCCGAGTGGGTATCTTGCTACCCTGTCACATCAAGTCTCTGCATGGCTAGGCTTCTTCTCCTTCTGAGGCCAGACAAAACAGCCAACTTAGGGGATCATATTCCACAGACAAGCAACAGCTTTAGGGATATCCTCCACTCCAGTTGTTCCAGACAGACAAGAAGACTGAGCTGAAAATGTGCTACATATGTGAGTAGATCAGGGTGGTAGGCCCTTGTATGCTCCTTGGTTGGTGGTTCAGTTTCTGAGAGCCATCAAATGTCCAGGTTAGTTGACTCTATTGGTCTTCCTGAGGAGTTCCCATCCTCTTCAGGAACCTCAATCATTCCCCAAACTCTTCAATTAAAGTCCCCAAGCTTCATCCACTGTTTGGCTGTGGGTCTCTGCATCTGTTTGAGTAATCTGCTGGGTGAAACCTCTCAGAGGACAGTTATGCTAGGTTCCTGTGTGAAAATACAACAGAGTTTCGTTAATAATGACAGGGCTTGGTGATTACCCATAGATGGATCTGTAGTTAGGCCTCTTATTGCTTCGCTCCATCCCATTTCCCTGCTTTTTTTTTTATTTTTATTTATTTATTTTTTGTATGCAGGATAAAAATTGGTTTGAATGTTTTGTGGGTAGGTTGGAGTCTATCGCTCCTCTGGGATTCCTGCCTGGCTACAGGACATGGAATCTTCAGGTTCCATATCTCCACTTCTGTGGTCATCCTCATTGATTCATGGGAGCCTCCCCATGTTAGCATGTCCTTGAGATGTTCCCCACCCCCACGCCCCAGCCAGCTGCAGTTTTCCATTGATTCTCATGTCTACCACCCCATTGCCCTCCCAATTCCTTCGCCACCCAAGTTCCTTCCCTCCATCTGCCTTCTATGACTAGTTTATTCTTCCTGCTAAGTAAGATTCAGGCTTTCCTTCTTGTTTAGTTTCTTTGGGTCTGTGGAACAGCATGGGATATTTAAAATACAAGGTAGATAGAGACTTCTCAAGAGAGGAATCTTGAATGATCAAGAAGCACTTTTAAAAATGTTCAAGGTCCTACATCCTTGGGGAAATGCAAATTAAAATGATTCTGTGACTCCATCTTATACCCATAATAATGCCAAAAAAAAAAAAATCTCAAGAATTAGTACATGCTGGCAAGGATGTGGAGCAAAGGGAACCCTCCTCTATTGCTGGTGGGAGTGTAAACTTGTACAACCACTTTGGAAATCAATTTTGCAATTTCTCAAAAAAAAAAAATCAGAATAAATTTACCTCAAGAACCTCAGCTATAACAACTCTGGGCATAGGACCAAAAGATCACACACTACACACAGGGATAGTTGCTCAACTAGGTTTATACCAAATTTATTCACAATACCCAGAAACTGGATACTACCTAGATGATCCTTAATGGAAGAATGGATAAAGAAAATGTACATCTCCACAATGCAATATTATACGGCTATTAAAAACAAAGACAATATGAATGCTGCAGGCATATAGATAGAACTTGAGAATATCATCCTGAGTGAGACAACCCAGACACAAAAGGGCATGCATGGAATGTACTCACTTATAAATACATATTAGCCATAAAATACAGGATACTGTTTGAGATTTTATTCCTGCTTAAGAATCATGGAGCCCTTGAAGTGTTGGTTTTATATTTGATAGACTCTAAAAGAGCAATGTATTTGAATTCACATGAGTCCATATTACCAGGATTATAAACTGTAAATCTTATGTTTTTCATGTTTTATAATATCCAAGTTTTAAATTTAATATGCTAACTTCTCCCTAGTAATCACAATAATTTATAGAAGTTTAATCATATATACATAATTACATATATTATAATTTATAACATATACAGTGAGCTAAAGTAATTTATAATTTATTAATTACATATTTAGGGGTGAGTGAAATCTGGAATTTTATATTTATTACTATTCATAATTGTTGTGTACTTTTCATAAAATGACTGCACTGTTAGTCAGACATTTTTGCTCTAGGGTCAATTTTTCAGAAAAAGCATTAAATAATAAGAAAAAATAAGATGTATATATTATGGAATAATTGAAAGTTCATATTTTTAAAACACAACAAAACTGTGTTGATGATTTTTAAACATGCGTGAAATGTAAGTCCAAGAGAAGAGCACTAGTTGTATAAATGATGCCTTAATTGATGAATATATATGTAGCATGTGATTATCCCATACACATCTGTGTCCTAACACACAAATATAGCTGGCTCTTATTGACTTTGAAGAAGAAAGTGTCTGGAAAGTTTAATTACTGACCTGAAGTTTCTGTTCTTCAAACAAGGACATGTCTGAAGAACCAGAAACTGAGTGAGTTTTCTTATATGTATTGTAAGGTTTAGCCGAAGACATACTATTGATAGAAAAGGTAGAAAAAGATATGAATACTGGATTAAGTTTAATAAAGTACATAAGAATGCATTCAGTGCTGGAGCCAGGGTTGAAACCATAACCTAAATTAGGAATTATGGATTTATGCGTGTCTGTGAACATGTTAATCTCTTCCAAACAAAATGTTTTCTTTCTTTCTTTCTTTCTTTCTTTCTTTCTTTCTTTCTTTTAGATAAAGCAAAAGACAGATGTATTCAAGGTTACTTAATTACATATTCATATTTATTTTTCTTCAAAGCCATAAAAGTTTGAAGAGGTGAAAATAAGAGGAAATGAATGAAATAAAATTAATTTTTAGAAAAGTTCTCTGTCGATGTAGCAAGGTCTTCAAAAAAGTGTTTTCAAATATTTGCAGGATATACTGTTCTCTAAAACAATTATGCATTCACACATGTACCAACAGTAGTAAACCTAATATAAAATATAGAAATGAATGATATGTATTTTACCAAAACTTAATAATTTTGGGGTCAGAAAATGTCCACTTCTAGGCCCTCATGCATTCTGAACTCTTATAAAGAGCAGGGACCAGGCAGGCTATTAAGGACCTTTTCTGAAATTCAGAGCACACAGAGAAACCCACTCACAGATACCTAATCTAGGCTTATCTAATGTTTCCCATTGGCCTACACCTTATCACCACATGCCAGATGTTTATATTGTACTGGATTACAACAAAGGGGAAAGGAAGATCCAGGTCCGGTTCCCATAGATAATAGAACAGCTAAATGAGAACAAGAGATGAGAGTGTGACCTCTAACACTAAAATCTATAAACCTCAGCAAACATTATACAGTCTACCCTTCACTACATGACTATAAATTCAATAGCTAATACCTTTGTACCTTAATCCTTTTTACATGACTCATTATTACTACTTCAGTTCTGTTTCTTTATTTCTAACTTTCATCTGAAATAGTAAAAGGATTTCTGATAGCCATATCCACACAGATAGAATGAAGAAATAGATTGGGATTTTAAAGCAATTCTTATTAAAACACAATAGGCTCCTGCAGAGGTTTGAATAGCAGATAGTACTATGTATAACATAAATAACACAGAGAACTATGTGGAATTTATACACTGAGTAGAACTCTGTAAAAATAATTTTTAATTATTAATTATTGTTAGAAATCAGTGACACTTCAAAGGGAATGTCCATGGCTAGCTCACTAATTGATTTCGACTTACTTACACATACACATACACACACACACAGACACACACACACACACACACAAGAACCAGTGTGATAAAACTTTGTTAGGAGATTTGTCACAAATTGAAATTTCATAAAAAAAGAGCAATTTGGCACTATACAAAGAGTGGCAGTTTTTAGCTCCTATTTGATGAATCAAATCCATCCATAACTTCAAAAACAACACAATAAAGTAAGATAAACATATCTACTGTAGCTATCGGGGCTCAAGAGATAACTCAGTAGCAACAATATTAATATATGATAAGAAAAATTTGAAATATGCAAAATTATTTTATAGAAATTATAAGTATTAAAATAACTATATTAATACAGTAAGGTTAATGACTACATGGATAATTCATAAAATTATTTTGTCTAAACCTGAGTTATGAGTCAATATTAACTTAAATTTTTGAAACATTACAATTGATAAACTAGTATTTCATTTAATGTCAATAAAATGGTTTTATCCTCTAAAGAAACTGTACATTTAAATCATTATGTGTATGTGAATCATTGATGAATGTGCACATGAATCAACATTAGTAGATGAATGAAATTTATTGTAAATGATATTGAATCATTTAAATTTGTTATTTATTTTCAAAGTAGATTATTTACCACCACAAAATTCTAGATAGCTGTCTTAGTTAGGGTTTCTATTCCTGCACAAAACATCATGACCAAGAAGATAGTTGGAGAGGAAAGCGTAAAATTCCACATTGCTGTTCATCATGAAAGGAAGTCAGGACTGAAACTCAAGCAGGTCAGGAAGCAGGAGCTGATGCAGAGACCATGGAAGGATTTTACTTACTGGCTTGCTTCCCCTGGCATGCTCAGCTTGCTTTCTTAGAGAACTACCAGCCCAGGGATGGTACCACCCATGATGGGTCCTCCAGGCTTGATCACTAATTGAGAAAATGCACTACAGCTGGATCTCATGTAGGCATTTCCTCAAGGGAGGCTCCTTTGTTTGTGATAACTCCAGCTTGTGTCAAGTTGACACACAAAAGCAGCCAGTAAAATTGACTCCTTGTCAATTTGACACACAAACACATCACTATTAAGCCTCAACCCTTACTTTCTTATTCTTCTCCAAGATCTAAATAACTTTAAATGTCCCACAATCTTTACAACTCTTACAAATTAAATTTTCCATCTCATTAAAATATCCATTCTCTTTTAAAATTCAAAGATTTTTAAAATTCAAAGTCTCTTAACTGTGGGCTCCACTATATACTTTCTTCCTTCAAGAGGGAAAAGTATCAGGGCACAGTCACAATCAAAATCAAAATCAAACTCTAACCGTCGAGTGTCTGGGATCCAATCACAATCTATCTTCCACACTCCACAAGGGCCTGGGTCACTTCTCCAGCTCTGCCCTTTGTAGCACAAACCTTGTCTTTTAGGCTCCAGATGCCTGCACTCCACTGCTGCTGCTGTTCTTGATGGTCATCTCGTGGTACTGGCATCTCCACTGTCTTCCACTGCAACTAGGCTTAATTAACAGCCTCTCATAGGCTCTCCATGGTGCCAAGCCTAAACCCCTTTGCATGACCCCTTCAGTCCTGGTCATCAATTGCAACTGAGGCTGAACCTTCACCAATGGCCTTCCATGCCTCTCAGTGTCCAGGCTCAGCTGTTTTTCATGCCTTCAAAAAACCAGTACCACCTGGGTGACTCTTAGGCATAACCAAGTCCAGCCACAACGCAAGGTACAAACTTGTCTATCTCTGGAATACAGCCTCTTTGTGCTCTCAGAAAACACTTCCCAGTAGATGTCACCTCAATGATGCTGGTCTCTTCTTAATCATCACTAATTTCTTAGTTCCAGCTAATGAGCATCAATAGTCCCAGTAATGCAAAGGTTTCACCTTAGTAGTTCTGGTATCTTGTTAATCACAGCTGATTCTCAGCCTCAGTTAACCAGAACCACAGAATCTTCACAATCAAAACATCAAGGGTGCTGACAAGAGTCTTTAATCTTCCCTCTGAAATTTCACAAGCCAGGCCTACATGTTTGCACTGTTCTCAACATTATCTTCTAAGCTCCTACAGAATATCCCACAGAGCTCTTAACATCCAATGGCTCTTCTAGCCCAAAGTTCCAAAGTCCTTTCATAGTCCTCCCCAAGCATGGTCAGCTTGTCACAGGAATACCCCACTATGCTGGTATCAATTTTAATCAGAGTTTCTATTCATGCACAAAATATCATGACCAAGAAGCAAGTTGGGAGGAAAGTGTTTACTAAACTTACACTTCCACATTGCTGTTCAACACCAAAGGAAGTCAGGACTGGAACTCAAGGAGGTCAGGAAGCAGGAGCTGATACAGAGGTCATGGAGAACACTCCTTACTGGATTGCTTCCCCTAGTTTTCTCAGCTTGCTTTCTTACAGACCCCAGAACTAACAGCCCAGGGACGGCACCACCCATGATGGGCTGATCCCTTTTCCCTTGATCACTAATTGAGAAAATGCCTTAAAGCTGGATCTCATGGAGGCATTTCCTCAAGGGAGACTTTTTTCTCTGTGATAACTCCAGCTTGTGTCAAGTTGACATACAAAACCAACCAGCACACTATCCCTTGTTGTCAAACTTTATAACCATGCTAACAGTTTCTAGAAAAATAAATTTTGAAAGTTCATTTCACACTTAAATCAACCATCCAGTACTTAAAATTAATTAACATAAGTATCTGGAAGTACAGTTAGATCCAAGATAGCAAAAAAGAATTTGGGATAAAATCTCAAGTAGAAATTCTTTTATTTTAGGAAAAAAATGAAGCTTTATATAAAAGGATGGTCATCAGATATTCCTGCATATTCACATTTTTGAAAATATAATAATTTAGCTCCTAAAATATTTCATTAATTATAGATAAATTGCATACTGAATATCTAAGTTTTTATCATTATTTCTTATCTAGCTATTGTACTTGAAGTCATATTTCTTGTAGTTTTTGGCATATAAAACTGAATTAGATAATTAAACTCTGTGTAAACAAAATATTAAGTTCACAACTATTCTACCAAATATTATTTTTACTGTATTCAATATTCTTAATCGTCTCCTTCCTCAACTCTTTGTAATAACTACTTGCCAAATCCATCAATGTCTTCTATTTCTGGTAATGAAATGACTTTCTAACCCAATTTCTAGCTTAACCTTTACTCTTAAAGAATTATCCTCTCAATAAAGCCATTATGAGTTAGCTGTTCAATAAGTTAGATTGTGTTATCTCTGTTAAATGTTGGATCTTAATTTTATTCACTTTGCTGATTTGAATATTTTCAGTGGTTCCCTTCCCACACCACCCTATCTCTATTTCTTCTTGGTATTCTCCACTTCATCTGCTTTGTCACATCAATGCCTTCAGAACATGAGGTCTGTTGCTGTTTCCCAAACTTTGCCTCTTCTTCTTGAAGTACTTTTTCACTAGTTTCTTCATGGATCCCTTACATACCTTCATCATTTCTTGTTCAAACTTTTACAAATCTCATTATACTAGTAGAATCATTTGCTCAAAACCTGTAACTGTAAACACTCTGGAAACACACAGCTCTTTGTCTTTATTTTTCCCACAGGATTCATTCCACTGAAATAAATTACATTTTGTTTGCTATCTGACACTTCCACTGTGTGTGAGCTCTGTTGGAAGAGGAATTTCTGCCTCTGTTTTTCACTTATTTATTCATAACACCTAAGAATGTGTTTGATATAAAACAGAATATCTCCAGCACACATTAAATGATGTGTAACATTTTCTACTCAAGTGAAAATTATTCAGCACTTCTGAAGTCTTCAATCTTCTACTAGTCCACAGGTAACAGTGAATAAAACCTATATACCAAACCATCATCCTGACATTCAGAGTGGTCATATTATTAAGTATGGAGACCCAATTTACTATGGTTTTTAATTATGAGAATGCCTAAAATACAAATTCCTATTAAAATTTTGCAGAAATCACTGAAATTAATGGAATTAATTTTCCAAGACAAAAAATATAAAATAGACATTTATGAGTTAGATCCAAAATTCTTCTTTATTTCTTTATGTATTTGAAAAAATATTGATGTTGCCTAACTATATGGTACAAAATATTCTCTTCAGTATGTAACTGATTTAAAATACAAGTAATCTCTTTACTTTGGGAACTTGTTTTTAGGTATCATTAGCCCACAACTGGTCAATGTGCAGAAACTGAGAGACCAAATGTATCTATATCATACTCAATCAAGTTTCAGAATTTAAATAAAATCATGTAAAATACTATTTTATGTGTATGGGTGCTTTGTCTGTATATATGCCTTCCTGTACACTTTATGTGTGCCTGATATCCCACCTTCAAGCCAGGAAATGTCACTAGACCTCCTAACATCTGAAGCTGCAGAGAGTTGTAAGCACCCTGTGATTGTTGGAAATGGAACCATGGCCCTTGTAAAACAACAATCTGTGATCCTAATCAGAGCTAATTTCCAGCCTAGGTTTATGAATCTTTCTGAGAAGGGAGTAGAAGGCCTATAAGATACATAGCAGTGGGTGAATTTCTTGGCTAGTGTTTTATTGTTATGAAGAGACAGAATGATCAAGGCAACTTATACTTAATTGTATATATTAAGTGTCTACTTATGGGGGGCATTGGTTACAGTGTCAGAGGATTAGCCCATGGCCATTATGTTAGGGAGTATGGTGGCCAGAAGACAGGCATCATAATAGAGCAGTAGCTGAGAGCTTTCATCATGGTGGTCTGCAGGCAAGAGGCAGAGTTAAAGTGAAATAGGGTTTGGCATAAGCTTTTGAAATCTCAATCTGAATCCCTAAGTAATACACATCTTCCAAAAGGGTCATACATCCTAATTTTTAAAACAGTTTACCAACTGGAACCAAACATTCGAAAAATGGAGTCCAAGCTTATTCAAACTGACACAATGATTATAGCAAGACAATGTTTTCTGAACGGCACAGTGCAATTGCACATATGAATTTGCAGTGATGAAACAATATGTATAACGCATGTGCAAGCATCAAGCCTGACAGCATGAGGGACTCATGACGTCACATGCGTAGCTGAAGAACTATTGGCAGTTGATTGCTCCTGGAAGAGGGAGGATCAACTTTCTTCAAGGATACAACCTTCATATACAGTAGTTCCAAGCTTCTTAATTCTGCAGCCCTTTAATATAGCTCTTCATGAACTATGGGTGATGCCCATGCCTAAGATTATTTTTGTTGCAACTTCATAACTGTAATTTTCATAGTGTTATGAATCATGATGTACTATGCTATCCCTGAAAATGGTTATTTGGTTCAGAAAGGGGATGTGATCCACGGGTTGAGAACCATTTTATAGGCTACCAGTAAATAATCATATTCTTATAGACAATTGTGGCAGCACTAAGAGAATTTAGTGATCTTTTTAAAAGTACACATGACATTAGGCATAAATACTGATGGGAAAAATAAGGGAGAAATTGGAAGGCACTAGCCAAAACATGTTATATGTATGTATAAAATTCTCAAAAAAAAAAAAAAATACAAAATCAACTAAAAAGATAGTTGGAAGAGGAGGCAAAAAAAAATGTGCTTGGTGTTTAAAAATCCATTTAATGTCTTCTAGGTTTTTAATTATCTATATTACACCTTGAATGTATGATTGTGAGATCTCAAATGTCAGTATGTCTGAATGTTTAAAAAAAATAAGAATTGTCTTCTTATTAACATATTAATGAAAGAGAATTAAAATATAAGCAATTTATTGCCCCAATTTATAATTTTGCTTTTAAATCCTGATATAGTGGAAATATATCTTTCCAATCATTATGTTTCAGAAATCTTAAAGAGTATTGCATCTCAGATCCAGTGTTTTGTAGTCACTTATTATTCGATGTATTGTACTTATTACACTGTGAATTAATAAATCAGCAATGTCCTCGAAGCATATCCAATCCATTGCTCAAGGTTGTTTTTCTCATGCCTCTACTGTTACTGTGTACAGATCACATGCGCCCTAAGTAAAGACATTACTTGTATCTTAAATCTGTTACATTCCATAAAGCCTTGCTGTTTAAAAGCAATTTCCCTTTTGTTGTTGATTATACTTACTTTTAAATGACTTTTCTATGATGAGGTTCACATACTGAAGTGATTTTACTTTGTTGAGTTTTGCATGAAAAAGCCCATGAAACACTATTTTTAATTGGATAACACCAGTGTCTCCCTGGCAGAAAATTCTTGTAGATGCTTTTCATGTATCTTGTTGTCACAGTTGGAGTTCTTGTTGCTATTTTTACTATTTCAAATCTGATAGGTTTCATATTTATTCTTTGAAAAAGAAGACCAATATTGGGATCAAAATAAATGACAGCCTATAAAAGATTTTATGGGGCTATATAATGATGTTTATATAACTTTTATCTATATTCAGTATTTCTAATTTCAGAATATGATGCAGATTTCCCTCATCGGCAATAAAATGCAGTTCTTCTTGTTTAATTGACAAGTAAAAAAGAGTTATTCTTTCGGTATTCTGAAAGTGCAGAATTTATGGGTTGTTAACTTCCTGACCCAGTTTACAGGCATCATTGAAATGTAACCTCAGTCTATTGAGTCAAGATTATTTTTTTCTTTTGATAACCGTTTGTTAACATGTCAAGCTGTCTAGCTGCTTTCATCACACCATCATTAATGTGCCTTTAGGTCACACCTGCTGCATTTGCAGCTCTACACTTTAGTCAGTTTGCACTAAATTTGTTTTTAGGAACTGGTTGTAAATGTTTTATTTAGTTTTTTAATGCTGTGATAAAAACACTGTTAGAAAAAGCAACTTGGAGAGGAAGAATATAGTCATGAAGAAATGGGGACAGGAAACCAAATCAGGAATCTAAGCAAGAATTTAAGCAGAAGCTATGGAGAAACACTGCTTTCTGGCATGCTAAATTTGCTTGCTCAGTGTGCTTTTATGTAAAGCACAGGACTATCTGCTTTGTGTTGGTACCACTCATATGGACTGGACCCACTCACTTCAATCATCAATCAAGGAAATGTCCCATAAGACATGCCTAAGTGCAATTTCATTGAGGCATTTTTTCAATTGAGGGTCCTTCTATACTAAGTAGAACAATTGACCACTTGACAAACAAATCCATAACTATTAAACCATAACTTCTCTATTAATTTTTCTATCCAGAGGTCTCATGTTACTATCAAAATATAAAACAGAATGTGGCTTTTTGGAGGAATAATAATATATTCATATTAATTCTT
The DNA here is from genome assembly GCA_019843965.1 of Rhynchomys soricoides. Lineage (NCBI taxonomy): Eukaryota > Metazoa > Chordata > Mammalia > Rodentia > Muridae > Rhynchomys > Rhynchomys soricoides. The sequence goes on from JADRCH010000047.1 coordinate 14,635,186, forward strand.
GCTTCACTTTTGTTCTTCTGCTCTTCTTGAAATGTATGGCCTCTTTTTCTACTAATAGCTATTGAGTTTGTAGTCTTCTCTTTTAAAATTCCAAAGTCTTTACCAATTTAAACAATCACTGAGCTTTCTACATTCTCTTTCAAAACACAAATGTTTAAAAGCCAATTCTTTCAACTCTGGGATCCTAAACCATCAAGACAAAGCAACATCAAAAAAAAAAAATCAGCAATCAGCAGTGTAAATGAAATTATACAGCTGAGTAGCTCACCTCTGGGATTCTCTCCCTATCTCCTGGATTGTAGAAGGCTTAAGAGATTAAGAGTATTTATAACTTGTTTTTTTGGGAAACTACACCAGATTTCCACATTTGATGTTTGGACTCTTCCAAAATTATGAAGATGCACAGTTGAACAAGTTCATTATGGATGGATTATTTGACAGTCTTCTAATCTGTGTTTTGGCTGAGAATCAGGCAGTATAAGTGCCATTTTTCCCTACACACCTAAATTACTTTCTTAATAGATGATGAGCAGACGTAAAGAGCATGCCTTCCATCAGCACCATTCTCTGCATAGCCATACATAATGGGAAACCATGTAAGTGTGGCAATTAAGCCTACTGAGGGGTATCAGTGTTTAATGACTGGTTTTAATGCTGGTGGATGCTAAGAGGGACTTCTGATGCAATATATGCTTGTGACTACATATGATAAAATGGTACTTCATGTGTTTTAACAGACAAAATTTTTAGAGAATCTGAGAAAATTGTTAGCTATAAGAATGACATACATGTTCTTTTGCAGTTAATATTTTAAAACGAGCAGTTACAAACAAAAAAGACATATATGGGATATTTTATATGCAAATAAACCTGTTTTTCTAGGAAATAAATCCCAAAGTATCAGCAACAGCAGCATTTCAGAATTCCATTGAGAACATTTTTCAGTTTCTTTTCTTGAATATATCATATCCCACATTGAGGCGAGAAAAAATTATGCTACAACTACTCACAGCTTGAAATCTTTGAAACCAAGAGCCAAAATAATTATTTATTTTTGAAAGTTTAACTTTTAGTAACGTTATTTTTTAATTAAAGTTTGAACAAACTAGAGTCCTGTGTACAACACATTAACTTGATTCTATTGTGGGAGGTGTAAATATCTAGTTATCTAAAGTCCATGCTTTATGGACTATTGTATTTTTTTAATATGCAGAAAGGCAAAGGGCTGAAAACTAGTGTAGATATTTGTTTTGAACTTTAGATTTATTTCTGAAGACCTTGTGTGTGTGTCTTTGTGTGTCTGTGTATTTGTATATGTATAGTAGTTTTAAAAATCTGACATATCACTAATAAACAAATTTGAAAATTAAAGTCAATGAGATAAATTTGAACAAATATATTAGAAAAATTTTGATCACTGTGGAAAAATATTAACCAGGTATATTATTGTCTTTCAGACAAAATACTGCTGTATTTGCACTCAACCATTCTGTGATTATAGACAACATAATAATTTGGATAATACTATTTCTTCCATAGTTCATGTTGATAATATCCAGTGCAACACCATTAGAAAATACAACTTCTTGCATGCAATTAGGTTTTTTACAAAAGTAGTATTTAAAACAGAAAATTTTCCAATTTTTTGCCCCTACTTTCCCTTCCTCCAGATGGAAAGACAGACTTCCATCCTTCCTAACAATGCAACAACTTGTGAACAATCAATAATACTCAACAATCAAGTGAGTCTCACAATACTTGCATATCAGATATATCAACTTCTAGACTTCTGGTAAAGAAATAACTAATTATTTGCAATCATGCCATTGTGGAAATTTTGTTACAGTTGCAGAAAATAACTAAGCAAATACAGACCATGGAGCTAGAAGAGGTTCTTAACTTTGATGAGAATTTGGAAGAATATTAATTAATTTTGATAAATCTTTGGAGAAATACAAATGTAATACATTAAATGAAGAACCCAATTAACTAAAATTTGCAAAAAATTTCTTTACTCGATACAGTATGATATATATAGATACATATATGCATTAAAATGATGTGTACAGTATGACCCAACAAAATTTTCTCATATTACATTCTGAAATATTCTGTAAAGTTACAGTTTTCTATTTTTTTTTTTTACCCTGGAGTAAGTGCTGTCCTTGAATTTGTACTGCTGGAAATTCTTTCCTCAACCACCCCCATTTTACTAGTTATTTTATGTGAAAGATATAAAACAGCATAGACAAGTAAACATATTGAAGGAAGATTTTAACTGGTTTATGGTTTTTTAAGGATTAGCGTCCATCATGGTCAGAAAACCAGGTAGCAAATTGCAGGCAGGGAAGAAAAAGTAGACTGTGTACATTTTTAAGACCAAGAGCAAAGCAGAGAACCAACTACAAGTAGCATGAAGATTTATTGGACAAAGTTGTCACTAAATCCGTGATGCTTCCTTCAGTAACACTGATACACCCCCCTAAATATTCCCTAACACTGCACCACCTGGAGACCAAGTGTTCTAAATCTCATCTCACACTCAAGAATATACATGGCACATCCAATTCAAATGACCATACCCATGAAGTAAGAATCCCCCTTTGACTACCATTTACTTTTGGTGCTCAAGACAATCTTAGATTTGTATTCACATTTCCCCAACATAGGCCAGTTCTAGAAGTGTTTTCATTGTCAAAAAATTAGACTTATATGTTTATTATTTATTTTTATTTTGAGGTTATAATATATTTACATTATTTCTTGCTTCCCTTTTCCCTCTCCGAACTCTCATATATATCACTGTAGCTGGTCCTTTGCTAATAGCGGGTTATTTCTTTTTCCAGGAAATGTGATGATTTGTATATTCTTGGTTCAGGGAGTGACCCTGTTGGAGTAGGTGTGTCACAGTGGGTGTGGGCTTTAATACCCTCCTCCTACCTTCCTGGAAACCAGTTTTCTCCTGTCTGTCTTTGGGTGAAGATGTAGGACTCTCAGCTCCTCCGGCACCATGCTGGACTGGATGCGGCTATGTTCCCATCTTGATGGTAATGGACTGAATCTCTGAACCTGTAAGCCAGTCCCAATTAAATGGTATCCTTGTAAGAGTTGCCTTGGTCATTGTGTCTATTCACAACAGTAAAACCCAAACTAAGACAACTCTTCTCTATCCATTTCTTCTACCCTTTCAACCTCTAAAACTACAAAAAAGAGTGAAAAAATAAGGATGGGGGGAAAGGGCTTGATATTATTGTTAGACTGTTTCCTGCTGATTAGGTGCATTGCTACATTTTTGAGGTTAGCTTTAAAAATATCTTAATTTCCTCTTTTTGTTTCTTTTCTGAGCATGACTACTTAACAATCCACAACCAAGAGCATCCAACATCAACTAACCAAGAACCCACAACCCACACTCTAAAGTCCCCAGAACTCCAAATGTCGGACAATCACAGAAGCTATCTACAGCTACCAAAATGAAAATATATTCCCATAATATCTATATGTTTTTCTTTCTTAAAATAAAACAAAATTCTTACTACATATCACCTCTCTCTCTCTCAACATTCATAACTTCTCTTTTCATTAATAATTTCATCATTAATATTTATAATAATATAAAAAGTATAAGAAGTACATACAATTGCATATTGAAATTTGTAAATATACTTTTTTATTCTTCAGAGGTAATTGTTCTATCAGAAGCTTACAGTCAAATAAGCTCTAGTTCTCTCTAAACTCTGTCTGGCTGATTCAACTCAGCTGTTCTGGCTCAAACTCTCCGCCAAGCTTATTGATTCAATCTGGCTTCTCATGGCTTCTCACTGACTTGTTCTCTTTGTCTTCAAGCTAATTCAGGCTATCTTTTCTAATTCTCTAGATCTTTGCACTCTTTGGCATCAGTACCCTTTTCTGACCTTCACTGCACTTACATGAACTCATGAGCTTACTCAACTCTGATGTACTTTACTCACTGACATGACTACCAATTGACTTCAACTGTCTGAACTGATTCTAAAGTGTCTGTCTTACTCTCATTGAACTGCTTCTAAATAGCTTGTCTTTCCTGTGCTGTTCTTGTTAGAACTGAGCATATCCTAACTCTGACTTATTCTGTCAAATAAAATCAAATATGATTCACTATTTTCTCTGTCTCTCAATTAGACATTACTTTCAAACATGACTGAATCTTCTACAAATTAATTTTATCTTAAAACTATTTACTAAAGTTATGTCTGTATATCAGATAGAGGTATTAAATGTGCATGGCTTGTTTGCATGACCACCAGATCACATAGACCTAGGGTTTTTTGCATGAGATCCCTTGCCAGAGCATCCATGTTGCTGGATTAAAATTTCTCTACTGAAGCTGTTTTCCCTCTAAAATTTTGAAGACCCAAAAGGAAGCAAATATATTTACTTATCCTTAATCTACAGAACTCCAATTAGTTCCTGAAACATCTCAGATATCTCATGGAAGAGTAACCCTCATGGAAGTACATGTTTATTAGGTTTATTTTAAAATTCCATAGTAGCATTTTATATACTGGAAATCTGTACTATTTGATCCAATCTTATTATTGTAAAGCCTTATACATGATGTGACTCTATTCATAATTCTTAAGCATTACATTTCAGAGACAATATTAGTAGACCAAAATTATTACACATTAATGGTGATTACATTATTACAGAAAATCACTTGTTAAATGTTTTCTTCTACTATACAGATTTAAATTCAACTATATTTTTAAGACCTTTTAACCAAGCAGAATAAAGATGAAAATCATTATACTCTGAGCAGAAGATGTTCAAAGATCATTGGGGAATACTGATCTGAATTAATAAACATTATGAGGTACATAATAATTTGTACCTTGCAATTCTATTTTCCAGTGCATAAACAAAAAGCATCACTATCTACCACTTATTGTCATTTTATAGGTATATGAAAATATAAAATTAATGGTTTTAAGATTATCATGCAATATAATACTATAAAGCTTAGGACAATGGAGTATTATTGACTTTGAAAATTATTTATTTCTAAACTTTTAGAAATAATTTTAGTGAATTTCAACAAAGTACATGATATCCATAATGAAAAGACACAAATTATTCTGTACAATTATTTATCCTAAAAACAGTTTTAATAAAAAGAATATAACTTTCCTCAAATTGTATTAAAATTTAAATTATAGTATGTTCATGAGAATCAATAAGTCATTACTCAATTGTAAATGTTGCTTAAAGTAAACAATACTATCAGTAAAAAGAAAAGGGTTATACATCTATTGTTCTGTTCTTTCCCCAATTTCATTGAAAATCAATTCTTTTCTCATACTGAATACCTGATTAGTTTCCCTTCCTTTACTCCCCCAAGTTCCTTGGAGGAATTCTGATCCAATTCCTTTTGTCTTTCCTTAGAAAAGAATGGGTTTCTAGGAACTAACAACAAAACATGACAACATTAAATATTATGAGCTAAAACAAAAGCCATCCTATCAAAGTTGCACAATCAAGCAGAAGGAGGCCCAAAAGATAACATGAGAATCAGAAACTCACTCATTCACACAGTCAGGAGTCCATAAAACCACTACATTGAAAACTATAATATATATGCAGAGGAGCTGGTGCTGTCTCATGCAGGCCCTGGGTTTACATCTTCAGTCTCTGGGATTTCATATGACCTTTGCTTAAATGTCTTGTTTTCCTTTAATCGTCCACCCTCTCAGACCCTTAGATTCTTCCTGCCTTCCCTTCCCCAGGCTACCCTGAGTTCCTCAGGGTAGGATGTGATGGAAACATCCCTTTAAGAGCTATGTGTTCCAAGATACAATGTCTGTCTGTGAGTGTCGTAAAGTAGGCCTTAAATCAAATCAGATATTGATTGTGTAATCCCACAAAATTGTGCCACAATTTTTCCCAATATAGTCTGCAGGCAGGAAAGAATGTAGATCAAAAATTTGTGACTGTGTTAGTATTTCTTTTTCTCTTTCATAGTCTGCAGAGTGCATTTCCGTACCAAAGACTCTAGAATGTAGACATGAATGTTCTATATAAGCACCACTTCATCTTATTTGTGTAATTTTTAATTTTAAATTTCAGTCTGCAAAGAAGTATGTAAGAAAGTCATGTGTTTTTCTTTAGATCTGAGAACCATGATCAAACAATTAATTGGTAGGTTTAATAATGATGGTGACATGTGACAATAATGTCAATGATGACAAGATAAAGTTCATGATGTCACTGAAGAAAAAACCTCAAATTTAGTGCTTAGATATAGTTATACTAATATAACTCTAATGATAGGAAAGGTAAAAGCAGAAATGAGGAGCAGTAATAAGACAGGAAGGAATGAAACCAGTTTCAGGTGGTAAATGGAGTTTTCTGGAGTACTTGGGTAAACTCTTAGGGAAACATGTTTTATTCATTTATTTTTATTTTTTTATTCTTCTCTCATAAACTGCATCCCAGCTACAGTTTTCTCTCCCTCCACTTCTCCCTGTCACCTACCAGCTCCCCTATCCTCTAGATCCACTCCTTTTCTGTTTCTTTTAGGTTAAAACAAACCTTCCAGGGATATCAACCAAACATACCATAAATAGTTACAATGAACAAGGAACAAACCCTCATATCAGGGCTGGGCAAGGCAAACCAGTAGGAGGAAAAAGATTCAAGGGCAGGCAAAAGAGTCGGAGACACTATGTAGTACACTGTTAGGAATCCCACAAAAGCACCAAGGTACCAACCATAAATTACTTGCAGATGATATAATAAAGACCAATGCAGGCCTCATGATTGCAGCTTCACTCTTTGTGAACTCTTTTGAAGCCTAGTAAGTTGATTTTTGTACTGTGTTTTCTTGGCATCCTCAACCCCACTAACTCCCAGTCTTCTTCTTCCACAGGGTATGCTGAGTTCTTATGGAATGGACTCAGAGGAGAACTTCAATTTGGGCTCTCTGCCCCTGATGTTTGAATGTGGGTCTCTATATCTGCTCCTATCAGCTACTGGAGAAGGCCTCTCTGTTGAAAATTTGGTATTGCAGATACATGGGCATTGCAGAAAATCATTAGGAACTAATTTATTAATTTTTACTTTAACTTAGGTTGCAGAGGTGTCTAGCCTCTGGTCCAGGCTTGTCTGGACAGTGTGGAGCATGGTCTCCATTTAGTGGAATTAACATCAAGTGACTTCTCATATAGTCCAGCCTTTTTCATACTCACAATTCTTTGCTTCAGACTTCCATTGCTGCACTTGCATTTTTATCCTCAACTGACTGAAAATAGTTAGAGCAGTGTAACTCCAAGATTCAGGAGATTCAGTAATAAGACAGGAAGGAATGAAACCAGTTTCAGGTGGTAAATGGAGTTTTCCACTTCCACTTTTGCAGCAGCTTAGTTCGATGCAGCACTTATGTGAGGACATTGCGTCTGAGCAAATTTCTTTAAATAAAACAACATCACAGGGGCTGAGATTAGAACTTAATAGGCCACATAAGCCTTGGTACTAGGCAGAAGCATTGATTCCAGCCAACTTAAGTCACAGAGATGAAAAGTGTAATATTTGACATTTTTGAGTGTGGGACAAAAATGAAGTCTGCTTCAGCAACTAATTGTGGATAAGGTTTAAGGAGACTGATCTAGTCAGAGCCAACCTGAATCTATAACACGTTGCAAACTGGCAATTTGGGAGACTAGGCCTAACTTTCTGTTTCATAGAAATGAAAACCTTAATCCAGAAACCTGTTGTCAAACTACTACAGCCTCGTGCAGCCAATTTGAGGACACTGACATGAAGTAAGAATAGGGAGCTAGAATGAATGATCAATCCCCCAGGGAGGCCCCTAGAATCTGATCAACTGTAAAATCAGTCTGACTCCTAGAGACAGAGCTAACCAGTCAGGGTAAAAGAGCACATACCTCTCACTAGAATTCTGCTAACTGATAATAAAAGAGCCTGAGAGTTCATCAGATGTCTCTATTCCTAAATGGTGAGACCCATGCAGGAAATTCAGCTAAAAAAATGCTCTTTTCTTTTGCATAGTATTTGAGTCTGGGTATCAGTTTTTGACACTTCTTGGTTCCTAACATTTGGGGGCCTGTCTGGGATTCACTGGAGACTCACCAACACACACACACACACACACACACACACACACATACACAAACACTCAAATAGCTGAACATTTTGGGGAGATTTCTTTCCCCACAGATAAGTAAATTGGGAGTATTCTGTCTGTGTCTGTATTTGTGTCTGTTTTTGTAGGCCAGGAGGGACAGAGCAGACATGTATTCTGTCACGCAGCCTGGGACTAAGGGGGCTCTCCTGACAACCCATCTGGGATAACTTGCCTGTTCTCATCTGATTTCTGAATCTTCTGTGGGTCTGTGGGCCTTCTTTGCCCAGGAAAAATGAACATTTGAAACTGCTTTGTTTGTTTTTTTTGTTTGTTTAACCAGCTTTCAGTCTCATGTTATTCTCATGCAAGGAGAGAGAGGCCATCTGAAACAGCCTTTGTGTTTTGCCTTCCTTCTCCCAGGAATGTCATTCTATGATTTTCTGTGTGTGTTTTGTTCATGGCTTTTGTCCTCATGTATAAGTTCTTGTTTGATTCCTAAGGGTGGGGAAGACAGCCAGCTCCACACTGATGAATCTAGTCAAGTTACATTTCAAGGACTTCAGGTGCCTGGCAGAGAACCTAGGTTTAACTGTAAGTTGGAAAAATAAACCATCTTTTGCATGCTATCTTTAACTCCTGCATCATGGAACATCTGGGTCCCTTTGGTGGTACATCTGTTTCTCTTTCCTCTCTTCTTCCCCCAACTCGACTGATTGTCCTTGGCATGCTGGTCCGCTTATGTCTGTAGTTTTGTTACATTTCTTGATTGTTACTCTGTATTTTGTATTCAGAGAAAAAAATGGTTAAAGAAAAATAGCCCTCCTCCACTGACTGAACTTATAAAGGAGAAAAACAGAATTTTCAACTGCAGATCTCTGTGGCACACTCAGAATGTTGCCATAGCTCCAAACCTTACCTTTCCCAGCCTTGTAAAAGCATCAGGCTCTCCAATCTTTACTACACCATCGCTTTGTCAGCTTGAATGGCCAGACTTCCAAACCAGCCATCTGAGAGTCTATTTAACCTGTCTAATTTATTTGCAGTCTCAGAGGTCATCTTCAGAACCCCTAGGCATGCCAATCTTAGTTTGCTCTGATTGTTGCTCTGTCTCATACTTCAAAAGATGGGCCAAACTTATCTGCTTGCTGTTCACCCTATCTCTGTCTTAACTTCACACAGGGATTTCTAAACTGGTACTCCTCTCAAAAGCCCTGCACCTGCAGATAGAAACTGAACAGTGCTGTAGAAAAAAACACCTCTGGTAATGAAACAAGGAGACACAAGGCAGGAGACTGCTTGATCAAGTATAAACTGCTCTTAAAGGGAAACAAGGAGCTTCCCAGTTTTTCTGGTATGTATTGAAGCTAATGGCTAAGCCTGCTACAGAATTTCTGTGCCCATGATAATTGGATTCAACAGGTAGTAAGATGCTTCTCCCTTAAAATTATAGCTAAAAAAAATATAAAGTTTTGTCTGTATGTTTTAAATATGTAGATGTATGTCACCACTACATGTTTATTTCTGTCTTGTCTTATATATAAATTAACATGTTCTATCTCATGTCTATAAAATATTAATTTATAATTAATGGTATCTGGCTAATAATATTTGTAACAGAGTTAAAGGCATAACTGAGAGTTAAAGGCATCCTGAACAATACACAGCATGAGCCAACCAGGATCTCAAAAGATACATTTAAAACGGAATATTTTCTCCTAGAAACCAGACTGCAAAGGTAGGATATAAAATTGTATGTTTTATAAATTATTAAAGCCATACCTTCATGTGTTCATATACAAGAACTGGCAGCCAAACATTGTAACATGAAAATAATATTTATAAAATCAACACTTGATATTGATTTTAGAAACTGGATTGTTTAAATTGCTTAAAATATTAAAAATTGGTTATATCTTCTAAAATCTATTGTTATACTCTGTGATATCATTCTTTTTAAAGCAGATACTTTATTTTGATATTATGAAAGAAACTTTTAAAACTTATAGTTAAATATATATAAAACTTTCAGACATTTTAAAATTTATTACATAATTAAAATATCTTTGATGGTGTGATGGTTACAATGAAAAATGATGTCTCATTGGACAACAACAATGAGGTGAAAACATATGGGATGTGGGAGGGAGACAATTTTGATGGAGAAAGCTCAAGCATTACCTATAATGATGGCTATAATTCAGATGATAAAAACAGTGGATATGGTAACAAACAGTTTTAAAATAAAACAAAACCAGACTACAGTTCTTATCAGGAGAGAAAACTAAAACAAAAAGTTGTCAGGTAAGCTGCAGACTACTTTGAGACAATCCTTCCAAGTGCATTAGAAAAACTGTAAAAATCTGCCACATGAAAAATGAGGATCCATAGTCAGAATAACTACTACAGCTTAAATAGGAAACTCTTCTTGTACAGGGCATTTATACCCACAGTTTGCAAAGATACAGCTAATGATTAATGCAATACAATATTAACTAGATATCCATTCTTGGGCCTTTTATTTGCTCTAGACTTGTGTTTTTAAATTAAATAATTTGATAACTTAAAAATTATACTGAAGGGTTAAAATATTAAAAATGTTAAAAATTACTAGATCTTGGAATCCATTCACAGTCCTTTCAGTTTGCACGAGCCTTGCCAAGTCTCTGGAAGTCCAAAGAGGTGATAAGAGTTCTCTAAGCTCCAAGTCTTTAAGATTCTCTGGTCTAGGAGTTTAGTTTCAGCCTAAACCAAATCATAAATGAAACTGTTCTGTTCTTTTCTATAAGTCTCCTTATGGAACATGTTTTTGGGATAAAACATTTTATTTTAATACTAGAAGAGTTTCAATTGGAAACTGTAACTTTTAAGGCTCTAACCTAACAGGGATTGGTAGTAAGGCTAGTAAATGTTCAGAAATACCTGTGAAGCTGTGCTAAATACTGATGCAGTTAATCATAAGTCAAAGCTTTAGTCTCCTGTTTCATGTCTGCAAGTTACAGTTTAGAACAAATAACTAAAACAGACAAAGATTGTTTAACTCATATATAGTAGGTTAATACTGGCTCTCAAACCGGTCAGAGATCTGCTGAATATGGCATGTAGTATGTTTAATCTTACCATGATGGACAGAGATTGCCCAAGGTCTTCGAGAAGAGATGGGCACAATGACAGAGGACACCGCCTGAATTGTGCTATAATAACCCCTGGTCATAACGTCCCCAATGCCTCACTGACTGCCAGCACCTGGCCAGGACTGTGGGTAAACAGAAGGCTACTGGAGATTGGATTGCCATATTTTGCTATAGACAAGGTGAGGTCAGTCTCTCTCATGTTCTTCACTTTCTGGGCCTGATGGCCAAAGACTACATCTGCCCTCAGTGCCTCAGGCAGGCAGGAGCAAGCAGCAACTGTCTGAATGATGGAATATGGACTAGTCTCTGTCATTTTAATTTACCCTTTTTCAAGTTCGCTGATCGCATTGATGTTTATTTGTAGCTTAACAGCTACAAAACAGGCACCTAGCTACTTACATCAAGGTAATCTACTATTGTGTTTGTTTATTGGTTAATTTATTAGTTAAAACTACTAGGACTCTTGTTTATAAAATGTCAGAAATATTTGCTTTATTAACAAGCTTCAAATTGAAATATAACCAGGTTTCAGATGTAGCTTTTTACTGTTCACTTTTAAAACTTGTTTGCAATAACTATTCTCAGTAATACCTACTCATGTTTCTGATAAATAATTAGATGGTAAGAAAAAGATTCAAAGTCTATGCAAGTCATGGGTGCTCTAAGGCATGCAAAGATATGAGGAAATAAAAGCTCAAGTATGTTCTAAGGGTGTAAAATTCTCTAAGGGTTATGAATGCAAGTTGTAGAGGTATAAGATAGTGATTTAAGGTATCTGAAGAAATGTAAAATGTATGAGAATTCTTTGCCTCATCTTGATAAGCTAATGGAATATTGGCAGTTCACAGTTCAGTCACAAGCTCAAATTTTTAAACTACCTTTTGTTGTCTTCTGAATACAGACTTAAAGGCGCTTCTTACCATGCTGAGAACACCTCTCTTCAATCTGTCTATGTAGCCTTGTGAACGGAGAAAAGAACATTCTATCCCTTTTGACCCATATCTATAGTTTTAACAGCTCTCAAAGGCACAAGTCTACTCTTGTTGTCTTACAGATAGATACCTGTTAACTAGCTTTACTAAAATATGAGTTTCAATACAAAGGGAAATACTAATGTGCATCCTTTTGTAAACTAAAGTTCACATAATTTTCAGGGAATCAAGAATCCTAAGACTTGGATCTGCCTGCCATAGATCAGATGGAATCCAGATAAGTCTACCAGCCTATCCTTAATTTTCCCTTGGTTTGGGGATGTCATAATAGACAAATTTAACTACGGTTTCTAGTCTATATTTATCTGAGCAGATTTTTACCTGCTGCCCTGATGGACTCCATCCTGAGAACACCTGAGATTTGTAAGCTGCTAAACTCTGACTTTGTGAAAGCTGATATTAACCAATACATTTGATATACGGGATACTTGTCTTTCAGCTGGATCATCTAATCAGATGCTTCTGATAAATGTTCCATTGCCTGAGATTTGACTACCATTTCAGCCATTCTGGGCATCCAAAAGACAATGTACTAACATCAGCAAGAATTAGTTACAGGAAACAAAAATGTCCATTACTCTGTCTTATATGCTGAGATGCTAAGTCAAAACGGCCTATGTTTTCAAAATAACTTATAATTCTTAAGTCACAATAAATGCCTTGGTCAATGACTCAGACCTTGAGAAAAACAACTGACAAATCAATAATTTGAATCTGTTACAAATAAGAAAGGGGAATGAGAGGCAATTGGTTAGCATGTTGTAAGTTGTAGTTTGTAAAGTGAATCTGTGAGCATCATTCCCACTCCATTTGTACATGGACTAGTTACAGATACACTGATAACTGAGTATCTGTGTTTTCTAAAAATTCATTGGTTGGATCCTTAATTCTCAAGATAACATCATTTGAAAATAGAAGCACGAGAGAGTCATTATGTATAGATAACATTATAAGATGGAAGTCATTTAATTGGCCAAGTGGCCTTCTTTCTCTTTCAGGTATACAGACATAGCAAGGAAAGTCCACATGTAAACAAAAATGCAAGGATTCTGTATATTTTTAAATTTGTGGCAAATGTTATAGGCAATTAACTTCCTAATAGGCTTATGCCTCTACTCATCATTGTACATTTTTGTTTAATTAGTTTAATATTCAATACAATTTGATTATTATTATTAGATAAGCAAACTTGTATTGATGATCAAAAATATTAAATCTCTGTTATATGAATCACTAGTACAGTTAAATGTTGAGAAATGTGAAAATTGGCTAGTGTGAATAAAATGCTGCATGTTAAGTTATATTCTAGAGCAAATTAGATTGTGCGTTTGTGTGTGTGTTAGTGTGTTTGCATGTGTGTGCACGTGCACCCTTTATGGATGTCCATAAACTTAAATGGGTATATTTAAGTGGTAATTAACCATACTGATAAATGATACACACTTGCATTCATACAGATTTTCTTCATAATTTTTAATCTTGGAGATATGGTATATTTTATTTTCTAACATTCTAGCTATCTTTAAATTGCATTGCTTATTGACTAATATCACCAATATTTTACTTTTTTGTAGTGTATTTAATCACATCCTGGTTTTCATGTTTAGACTGTAAGCTTTATATATTGAAATACTGTGATTGCCAATTTCTTCTTAGAATATACTCTGCATACCATTTTATTTATTAAAATGACTAAATTGTTCACAAACACTGTCTACTTGAGAACATAATTTTTGGCATAATATCTAAATATTTATATATACTCTAACTTGAGACTTGAGTGGATTTATTATTTTATAACATTCTTGAACAGGTCTCACTGGATGATTCTTGGTATTGACAGGTACTGTATCATCTTTCTGGATTAATCACCTAGATTTTGACACATATTCTGTAGATACTATTCAGCTATTAAAAACAATGACTTCATGAAATTCTTAAGCAAATGGATGGAACTAGAAACTATCATCCTGAGTGAGGTAATGCAATAACAGAAGAACACACATGGTATGCACTCTCTGATAAGTAGATATTAGCCCAAAAGTTCAGAATACCCAAGATACAATTCATAGACCACATGAAGCTCAAGAAGAAGGAAGACCAAAGTGTGGATGCTTCAGTCCTTCTTAAAAGGAGATGCCAAGAAGTGCTTGCTGACAGCAGCCTGATACTGCTGTCTCCTGAGAGGCTTTGCTAGAGCCTGACAAATACTGAGGTGGATGCTCATAGCCAACCATTGGACTGAGCATAGCGTCCTGGAGGGAAGAGTTAGAGAAGGGAGTGAAGGAGCTAAAGGGGCTTGCAACCCCATAGGAAGAACAACATCAACCAACCAGACACCACAGAGCTCCCAGGGACTGAACCATCAACTAAAGAGTACACATGTAGTGACCAATGGCTCCAGCCACATATGTAGCACATGTGTGCTTATGTGGCCTTGTAGAATATCAATGGGAGGAGAGGCCCTTGGTCCTGTGAAGGCTCAATGCCCCAATGTAGGGGAATGCCAGGGCTGGGGAAGCAACAGTGGGTGGTTGTGGGAGTACCTACATAGAAGCAGGAAGAAGGGGATGGGATAGGGGGTTTCAGGAGGGAAAACCAGGAAGGGGATAATATTTAAAATGTAAATAAAGAAAATATCCAATAAAAGAAAAGTAAAAACATAAAGTAAACATACATATTTTGAAGAAAAATACACTGCACAGAAATAAATTTTAATCTACCAACTGCAAATATATTTTTCTTCCTCATATTTAATTGATATTCTCAATACATATAATTATTTGATATTTCAATGTTGCTTCATTTTACCTCTATTCAAGCATGATGATTATCTGTATAAGACTGTTTATTTTCTGAAACATGATTATAAATATATTATTCATTCTATTTTTAAATTTTGACTTGTGATTTTATTAGTGGTGTGTTCCTAATTTTATGTGACTTGAGGACGGTTTAAATTTGAAGCTGCCTTTTTTCCTTCTACTTTTGAAATTATTCAAAATATAATCATTTTCTATTGTTTTCTGTTTTAATTTTTAAATATCTCTGGATTCTTTTATGTCTCATTCTTATTGAAAAAAATTCATATGTCTCAAATAGTGCTTCCACTGTTCTTTAAGATATCACACACTATTCAACTTTCAGATTATCTATATTCTTGTCCACAGTTTTCATATTGAATGCAAGATAAACATTTGACATAAAGTGGAAGGTCTTATTTGGTGGGCACCTTGGAAATCTGATCATCCCAATTTCTGACTTTTATTAGCTTTACCATATTTCATTAATAATAGCTACTTCATTTAACATCAATTTCTTGATTGCAGAAATAAAGATGATAGTAATATTAAAGAAATAATTAAGAGGATTTATTTTGATTTAAGTTTATTTTTCAGTCCATATTTCTGAAAATTGCATTTAGGACATTTCTGTATTGTCTGTCTATCTTGAGTTTTTCATTTCACATTTAAGAGTTACTCAGTATGGTTTTGATAAAAGTATAGTTTAAGAATTTACTGGGAAAATGATTGTTATATTTTATTTCATTAGATTTTTCCAATTCTGGGGATTTCTTCTAAGAAAAGAATCCATTCTCCCTTTCTAAAGACCCAGAGTGAAATTTCATCCTGTACAAGTAATTGCACATTACCACTTTATCTTTCAATATAACTATATTTCAACTTTATTTGAGTTTAAACATTGGAACCTTCGGTCACTTGTTTAGCTAATTTTCCATTGCTGCTTTGGAAATATGATCACAAATCTGTATGTACATGACATTTCATTTTTTTTTCTTTTTTTTCTTTTTCAAAATCTCCTTTTGACTCTAATGTAGAAAAGTATTTGAACTGTGAAGACAGGTATGGGACTTCTCACAGGTGGAGAAAGTCTTTCATAAACTGAAGAACAGACATACACCTTCGCCATGTCCAACCTCAAAAGCAATCCATTCACTTGGAAATGTAAACTTCATAAAAGTTAGTACAATTGTCATATTTAAAAAGGTTCCAGAAAGACTGCAGGAGGAAACATTTTTTTGGAAATATGAGATATAGTTTTCACTTATTATTTTAGTGTGATACTAAAAAGAAAAAGACTACTTGTGGCATTCAATATAAAAAATGTGGCCAATAATATAGATAGAATTATTAATCAAAAGAATAAGCACATGTCTTTTCCTTCTTCCCTTTCCAAAGACTTTAAAAGTAACAAAAAATTATTTAAGAAAGCTATGATTAGAGAAAGAAGGCTTTGTATCTGTAGAGAAATATTTAAATGGATTGCCATATGATGAATAATAGATGTAATAAAATTAAGGGTTGTTGCAACCTAGAGCTTAATAGGAAATGTTACAGTGGACATTTGAACTGTTCATTTTTTCATTATGAAGCAATTCTTTTCCACCCGGTGATATAGTCATCACACAAAAGGATCAAGTGTGACTGGTAGAAACTTGAGGATTAACACCTCAGACACATGATAAACTGACTAGCTCTGACATCCAACCCTTTTATAAACAGCAGGATATATGAACTAAGATACGAGCAGTATGAGTATATGACTTTTGAAGTTTTCTGAACACTAAATGTGAACTCTGATCCTAGAGTAGAACTGTTATTTTAGCAGGAAGTTCTTGCCAATATCATACTATTTTTATTTATTTATTTTTTCAGTGTTTGTTTTCTTGGTTTCCTTGGCATTATGTGAGCATGCCATTTTGTAAGCATACCATGCTTAATTCTGCCTGTTTTTTTAGGGGGTGTGGAGATATTTTTTTTTTATGTACATTTCAAATGTTATCTTCCTTCCTGGTACCCCTTACCAGAAATCCTCTATCTCATCCCTCTCCTGCTGCTTCTATGAGGGTGCTTCCCCCATCCACCCACCTACTCCTGCCTCCCTGCCCTGGCATTTCCTTACACTTGGGCATGGAGCCTTCACAGGACCAAGTACCTCTCCTCCCTTGAGAGGAGCTCAGGGGCTGAGAGCCATGGGTCTCTCCATGTGTACTCTTTGGTTGGTGGTTTAGTCCTTGGTAGCTCTCAGGGTCTGGTTGGTTGATAATATTCTTATGTATTATATGTTATGTTTTCTGTCAACTTGATATGAGGTATAAACTCCTGAGAGGAGGGAAGACAATTGAAAATAAAGCCACCAAAATACCAGGCTGTAGCAGCAAATCTGTAGGAAATTTTCTTAATTATTGATTGATGCTGCAAGGCCCAGTATATTTTAGTTGAACTGATGATTCTGAATTTTATATTAAGGCAGACTGAGAAAGCAAAGAGAAACAAATGAATAAACAGTACTCTTCCATAACCTCTGAATCAGTGCCTGCTTCCAGGTTTCAAAATCATTTGAATTTCTGCCTTTGCTTCCCTCCATGGACTGTGTGATTCAGCTTATATAACCAACATAAGCAATTTCCTTAAACATTTGCTTTTGGTCATGATGACCATCATAGCAATAGAAGCCCGAAATAAGACAAATTTCCTAATATGAAATCTTCCTGATATGACATATTTTGTCTATAAATTATATTCTCATGAAGTTGAAGAAATCTGAAAAGTTGTCTGTCTTAACAGAGATTCTATTGAAGAAATTTTCTTATACAATATACAAAGCAATGTATCCAACATGTACACAGATAATTAAGAACATAGTTATGAAATAAATAACACAGAATATGAATTTATAAATAAATATTATATACCGCTTTCATAGTAGAACATATACGTAGAAACTGGGGAAGACAAAAGAAATGAGTATTAAAGAAAAAGTTCAGTATAAAATTTGAATTATAGAAAGTATTCGAGAACAGCAGAAATAATTTGATATGAAGCCATACAAAGAAATAAAACTAGATGGGTATTTTATGTTCATACAGAAGAGCTAAAAACACAAACTTAATAATTCAAATGGTTTCTAAATATTAAGAAATTCAAAAATGTAGAAGAAATATAAAATTAGAAAAAGTCATACATCTTAGTATAAAGAAATGGTATATTTAAAAGTCATAATGAAGATAAAAATTGAAGCTTAAAAATAAAGAGATCATAATATATGCATTTGGTGTTTCATAAACAAACCCTAAAATTAATTTTCCAGAGATCATGCATCATGTTGAAGTTAATCACTATCAGAATAAATCTAGAATAATTATCTAAATGCTATTTGAGATATTGATAGAAAATTGGTTATCTATTGATCCTGAAGGAGGAACAAGGCTTGATCCATGTGGCTTCTCATGTCCAAATATCATCCCCAGATTTACTGCAATGATGATTTTCTCCATATCCAATAGGCCAGAAAACTAAAACCAATTAAGACAGACACTGTAACAGGAAGTCAGCAATTCATCCTCAACTTATTTTCCAGTAAGTTATAAACTCAAACAAGAAATGTGAATATATGACCTGGCTTAATTAGAAAATTTGCAAACTCATATTAGATAGGACATAAATACAGATAAAGATGAAAATTGGCAACATAGATTCCATAGACCTTCACAAGGATGCAGCTAACTACAGCAATACATTAATATTCATTGATAGTTGTGATGCAATGATATAATATTTATAAATTCAAATGTATGCCTATAGCTATCTTATGTAAGAAAGTGTATTTTAGCAGTAAAAGCTGAAAAGAGTTAAGATTAGTAGAAGTGTGCTAAATTCTCATCCTCTGAAAATGTGAAGTCAATATATTTGAACAAATATGTCATACTAAGAGAAAGTTATAAAAATATTACTTACATGTATCAAATAAATATAGAATTACTTCAGCAACAAATGCAGAAATTAAAATGTCCTCAGTGTGACAGCTGAAGGTCAAAAACAAAGACCCTTACAATTTGTATCGGATACATTTATTGTTTGAATAGGTATGGGTTAAACTAAGGTACAGAATGAGGTTGGCCATGAAGTTGTTTTCATTTTAAAGGACTAAGTAGATGAGTGCCCACCATGTCTTTGAGAGTAGGAATTTCTGAATTAAATGGCAGCAAAGAAATGTAACTGTACCTTAAGGGGAAATAAGGTCAAGTGAACCCTTATTTTCAGTTGAGAAACACTCTATCTCTCCTAAAATGGCATATTCATGAAATTGTATCTGCCACCACTGATTCTGATCATCATGATTCACTTAGAGTGTTCTACAAGACACTGGACATTTTTAGAGATATTCATAAGGAACATGCTGTGTAATTTTTCTTCTCCTTGAATTTGACATTCTATTCCATTCTTTGTAGCGTGGGAGAAAATGAAATGAATACTCTGTTCCCAACTTGCCTGATTCTTATACTATTCAAAAGAGTAAAATAGCTCTTAAAATTGAATACATTAGGTTTTTATGATGTAAAGCATCTTTTACTTATGTTCTATCTTTCTTAGACTTTATCATTTTAAGGACATCCTTGTGATAACATTTTCAATTAGAATTTTCATAGAAACACAGGCTCCTTGATCCAATGGTACCAAGGAAAATTGCATTCTTACACATTAGGAACACATTTTAAATTATTATAGTTTTGTCTGTCTTGTTTCCCTTTGGACAGACTGGGAATACTGGAAATTGACTAATGTTCACCACTCCTTTCTGATTAATATTTAATTATAACACTAATGAGGAAGATGTTTTAATACGAAAAATATAAGTTTGCAGTCTAGCAGATGCTACTAAAAATCAGGTGACACAAAGATTTACTCTTTCAGGCATATATCTCTTACTTATGGTATTTCAATTGAAAACATTACTGTGTTCTTTAGATTCACCACTGTGTGTTATTGGGTAGTCTCCAACTTGTTGCAGTCTTCATTTACATCCTGGAGGTTTCCCCATGTCTGAGAGTGTCCAATTCAATGTTCGTATGAAAACCTAAAAACACTGTGCAACAGATTGTTCTCATGGTTTGGCTACATCATGGTGCAATGTAACTATATTTAGAGACCAACTCCTTTCGGAGGCCATGTGAAAACAATGTATGTAGGGTAGTCTTTAATTTGACTAATATCCTTGTAAGGAAATGTAATTGGAACATGGAACATGCCATAAGCCATCGTGACAAACTGTAAAATCACAGTAAGATGACTGAATCTAAAGGGACCTCGGGGAGGAATTCAAACCTTCTGTGATGATTTGTATATTCCCAGGGAGTGGTGCTACTAGAAGGTGTGGCCGTGTTGGAGTAGGTGTGTCACTGTGGGTGTGGGCTATAAGACCCTCAACCTAGCTGCCTGGAAGCCAGTATTCTGCTAGAAGCCTTCAGATGAAGATGTAGAATTCTCAGCTCCTCTTGCTCCATGCCTGCCTAGATGTTGCCATGTTCCCTCCTTGATGATACTGGACTGAATCTGTAAGCCAGCCCCAACCTAATGTTTTTATAAGAGTTCCCTTGGTCATGGTGTCTGTTCCCAGCAGTATATCCCTGACTAAGACAGCATCTAATCTCTTTCCTAGGACATAGAGATTCTATGTCAGTAGGAAAACTAAGTTGGGGCTTCTTATATTAAGTGGTCTGTGATATTATGTTTATAAAAGTCTATTCAAAGTAAAACACTCACTAATCAAATTGAATGTAGCAATTTTATTTGCTTAATGGTATATACATAATAAGTATAGGCCAATAAACAAGCTTCTATGCACCTGGGAATGAGAGAAATTCATTTAGTCTTAAAATATAAGTAGATAACTATATAAAAATAAAAGGAAAGGAGATGCGAAACTCTTATATTAAAGAGATGGACTCTTTAATATATAGAGTCCATGTAGAAGTACTGTTTCAAGCCACATTTCCTAAAAGAAGATGATTTGTTTTTTCCAATATTGCAAATAAGAATGTCATCATAATATAGAGACTTTTATCACTTATTTTTTTTATATTTCAAAATAATGACAAGAATAACAATATTTACAAATCACTTGAGTATTTTCTTTTGCCCTGACAATACATTACTTAAGTCTTGCTAAGTAAGTTATCCTAGAATTCAACAAGAACCTAAGCTGAAAATTCTATTGTGATTAAAAATGAATACGCAAAGAAATTTCTTGTGTTCAGCGCAGCTCTGTGGAAGGAAAATCTAAATGATCTGTAAAGAATGAAAGAATAAAAGAAGTCTTACTGCTATGTTCTGAGTCAAAGAAATTTTCTCCAACTACATATTGTAAGAAATAAAATACAACCAGGCCTAGTTGAACTGAAAAGAAGCAACAATTCCATAATATATATAAATTTACTTGAAATATTTGCAAGCTTTTGTGCTGAATTTTCTCCATTCACTGTTATATTTCTAAAACTAACCTGTTACTCATTAAACAATTATCTGTGCAGTGAAAATGTTTTTTTTTTCTTTTGTCCTTTTTAAAAATTCTTCTTTCATACAATACATCATCCCCCATTCCTCTGTCTCCACTCCTGCAGCTTCTTCCACCTTTCTTCTTCTCTTCTACCCTTCTGAAAGGCTTCTCCATGGTCTCAACCAAACAGGTCTTAACACTATGTGCTAAGACTTAGAACAAATCCTCATATCAAAGGTGAAGAAGGAAACCTAGTAGATAGAAAAGGATCCCAAGAACAGACAAAATAGTCAGAGACACCCCTACTCACATTGTTATACTTATCACAAACAAAAAAAAGCTAACCACAATAGATTTACAGAAGACCTATCACAGACCCATACAGACTCTGTGATTGCTACTTCAGTTTCTGAGAGCTGCTATGACTCCTGCATATTTAATCCATAGGCCCCATCTTTTAATGCCCTTGACCCATTTGGATCCTAGAAGTCTTCCCCATCCATTCTGCCAGGTTCCCTGAACTCAGAGAAAAATCTGCATGTGGTATCTCTGCATCTGTTCCCATCAGCTGCCAGAAGAATTTTCTCTGATGATCACTGGGGTAGTCACTGAACTAGGAGTACCAAAGTATATCATTAGAAATCATTGTATTTGTTTGTCTGTTTTGCCAGTCCTATTCAGTTCTACCCTATGTCTCCGAGCTATCAAGCTTCTAGTTCCTGACAGTCCAGGCAGTGTCTTCTTGTGTCATCTGCCTAAAGTTAGAGCAGTCATGGGTTTTCACTCCCATAAGTACTGACCACCATTACACCAGAACATCTTTCAGGTAGGAGAAATGGGTTGGTATCCCCGTCTTACCATTGGAAACCTACTGGGTTACAAAAGATGGCCCATTCAGGTTCCTTATACCCCATTACTAGGAATCCTTGCTAGGGTCACCCTCCTAGATTCCAGGGAGGCTCCACTGTACTAGATTTCCACATCGACCCCCCAAAATGTACCTAGATTTCAGTTGTCTCTCCCCGTATTCTGCCCCTATCCCATCCCCTCCTTCAGCCTTATCCATTTTGTACCCATCCCCACTAGACAACAGGACACCTGCAAAATCTATTCTAGTTACCCTTTCCAGGAGATCCATGCTTCCTCCTGTGAGCCCTACTTGTTACTTGGCTTTTCTAGCTCTCAGGATTATATTATGATTAAGATTTTACTTTATAATTAATATTCACTTACAAGTAAGTTTAGATGATGTTTGTGTTTCTGCATCTGGGTATAATTTCTAGTTCCATTCATTTGCCTGTAAATTTTACAATGTCATTTTTTGATGACTGACTAATAATCTGTTGTGTAAACGCACCACATTTTATTTATCCACTTTTTTCTTTTCTTTCTTTTTTTTTTTGAGATAGGGTTTCTCTGTGTAGCCTGGCTGTCCTCGAACTCACTCTGTAGACCAGGCTGGCCTCGAACTCAGAAATCCACCTACCCCTGCCTCCTGAGTGCTGGGATTAAAGGTGTGTACCACCGCTGCCCGGTTCCATTTTTTCAGTTGTGAGAAATCTAGGTTGTTTACAGTTTCTGGATATTATCCATAAAGTTGCTTTGAATAGAGTTGTGGCAGTGTCCATGTGATAAAATGTAGCTCCTTTTAAGTATATGACTAGGAGTGGTGTAGCTAGGTATTGAGCTAGATTGATTCCAAATTTTCTTAGGATCTGCATTACAGATTTCCATAGTGGATGTACAAGTTTTCTATGCCTACCTGTAACGTTGGCATGTTCTCCTTGCTCCACATCTTTAACAGCAAGAGCTGTCAGTTGTGTTTTTTGAACTTGGCCCTTCTGACAGGTATAAATTGGGATCTCAAAATACATTTGGTTTGCATTTTTCTGATGATTAAGGATGTTAAACCTTTCTTAAATGTTTCCCAGCCATTTAAGATTTGTCTACTGAGAATTCTGTTTAGATCAGTACCCCACTTTTAAATGTATTATTTGGTGTGTTGATGACTACTTTATTTAGTTATTTATATACTTTTAGTATTACTCCTACATAGATGTGGAATTAGTGAAAATATTTTTAATACAAGAAAAATATATAAATGTGCTGTTAATGGTCAGCCTAAATTTGACCAATTTTTATAAAGTTTATAAATTTTATAACATGATATTTCTATTGTTGAAGTATAACAAAAGAAGGATATTTAATTCCGTACAAAATTGTATTGAATATTGATTAAAACCCTATTTAGATATGAGAATACATATTGGGATATACATGGTTAAGGGCTTGAACTCGAGAGTGAGAAAAGAGGACAATAGGAGAGGAAGGGAGAAGGGCTGGATAAAAATAAGAGGTCTGAGAAAGCCACAGATAAACAATATTGTGTTATATATATATATATATATATATATATATATATATATATATATATAT